>VDFB02128519.1:2026482-2209413 GCA_007258455.2 Sequoia sempervirens | reverse complement strand
ACGACTTTCATCTAGCGCTAGGCTCTAGTCCGATACCCCTGTTGCAGATCATCATAGCAGCAGTATGCGGTGAAGAATTGCTCCAGGGACTCCATCATCAGGTCGTGCATCCCTCCACTGTCAATCACCTAGAGGCCATCGCTACACCATGTCCCTCCTATGTTTGGTGTTCACTGAAGGAACATATATTCTCATCGGGCTAGAAGTCAAGTGATATATATCTGTGAGTTAACAAGATCCATGAGTCTATACTTTGCAATACTAAGTAGTGTAACTTCTGCGGGAGGCTATTTTTCTAAGTGTACACCTTGTTGGCAGTCTGATTGGCATAATACAATGGTATTTAATCTCTATTATCATCCCCTGCTATTTGCAAGTTATGATTGGCATAATCAGTGTAATCGGTATTTAGTATAGTCCAGTATTCATCTTCAACATTTTTGGGCTATTGATTTTTGGATGTCTGTTATTTTAATTTTGTTTCTGGAAAATACTGCTTGGATAAGTATTCTACAATTAAATTCAGATATCTATTATTTTAATTCTGTTTTGGAAGTCAATTCTGGCCTGAGGCCATTACAACTTCATGATAGGACAATGGAATAAAAGTATCAGACCTGATTAGATTATGAAGTCAAGACCAAATGGCACAAAGACAATGATATTTGACAATGTAATGCTTCAATTATGGGGTGTCTCAAGGTGTCTCACAAAAATTGTTTTTGATAGCAGTTCAAGTGATTGATTCTGATCTTGACAGTAAACTCTGGAAAGAATAGTAAAATGGCGTGAATGGTGATAGTGATTGATAGATATGTGACAGACAGAGACAAGTGATGGTTAGGTGGATTGGACATGAGATGTTGTCATACCATTCTCATGATCATCAGGAGTTGAGTTGATCATCATGATACTTAGGTTGTGCTTCAGGAGTTGAGGAGTTGTGATGGAATCATGTTCATAAGGTTAGATTGCTTAGTGAATATATAATGTTCTTATATAATGGAGGCAAAGTGGAATAATGAACTGACTCTAACAGGTACTCTGCCTTACACATTGATATTATTTTTGGAAAAGGGACTTGAAAGAGATAGTTCTTTCACAGTGTGAATCTATCTTGAGACAGTGATAACAGTTTCATCATTGATAACATTGACTCACAGTTATCATCAAAATTATGTGTAGTCAAGTTCAAAATTAAATGGAGTAGTGATGATCACGAAGAAATTTCAACAAACATATGCATTTAGAAGGTCATTAGTGACTTCAAGACATACAAGGACATTCACTATCTCAAAATGGACAATTTTTGGCAAGTTACCACCCCTCTATTAAGTTTGTAGGTCTCTATGTGAAAGTAGATGCTATAGACAAAGACATAAAGAGAGCAATATGCCATATCAAATGAGATTGCAACAACAATAAATGATGCCCCTTTAGGGTTGTGATAAAGTAAGCGACAATTCTATAAGTCAAAGAGTTTCAAAATGTCTTCCAAGCAATCAAAAGATAGGCCTGTGATAATGAGCTTCACAGTGTTTCATCCAATAAAGACGGTTGCAAAGTTGCTATGGACAGTCATATGAAAAAGGGATGGTATTATCCATGGTGCCATGACAGTGCTTTGGAAATTTTATGGAATACCATTGCTTGAAATATATAATTGCTGCTTGGAAAGTATTAGCAAATGTTTATTGTAAAAATTAGTAATATTCTTGCATAGTGGTTGTCTTCATTCATCCAAGGATGGTGACAGTTTACTAATCGGACAATATGATGTTTGCTTGGAGCATCACAGAGTCATCCTAGTGATGAACAATGAGATGACCAGAAACAAAGAGACAGTGATATAATGCTTAGATATATCTGTGTGTTGCTTCTTTTGGTGCTGATATGTTGCTACAACAGTGATATTCATCTTGCAAGTGCATATGATCTACATCTTCGTTATCTCAGTTAAATCCTTCATGCTTCCAAGTTATATCCTTGCAAAGTATAGTGTGATCTTCATTACTTTTTCTGCTATGACAGGTCATAAGTATAATAATAGTCTTTTTTGTTAAGATTGCTATACATTTTCAAGTGATATTCTAGGTGAAAGGTAATTACAAGGGCCTGTCATGCTTTGACATGAGGTGAATAGTCTTGCTACAAGGTTGAGAGTTGACTATTTTGTTTTTGATGTCTTAAGTTATTTTAGTGTGGATCTTCCATAGTGAAAATACAAGTTTGCAGGATCATAGTGCTATCCATGTTGTGACGAGGGGATGATTGAGGTTGAGACTTTGTCTTAGAACAATGATCTTAAGACAGTTGGCCAGTACCTGATTTGACAACTTGTTTTGACAATGCACAGTAGCTTTTGCGTGCTTAGTTAGTGGCTTATGCTAGTATCATAACATTAGAACAGTGGAATAGTAATAGTGCACTGACTGTTAAATAATCATGATAGTGTGAAAGATAGTAGACAGAGAGGTTGAAAAGGTGCTTCATCTTTAATGGTCAGTGGTGCTCTAACTTTCAAAAGGCTAGTGAGGTGTTTCTAAGTTTGGTTTCTTGCAGTAACAGTTCTATTGCAATGCAAGTATCAGATGGCAGTGAGGTATGGTCATTTGTTACTCTTAGTCAATGATACATGACAGTGAATAAAGTCAATGGTACATGACAGTGAATAAAGTCAATGTTTACAGGTGTTCTTGGTCAGTGGTTGATAGTGGCCAAGTATGTCATGTTTGCATGCAATGATGATTGTACAATCTTCTTCATTTGTTTGATGATAGTATATCTTTCCTACCATGACATACTCAGTTGGTTTTTGCATTCTCAGTGGACTTTGCACAGTATTTTGAATAGTGAGCATTCATTACATCTTCATACACTAAAGAATAGTGACAATGAATGAACGTTTTCTTTGCAGTGCGTTGAACTGACTGTGCTTTGTAGTTTGTAGTGTTGTGACTATGGTTTGCAAGTAATATATGTGACAGGGAATGCACAAGTTGCAGTTAAGATTTGTTACATTTGTTCTTAACAGTAAATGTTCAGTGGCAGACATTTGCTCTTGTAATGACAATATTTGTAGTGATATTTGCAGTCAAGGATTGTTTTTTGGACAGAGGTAGTGTATTTACATATTTGATTCACTGAGACAGTGGTAGTATATCTGCTTTGAAATTGCAATGCCTTGGATTTACTTGGATAATGAATAGGTGGTTATATCTTCACTAAATACACTTTTCTTAGATTTGAATATATTTAGTTTGAGTTCCATTGGAAGTGGCGACAGTGGTAAAACAGAGAACATGAACAGGTGGTTTTATCTTCTTGACAGGGGGTGTGAGTAATTCTTTGTCATTGTTGTCAAAGGGAGAGAAGTTCACATGAGATAGAGTTTTCTTATGGAGTTTGACTCATCATCACAGGGTGAGATGTTGACATCAATTCCAAAGGGGGAGTTTGTTGGCATTGGTATTATGTTGTCATTGATGTCAAAGGTCATCAAGACAAGGTTCAGTTTATGATTGCTGAATGTTGTCAGTGCAAAGAAAAGGTTTAGTTTTTGATGTTCATCTAGATTTATCTTTGTTGTTCAATGCTATTTATTGTTACAAGGGTGTTTGATACAAAGGCTTGAAAAAGGTTTGAAATGGTTTGAAAACTCTAAACGTTCAAAGGATTGCTCTAAAACCCTAATCTAGGGTTTAGATTTCAAGATACTTTCTATGTGCTATTTTTCTTCCTACTCTCTTAATTAAAGATTAAGTATGGCTTGAACTATAACACAAAAATCACAATGATATGTTGTCTATAATAGTAGCTTTGAGAAAACCATCGGTATACTTGGTTAAAGACTCTAATCAAGTTTTTTATGGCTGTAATCAGGTTTGTTAAAAAGAACAATTTTCCAACTATTTACAAACTGAATGTTGGTAGAAGAAACAAGAAATGCATTCACAGTTTTTTGAGCTGGTGAAAAAAAATCTTGAGTTTGTGTGGGCATTTGTTGAATATAATATGAGAAGATGAAAGAATGCTGAGTGAAGTAAGAAATGCATGGAGTTTTGTATTTGCAGAGATAATAAAGGTTATTGGTTAAATTATGCTTGTGTTGAGTTTGTTTTGTCACCTGAAAAATAAGGATGGAAGTGTAAGAGTGGGTTTTTTTTTCATTCCAAAGGCAGCATGAGTAACAGTGATATGCACATCATTATATAACTGTTATTCTTATAGTATGCATAGTCATAAAGCAGAAATGATGAATAGTATGTGTCTTTGTAGACAATAATACTTCTAGTATGAATAAGTTTAACAATGCATTGGCTTAGAATGTGAAAGATATTCACGTGTATATGTTACAATTTCACCTTTTACTTGTAATGATCTTTCTTTCTCAGTGACAAACCTGAAGAGAAATTGAAGGTTTGATGTTCATGTAGATAAGGTAGTAGTTTGTAGGTCTGATTGTTTTCTCTTCAAAAGAGTTGGCAGTCCAATTGTCTAAGGTGTTTTGAAGGATGATCAGGGAGATGACAACATATAGAAGTTTAGATGTTGTCCTTTGCATAACAGTACAGTGATGTGTGTGAACTAAGGAAATAAAGTTTGTTGATGCAAAGATAGTTTAGTGAATTGTATTGCAACAGGGTAACCCCTTGGAGTTATGACTTCTTCCTTCATTGGAGATTGGTCAGTAAGACCATGGAAAGTTACCAGTGAGGCATTATAGCCAGTGAGGCACTGAAAAGCCTATCAGTGAGATAGCATTGCCAGTGAGACATACAAATAGCTAGTGAGGCATTGTTTTATTGCCAGTGAGGCATTCTTGTAACTAGTGAGGTTCTTTGGTCAGTGAGACCATTTTTTCTAGTGAGGCACTCTATAACCAGTGAGGTTCAAATAAGCCAGTGAGGCATTTTTTGAGTGGTTTTATTCCCTAGGAGGGTTTCCACTCAGGACATATCATTGTGTCATATGCTTGTGTATGTTTTTTTTATACTATTTTCTATTCTATTGCTGCATATTGTTTACTTAAGTCAAATTTGAAAAAGCATTTGGAAAGTGAAAATTAGTGTATGAACACTAATTCAGCCCCCTCTCGATGTTCATTGTACTCCAACATCAATGACCCATTCCACTGGTATAATTGCTTGAAAATTGGTGGAATGGTTGCATTTATTTATGGATTAATGTTAAAGTAGGTTTCAAGAGTAAAGAGTAGGGTTTGATGACTTTTTGGTGTTTCCCTAGTTGTAATTTCATGGGTTTTGGCTTAGAAATGATGGCTAAGGGTTGGAATTTGATTAAAATGCATTAATATTTAATTGTGGGAATTGAATTAGGAAGCATGTGAAGAACTAGAATAGTTTTTTTAGGTGTTTTCAAAGTGGTTTGAGGCCTGGAGTATAAAGTTTCAATAAACCCTCTTGAAACTAGCCTTAGAAATAGGCCTAAACAAGGGTTTAGTGGTTTGTTGAATCTATAGTAGTTTCAATTGTTGAAATTTATTGGTTTGGACCTTAGGTAACCTAGTTGTCATCCTGCAATGTATATTTGAGGTTGGGAGAGGGTTTGGTTGGATGTTGCTTTGGAAAATAGGGCTAATTGAGCCACTTTTCAGCGTAGCAGTAAAATTTAGGAGGTGAAGGTATGAAACAAGCATATCCACAAATTAGATATGTTGAAGGATGCCATAAAGGGTATCTAGAAGGAAAATCCTTTTGTGGGTTTGAAAATTAGTTTGAAAGATATGCTCAATTTTCACTGTTTGGGATGCTACAAGAAGAATATGAAGGAATTGAGAAATAATGCCATGTTAGGGTTTTGAAGGTTGAAGAATTGTTTGAGATAGTTTGAATGGTGATTATATGACAAACTCCTCCCTGCTCTGCATCAAGTGGTATCAGAGCATAGATTTTTGATCTCTTGATGGAGAAAGGTTGCAATTTTAAGAAGTGAAAAGTTGAAAGTTGAAGGACAAGATGCCTCCTAAAGGTAGTGCAGTTGTTGCTAGGGAGATAAAATTGTTAAAGGATTCACAAGAATCAATTTTAGCCAAGTTTTTAGTATTAGAGACAAAGCAAAGAAGAGGAAATTCCACTAAAGAGGAAAGTGACCGAAAGGAGGAGGGTGAAAGTGAAAACCCTCGGGGAAGAGTCCAAGATGATGAAGACGAATTGGACCTTGATGAGAGAAGGATGATAAAAATTCTCAAGGCTATCAAGGGATATGCTTCTGATGTGAAACTAGATTTGCTAGTGTATAGTTGAAAGTTGGATGTTGAAGAGGTATTGGATTGCATAGATGCACTGGACAACTACTTTGAGTACAAAGAGGTTGCAAAAGAACATAAGGTAAAGTTTACTAAGAACAAACTTGTTGAAAGGTCATGCTCTAACTTGGTGAACTATGTTCGGGAAGAAAGAGTGAAAGAAGGAAAAGCAAAAATCAGTTCATGGGATAGGATGGTGTTAAAGATTAAGAGCCAATTCTTGCCAAGTGATCATGCAATTCAGACATTCAAAAAGTTGCAAAGTTTAAAGCAGAAGGAAAAGGATGTCATGGCTTACACTAAAGAATTTCACAAATTAAGTATTAGGGCTGGTCATATTGAAGATGAAAATGAAAATATAGCAAGGTATATGTGTGGATTGGGATTTTAAATTTAGGATGAATTGAGTCTTGCTACTCCTAGGACAATTGAAGAATGTTTGCAGTTGGCTACTTGGGTAGAAGAGAAGTTAAAAAGAAGGAAAAGGCAGCACTAGTAGAGGAAGAGGTTCAAGGCAGTCCTATGAAGACCAAGTGGTTGATCAAATAGGTGGCTTTAGAGGTTTCAGAGGAAGATTTGGTGAACAAGGTAGAGGTTCAAGAACATTTTTAGGAAGATGTTACCATTGCAATCAATTTGGCCACCAAGCATGGAAGTGTCTAGATAAACAAGATTCTACTTCAACTGGTGGTGATAAAAGAGTTCAATTGGTGCAAGAGGAGGATTATGAGTGCTAACTCTCCTAATCAGCTTGTTGCTCCAGAAGTTGGAGAATATTTGATGGTTAGAAGAACACTCCTCAAAGCATCAAAGGAGAAAGAGACAACACAAAGAAGAACACTTTTCAAGACCACCTACAAATGCAATGGAAAGGTATGTAAAGTTGTAATAGACTCTGGAAGTACTGATAACATGGTGTCCATAGAAATGGTTGACAAAATGAAGTTAGAAAAGATACCTCATGAAACACCTTATAAAGTGTCTTGGATGAATAAGAATCAATCTATTTTAGTGAATGAGCAAGCTTGGGTTGAGTTTAATATTGGTGGATATAAGGAAAAAATTATTTGTCATGTGTTTCTTATGGATGTGTGCCACTTGTTGCTAGGAAGACTATGGTAGTTTGATAGACATGTAATTTATGATGGTCGAAACAATACTTATGAGATTGAGAAAGATGGAAACACTTTTACTTTAACTCCATTGGTAGAAGAGGATTAAGGACAAGGTAAGGTAGCGAAGGTGATCATGTTAGGTGAGAAGGAGTTTATAAAGCTAGAGGAAGAAAAACATGAAGTGTTTGTAGCCACCACAAAAGGAGAAGATGCTAAGACAGTAAGTTTGGAAAATGATCCAATGTTGGAGGGAAAGCATGATTATTTGGTTTCAAAACATGATATGGAGAAGGTCAAGGATGAATTGATCGTTGGAATGAAATATTGGTTGGAGAAGCATGTTGATGGGATGATAAAAAAAATGTTTTGTTCATTTTTTTTCAAAGAGGAAAATAACCATTCAAGGTTTGGTAAGTTTGAGGTTGGTAATCCTGATGTTAGTTATTTCATATTAGAGGTCTATAAATCTAATCAACAAACAATTGTAGGTGCACCACAATAGGTGGAAAAGGTAAAAGGTAAAGGTAAAGAGGTGAAAGGTTAGTTACAAAGAGATGTGGCTAAATTTGATTACACAAGGAGAGTAAAGAAGGAAGAGATTTATAAGGTACAAGGAGGTGTTGTAACAAATAAGGAAGCCATTTTGATAGCATTTTCAGAGGTAGCACAAATGAAGGATCACACATCAAGTGTAGAGCAACAATTTCAAAGAAAGAATCAATCAAAAGTAAGAGACAATAAATGTTTTCAATACTTGATCCATTGGAAGGGGTCACCAGATGGAGATGCAACTTGTAGATCATTGAATGATAAGATGCAACATGGTTTTTGATGTAATTTACAATTCTCAAGGGACTTGAGTTCTTTGTCTGTCTAGGTGTATGATGCAAGGGCACCATGTTAATTTTTGTAAATAAGGTCTTATGTCATGTTTTTGGGGTGTTTGAGTCTTATTTGATGAAATAAGGTCATAATAGACCATTCTCCATGTATTAATTCATTTTGAGTCTGTTGGAGTTAAAGTGGTTAAGTTTCAAGGGTAAATGTTGTCATTGTGGCATTAACAACTTTTGCAAATTTTGTCATGTTTGGAAGACCAATGGTCAAGTAGTTCAAAAATTAGTTGGAACCAATGGGTTTGCATTGTATAAGGTTAAATATTCCTTAGAAACTTCATGGCATATTTTCTAGAATTGATTTTGTTGAAGAAAACAATAAGAAACCCTCATTTTTTGTGTGTTTCCAGTTAAATTTGTTGCTACAGGTTTTTGTACAAATCCTTACAAAGGAATATTGATTTAAAATCTATTGAATCTTATGGAGGCATGAAGTAACTTCATTTTTTATTTGATTTTCCTGGATTCCATTGAGTTTGAAGAATTCTATTAGCATTTTATTGAGGACCATTTGAAAACCCTATTTGGAGGGTTTGAGAGTATTCAAAATGCATCAATGACACATTCCACTGGTATAATTGCTTGAAAATTGGTGGAATGGGTGCATTTAGGTAGGGCTTAATGTTAAAGTAGGTTTCAAGAGTAGGGAGTAGGGTTTGATTACTTTTTGGTGTTTCCCTAGTTGAAATTTCTTGAGTTTTGGCTTAGAAATGATGGCTAAGGGTTGTCCAATTTGATTAAAATGCATTGATAAATTGTGGGAGTTGAATTAGGAAGCATGTGCATACCTATAATAGTGTTTCTGAGGTGTTTTAAAAGTGGTTTGAGGCTTGGAGTATAGATTTTCAATAAACCCTCTTGAAACTAGCCTAAATAGGCCTAAACAAGGGTTTAGTGCTTTGGTGAATATGTAGGAGTTTCAATTATTGAAATTTGTTGATTTGGACCTTAGGTAACCTAGTTGTGTTCTTGCAATGGATATTTGAGGTTGGAAATGGGTTTGGTTGTATGTTGCTTCGGAAAATACGGCTAATTGAGCCACTTTTCAGCATAGTAGTCAAATTTAGGAAGTGAAGGTCTAAAACAAGCATATGCACAAATTAGATATGTTGAAGGATGCCATAAAGGGTATCTAGAAGGAAAATCCTTTTATTGTATTGAAAAGTAGTTTGAAAGATATGCTCAATTTTCACTATTTGGGATGTTATAAGAAGAATATGAAGGAATTGAGAAATAATTCCAAGTTAGGGTTTTGAAGGTTGAAGAATTGTTTGAGATAGTTTGAATGGCGATTGTAAGACAAACTCCTCCCTGCTCTACATCACAAAAACAATGAAACCCTCAATAAATAAATATAAACATCAAGCAAAAAATTAATTTCAGGTTGAAACCAAAAAGTTATATTAAACCTGGTATATATATATTTATGTAAATATATGTATATATGTATATATGTATGTATGTATGTATTTATGTATATATGTATATATGTATATATGTATGCGCATGTGTATGTATGTATATATGTATGTGTATATTTTTCTTCTCTAAAATATGAATTAAAATGCTTAAATTTAACTATTTTGAAACCAATGAAAGACTTTTTCAAAATACATATACATACATACATGTTCTTATATATACATATGTTTATGTATGTATATACATATGCATATAATTTTAAGAATGTATGTATGTATGTATCATATGACTTAGAACTCTTCAATTAGATCTATATTAAATAGTGAAATCCCATGGGATGGCATCTAATGTGTGAATCCATTCAATGCCCAAGATTACATGTCACAAAAAAATTGAAAGGAAAAAAACATGTTAGATTGTAGAGCATAATCCCTCATGGAAGCCTTGAAATTTTTATATTTTTCTTACATGTCAATGTACCACTATTAGTAATCATCACATTAAATTAGTTACATGGATATTGATAATTTAATTAGCTTTTTTTTCCACTTAGGGGTTAATAAACTTATAAATATTAAGAAACATTCTTTGAAATGACTCAACACCTTCATAGTTAAGGAGAAGGAGGTCCCTAATAATATTCATATGCATAGATATTCTAGGAAATGGGCCATTGCCCAAATTACTTTTGTATAATCTTTTTGTCATTTCATTAAATTATTATTTTCTAAATATTAAAAACTTGTAGGATAATGGTATACAATTTTTTATTACATTATGAGATAGTTCATAGAAGCTCCATGTTTGATGTAGAATACATGGTTATAAATATATGTACATTTACATACATACATACATACATACATACATACATACATACATACATACATATATACATACACAGATGTACATGTACATACATATATGTACATACACATGTATGTGTGTGTGTGTGTGTGTATATATATGCATGTGTATATGTTTGTACATACACACATAAATATGTGTGTGTGTGCATATATGGTTTTTTCATTCTATAGACATCTAAATTTGACCGCTCCCACACAGTCAAGTTTACCTCTTTATTCGTCTATTTTGTTAATATTAATTAAATTGATTTATTTAATTAATATTCTCCTCCTCGCCTAAATTTTCCTAAGGTATTAATTTACCAATTAATACTTTATCCCCTTCCTCTCTAAATTAAATAAATATATCTTGTTTGATTTAATCATTTAACCTTTTGAATTTAAATCAATTTTAAATTCTATTTTCTCTCTCTCCTTGTCACATCCTCCATAATCCTCTTCTAACTTGGATTAGTTTAATCAATCCATGATTAAGATGTGCACACCCTTAATTAGGGATTAATGCCACATCCTCCAACTTTTGCCACTTGCTTCTAATCCCTCATTAATTTCCTTAATCATGTATTTGCACAACCTTAATGTAAATCACATGCCATCTTTGGCATGTCCTTTAAGTCAACTTGTCATAAGTACTTTCTTCATTTGGCATTGACCTCTTCCCCATGTGAATTTAAAATTCACATTTATTCATCCTATGCATTTCTCTTCCCCATGCAAGTTGTTGGGAAATTCTAAATTCTTCTCTTATCATATCACCCACATGAGTCAAAGTCCTTTTTGGGAACTTTGTCTTATCCACTAGACAATCCCAAGCATGTGAATTTAAAATTCACATTTATTCTTCCAACCACTTTTCCCCTCCAATCATGTAAACTTAATATTTACATTTATTCCCCCAACAACTTTCCTCATCCCCATGATGATAAGAGAGGAATTTCTAAAATTCCTCACTTGTCACCATCACTCTCACTTGGGGACAAAAAAATCCTTTTTAAGGAGATCTTCTCCCCTCCCAAGGTACTTTCAAAGTACTTGTCATTCTTCCACATCATTTGTCCTTCTTCCACTTCATTTGTACCCTTTCCATCTCACCATGTCCTTTGGACACTTCATCCTCCACATGGCAAGATGTGAGGGAATGTGAGTCCTCAACTCACCATGGCCCTACATCTTGGCCATGATGGTTTAATCTGGACCATTGAATTCTCTAGAGAATTCAATTTCTCCTATAAATACCCCCTCTTATAATTCATTCTATTACCTTATGCATTTGTAGCAAACTTATGATCTTGAGCCATTTGAGTCTTTTTGCATTTCATAGCATACTTATCCATTTTACATACTTAGCTTTATCTTATCTTTTGCATTCATCCCACATCCACTCTAATCACTTGCATCTTCACCTATTTGTAGCACTTTCCATCCAAGGAGCATACACATCAAGGGCCAACCAAGAACAACACAAGTGAAGGTATAATATTTTATTTGCTTTATTTTTTCTTTCATTTGTGTTAACATTTCCCAATCTTGAGGTGGTCTTGTGTTATTTCAGATTGCATTTCTAGTTAAGTTTTTCACTTTTAGATAGGAAAAACACTTGCACACATTTTTGGCACGCCCGATGGGAGCCACAAATAGGTCCTTTTACTCTCATGTCAAATGCTATTGTTTGACATTTTGTAGGTTCAGGTGACACAGAGGGGTGATCCCGACCTTCTAGAGGAGCAATCTCGACCTGAGGGGAAATCCCGACCTAAGGGGCAATCCTGACCTTGTAGAGGGGTGACACTAACTAGACAACAAATTCTACAAGGTGAAAAAAATAGTGTTTGTGGATCATTTCTGTAGACTATTTTTTGTTGTTTTATGTCATTCTGATTACTATTAACCCCCTAACTTGTCTTTTTTGTGATTATGAAGGGTTTTACTAACACTTGTGTAGTTGTTTCACATTTTGACAAAGAATGGAGGCTAGAACTACTAATACATTTGTTGCAAGATGAAAGGACCAAGGCATTTAGCTAGCTATTTGCTTTTATTTTCGCACTAATTAGGCACATCGTTTAAGTGAGTCAATAAACTTTGATTTCTTTTTTTGTAGTAAGCTATTGATGTATCCAATCCTTTTGCATCATTTGGTGATCTTAGGTGAAGAGAAATCGTAGCTTACTAAGTCCATTGTGTTATCCAAAGGGGTAGTATATCATTCAAGCTTTCCCCTTGCACTTAATGTGAGCCTAGGGAGTAGCCAAAAATGGTTAGCATTCTCTTCTTAGTGAGACCTGCTTGAGGATTTCATCACCCCAAGGGACGTTCTCGACCACATGTACCAGCAGGGCATATAAAGGGGGGAGAGCCAAAGTTGTACCCCAATCTAGTCATGTTATGTCTAGTAGAGCGTCGAGGCTAGGGTGATACCTAGATAGACGTGAAGAGTTGGTCCAAGCCTTTAGTATCTCGCTGAGGTTCCCAACTCACACTTGTGATGGGCTAGTGTTCACAGTTTGTGCCTCACGTACTGAGCATATATCAAGGACTCCCTAGTTTCCTTGTTCATCCTAGTTAGAGGACCATGTTGGCCATACCCCTAACACTAATCTTAGGATTGTGTTAGTTGAACTATCTTTCTTGTGCTAAACTATTGAATTTTTGTTTGATTCAAGTCATCCTTACCTTGTGCTTGTTGTTTGAAGTATTTTTCTGTCCTTTTCCATAGTTGTTTTGTCTAAGTTAAGTCTAGAGGGGTGATCTTGCCCTTGCTAAGGGGCAATCCCAACCTTGTAGAGGGGTGATCCCAACCCTATAGAGGGGTGATCCCAACCCTGTAAAGTGGCGATCCCAACCCTGTAAAGTGGCAATCCCAACCTGAGGGGTGATCCCAACCCTGCAAAGTGGCGATCCCAACCTGAGGGGTGATCTTGACCTGAGGGGCGATCTTGACCTAAGGGGTGATCCCGACCTTGCAGAGGGGCGATCCTAACCTGAGGGGCGATCTCGACCTAAGGGGTGATCCCGACCTTGTAGAGGGGCGATCCCAACCCTGTAGAGGAGCGATCTTGCCCAAAACAACTATTTTTGTACTCCAAATAGTCGGTTCTATCTCTCGTTCTATAATTTTTCCAATCCATTCTCTCATTTTGAACATCCATTTTGTCATTTTGTTAGTCTGTTTTCTTGAGAGCATTCCCCCATTCCTTAAACCCATTCATCCATTTAGGGGAATCATTTATCCATTTAGGGAACCTATTTTAAAATTCAGGGAGCTTGTTTCACCATTAGGGGAACCCATTTTTCCATTAGGGAAACCCATTTTGTCATTCAGGAAACCTGCTTCATCATTTAGAGACCTTTTTTTATCGTTTAGGGAACCCATTCCATCGTTTAAGCAACACTACCCAATCCAACAACTAGGGACCTTAAACCTTGTCATTTGCATCTCCTTTTTTTCATTCATAATTCACACTTTATTCCATTTGCACTTTCCAAGGGTAATTCATTCATCATCCATCTTAGAGCATCTCTAGGTTGTGTCGTTCATCATCATTTTCTCAATCCAAATCCCCTAAACCTTAAAGGTTGTTATCTAAATTGACCTAGGTGTCTGAATCTGATTGTTATCCTACACATCAATCATCCACTTCAGCCCAAACAATTCACTTCTATCTTTAAGTGGGTTCGGTGCCATAAGTTATCATCCTCGGCCTAATCAGTCCATTTCCATCTTGAGGTGGATTTGGTGTTGTAATCATCTATCTATCCATCAATCCAATCAATGAATGCCTTAAGTCACCTAGGATGATTTTTGAATTGGGTTTAGAATCCCTTATATCATCCATCATCTAATCTTGTCGGTTGATTGATCAACCGATCCTGATCCATCATCTATCGATCAATCCTTATCTAGTCATCCAATCTCATCCAATCATCCAAATAAATCCTTATCTAGTCATCCAATCTCATCCAATCATCCAATCAATCCTTATCCAATCATCCAATCAATCAATCCTTTATCCAATCCAAATCAATCCTCAAATTGTCATCCCCGCATCTAGTTTCATCTTAGTCCACCCACTAGCTTTGCATTTTCATGCCTGTTTAGACTCGATCTCAAATCAAGAAGCAAATGGCACAACAAGGGCAAGGTTGCTAGTCGAACATCCCCCAAGATCCTAACAATGGGGGAAACATCTCTCGAGATCCTAACAATGTTACGAATATCCCCAAGATCCCCATAATGGTGCTTCATCACAATCTAACACCAACAGACAAAATACTTCACTACCCGGTGACAAAAACATGGTCAATTAGCCTGAAGTCACCGTTGATGAATACCTAAGTAATCCTGCTAATGTTCAAATGATAGATCGTCTCCTCAATGAGTGTGGGGATAATATCCTCGCTACTCTACTCATGAAGGGAATCAAACCACCACCTGATTTTGACATGTCACAATACACCAACACCCAAGCCCCTCCAATACATCAAGACCCGTAGAATGTTCCTAGAAATTCCTATGTTCCCAATGGTACACCCATAGATAATTGGTATCATCCTAAGTTTGGGAATAATGCGATATGTCAAGTTGCCAATTATCCTCCCCTCCCATCCGCAACCTCTACACTACCAATTGATCCTTATGATCCCTATGCCTATGGCATGCCACAAAACATTCTGTTTGCTCCACCACTCCCACCTCAGTATCCTGGTCAACCATCTGTCAACACTGGGTGAAACCTTTTTCTTGCATTGATGCCACCACCAATATCTATACCACCACCTCATGGTAACACTTCGACATTCCAACAACCTCAAATAAATCCTCATCAATCCACTACTTCACAGGAACCACCGCAACATACAACTATCCCTTCACAAGTACCCCCACAACATGCTGCTGCCATTTTCGTTCCCTCGTAATAGCATCACCAATAACCTCCATAACAAAATGTTTCAATTCTACAGTAGAACAATCTGCAACAAAATGTTCCGAACCCACAACAACATACTGTCACTCATATGCAACCTCCTCATCAGGCAACACAAATTGCACCAAACTCTCAACCACCACCCCATGGTGCCACTACAACAATCCCACAATAACATCACATCCCATCTCACCCTCCTTATCAATAATCACATGCGCGCATTCCCATGCAAACATAGTGTAATCCTCTCACACAATATCTTTACCATTCATCTAGCACATACACTGCTTATGCTAATCCTAATCCACAAATCCATGTGGCCTCTTAGAATCCACCACAAACTCAACCACCACTTTATGCCAATCCTCCACAATCACACACTAATCCCTACCATCAAACTGTCAGTTCGTAAGTACCACCATATGCCATGCAGCAGCCAAATGATGCATATAATTACCAATCCAACCCATATCAACAAGGTGCCTTGTCCACCTCCTACTAACAACAATCATTGTCACAATAATAGGGTACTTCCACATCCTCGTACTACTGAGCTTCATAGAATACCCCATCTACTTCATATTACCAGCAGCAACGACCTCATCAACAAACACCCTCCACCTCTTATCACCAAAGTCCATTGTCATCCTATCCACTTTATGCTAGTCAATATCAACCTACACCCTCATATGATCCCAATATTTACGAACAATATCCACCCTACAACCAACCCAATCCAACTAATCTAACTCCACCTTCTAACAAAGATCTAGAAGAGTTTAAAGCTACATTAAAAAAATTACAGGTAGGTACATCCAAGAAATCCTTCAAGTTTGAGGATATTTTCCCCTACCTATTTGACTCATCAATCTCACTTGTCCCCTTTCCAAAACACTTCGAGACACCCAAGTTCGAGAAGTATATGGGAACTAAGGATCTGAAAGCCCATCTACAAGACTTCTATGCACAATGTCAAGATGTTCAACACTGCAATAATTATCTCTTGCGACTATTCCCTAGGAGCTTAGGAGGGCCAACCCTAGATTGGTTCATGGGCCTAAAGAAGGGGACAGTTGCTTCCTTCGCTGATCTTTCTGAATAGTTTGTCAGAAAATTCTCCTTTAACTTGGAGAAGGACATTGATACTTTGGACCTTTTGAAAGAGAAGCAACGCAATGGAGAGACCTTTGCTAAATACCTATAGAGGTGGCAAGCAATAGCTAGCCACATGAAATCCCCTTCTAGCAAAAACGGAATGGTAACCCTCTTTGTAGCCAATTCCCATCCTGAAATGGTGCATGCTCTTAATCTTCATTGTGTTACTACCTTTGCAGAGGTTATCGAGAAGGGTCCTATCATTGAGAGAGCTCTTATCACCAAAGGGAAAATTAAGTTGTACAAATCGGATAAGGACAAGTCATCTGGTGACAAATCTCATTACTGGAACAAGAACAAGAACACAGTCAACGATGGTGTTACCGAAACTAAACACGTTCAAGTGGCCAATGCCTCCCAAATGAAACAACCATCCATTCCCAATGCCATCTCCATGCCATAGGGGGAACCTTGTCCCCCTCAACAATTCAATCAAAAAAATCAAGGGAATAGAAAATTCCAATACAAAAAATTAGGAGAAACCTTGAGTGCCATCTTTAATAGGTTATTGTAGGTCAATTACCCCATCATCTATCCTATAAATAAACCTCTTGATGATTCTAATCCTAAACTCGCCTGGTAAAAGGAAAATGAGTATTGTGACTTTCACAAGATCAAGGTTTGAAAACGTACATCCAAGATCTTATAGATCAAGGCAATATTCATGTGGATGCCAACTAGGCTTCGTCATCCAATGCTCAGTTACAAATATATCAAAATGCTTTCCCCAAGCATAGCCAAGGTCCTAGCACATCTAACGCTAATCCCAGACCTAGCAACAATAACAACCAGGATAACAACACTAATAATATCACTTACAAGAATGTCCTGCTTAACTATGAGACCCTCATCACACATATTGGGCAAGGGGAACTACATGTTTCAATGATACACGTCAAAGGTAAGGAGCCTCAATGTGTTGTTACAACTCGTTGTACCCACATCATCCTCCCTAGAGCTTCCACATCAGCACCATCACCTCTTGTGAGTTCTCAATATAATATCGTTGATCATCTAGGAAAGACAACAACACAAATATCTATTCTAGATTTGCTAAAGTCTTCCCTTATATATCAAGAAATTTTGAAAAAAATCCTTATAGGATACCCGCGTCCCCAATAACATTGATCCCACACAATTTCAAGCTTTAGTGGGACATCTTTCATCAACCTATCAACTAGGTTTCAGCCAAAATGGCATTCCCACCATCAAATCTAACCACAATAGACCCCTCCATATAGAGGTTCTTGTCGTCAAACATAAAGTAAAAAGGGTCTTGATAGATAATGGCTTTTCTCTCAATATTTGTATGCTAAAATTATTAAAGCAAGTAGGGTACACCCATGTTGATTTAAGCAATCAAATTATCACTATAAAGGCCTATAATAATGCGAAAAGAGACTCTGAAGGGGTTATCTATCTTCCAGTACAAGTTGGCCCCGTTATACAATACACTACTTGTCACGTACTTGATCTAGACCTCCCCTACAACCTTCTTCTCGTCCGACCATGGATCCATGCCATGCAGGCTTTTCCATCAACCTACCATCAATGCTTGAATTTCCCATTTAATGGGATGGAAATTACAATACAAGCCAATCCCCAACTGTTTGAATACTGTCATTCACTTGAAGCTTCCTTTCCTCATTCCCATTATTGTCTAGGAGTGGAAATGGGACCACCACAAACATCCTCCTCCAATCCATCATCTGATCCATCACCTACCACCTCTTTCACTCCATCTTCTACATTTGATTCCACTATCACCAAAGTCTACATCATTAACAAGGGATGTGGTGAGTTTGAGATGTGTATTGCTTTGAATGTGGCAACCATGCCACCCTCACCACAAACATATGGTCAACCCCCCGAGTCCAAGCCGAAGGAAGAATAGAAGATAGCCACCTTGAGCTCCAAGAACATGGGAACCAACACTTATGTAACTCCTGTGTTACCACAATATACACATGAAGATGACATAAGCCAGTCAGTATATCATGAGGAACCTAAGCCTACTCCTCCTCTAAAGGAATATTTTCAAGAGATGTATCCTTGGCCCTCTAAGTATGCCAAGAAGTATAACTATCAAGGAGGAAGTCTTGGTCTAGAAGAGCTAGGGAGAAAGCAACTAATTGACACTTCCATACGTTCAAAGAACTCTAGTTTAGGCTATGAAAAGAAAAAAGAAAAAAAGGGTCCCGCACCTTCCGCTAGTACTTCCAACAATGTTAGTGTGGATGATGGCCTCTTGGAAGATATACCAGAAGAAGAGTGTATCATACATGCATATGATGATATAGATCATGTAGACCTCTCATCCATGTTTTAATGCCTATCTGTTTACACCATTAGCCTTTCCCTGTGCCATCTTGAACTCATAGATTGGGACCTACGTGAATGCACACCTATCAACTCACTTCCCTCAGTGGATACCTACATACACCTCATGTGATTGGGGGAAGCTGAACGCCCTAGTCGCAAAAGTAAGAATAAGAAAAATAAAAAAGGGTCACCTAGTGAAAACCTCCTTAAGGCACCCCTTGACCCAGAAAAAGTAAAAACAAAGGATGTATCTGATAGTGAAAACCTCAATAAGGCACCAGAAGATGGGAACATTCATCTTCCCCTTGTGGGAACTCAGTTGTGTGAGCAATCATCCATTCTAACTGAGGAAACACAAGAGGTAAATTTGGGAACTGAAGAGGATCCCAAAATAACATATGTAGCCAAAGCCCTCTCAGAGGAAGAATACTCCAACATTGTCTAGCTCCTTAAGGAAGGTCAAATCAATTTTGCATGGGCATATTTAGACATGCCTGGATTAGATCCCACTTTGGTTATACACCATCTATATGTGCACCCTGATGCAAAATCAGTTAAGTAGAAGCTTCACAAGATGCATCCACAAGTTGCCTTATTGGTCAAGAAAGAATTAAAGAAGTTGTTATAGGCCAAATTTATCACACCCATTGACTACTCTAAATGGATCTTCAATGTCGTGCCAATAGCCAAGCTCAAAGGAAATGTTAGGGTATGTACAGATTTCAAAGACCTCAACAAAGCCTATTTGAAGGATGATTTCCCCTTTCCAAACATCGACATGTTAGTGGATTTAACTATAGGACACGAGATCTTGTCCCTTATGGATGGCTTCTCTAGATATAATTAGATCAGGATTGTGCCCAAAGATCAACATAAAACAACCTTCATCACACCTTGGGGTACATTATGTTATAATGTTATGCCCTTTGGTCTTAAGACCATGGGGGCAACCTACTTGCGCGCAATGACCGCCATCTTCCATGATATTATCCATATCATCATGAAGACTATGTTGATGATCTATTAGGAAAATCAAGAACTAGAGCAGAATACCCTGCAGTCCTAAGGAAAATCTTTTAGCGTTTAGAGCATTACAAGTTGCACCTAAATCCAAAAAAGTGTGTTTGGGGTTATGTGTGAAATTTTTTTGGGCTTCAATGTATCAAAGAAAGGTATAGAAGTGGATCCAGCAAAGGTGAAAGCAATTATGGATATGCCTCCTTTCTGCAACCTAAAACAACTAAGGAGTCTTCAAGGAAAGCTACAATCCATTAGAAGGTTCATAACACAGTTAGCTGACAAGTGTCAACCATTTACCCATCTCCTGAAAAAAGAACACATCCTTCAAGTGGGACCTTGTGTGTTAGCAAGGGTTTGACAAGATCAAGGAATATTTGGCTCATCCTCCCATCCTTATGCCTCCAATCCCAGGGAATCCATTCTTATTATACATCTCAACTACTTTAGTGGCATTGGGAGCATTACTAGCACAACATGATGAGTCATCTAGAGAATGAGCAATTTATTATATCAGTTGAACCTTAGTTGGCTATGAGCTCAACTATTCTTCAATGGAGAAAGCCTGCTTAGCTGTAGTTTTTTGTTCATAGAAGCTTCAACATTACATGCTCAGTCATCTAGTCAAGTTAATCTCAAAAGTTGACCCACTTAAATACCTGCTATCTAGAACAACCTTGACTGGCCGTATGACTAAATGGGTCATATTGCTGAGTGAATTTGACATAGAATATGTGGATCACAAAGCTATTAAGGGATAGGTGATAGCAAATTAGTTAGTCAATGCTCCCTTGGTTGATGCACATCCTTTGGTAATAGAATTTCCTGATGAAGAGGTCTTTGCAGTAGCAGAAGAAACTACATGGACACTATACTTTGATGGGTCATACATGCATAATGGATCAAGGGCAGGCATCTTGTTTGTCACCCCCCAAGGTGATTATATCCCAAAGTCATTCAGACTGGCCTTTCCATGCACAAACAATATAACCGAATATGAAACTCTTCTTACTGGCCTAAGAATCACAATCAAATGGAATATCACTCACTTAAGGGTCTTTGGAAATTCACAATTAGTCATCAAATAGGTCAACGATGAGTTCCTAACAAAGGATGAGAAGCTACTACCTTATAAATGCATAGTCGATGACTTTAATAAGTCTTTCACCTCCATTGAGTTTGATCGAATCCCTAGAATATAGAAAAAAGTTGTTGATGTGATGGATACCATTGGTTTCTTAATTGACATGCCTAAGCATCGAACAAAGTGTGAATTACTGGTGGAACAACTCTTAATCCTTGCATACGACATCCCTAAAAGTGAGATGGTGTGCAAAATTGTAGGTCCTACGTCCCCATGGTACCATGATATCTATACTTATCTTCTTGACAACAACATACTTGCTGACCTTACCTGTAACCAACACAAGTCCTTCATCCAACATACATCTTGTGACACCATTATAGGTGATACTCTTTATCATCATGGATATGATGGTACTCTTCTTCAGTGTCTAAACGAGACCGAAGCTCATATTGCATTAATAGAAGTACACAACAGTGTTTGTGAGGCCCACTCAAATAGCATGGCCTTAGCTAAGAAGATTATTAGGGCTAGTTACTATTGGCCTACATTGGAACATGACTTTTGTGACTTCGTGAAGAGATGTCTACCATGCCAGCAACATGCAAACCTGATACATGCTCTTGCCCAAGATTTGCAGCCTATCGTAGCACCATGGCCTTTCTCTCAATGGGGTTTTTTTTTAGTCAGCAAGATATACCCTCCATCCTTTGATGGCCATACCTTTATTATCACTGCCACTAATTACTTCACTAAATGGGTGGAAGCTATACCACTCTCCCAAATAATGGGTACTCAGATATCCAAATTCATCCTTTATCATATCATTTGTAAATATGGCATCCCCTCCATCATTTCTGATAATGGTAAACTATTCAAAAAATAGGTTGTCAAAGAAGTATGTGACACCTTCCATATCCAACATCGGTGGTCCACGCCCTATTACCCTCAAGGTAATGGATAGGCAGAAGCCACTAACAAAACTTTGATTAAAATCTTGAAAAAGGTTGTCAAGATTGGCACCTCCATATCCATCTTGCTCTTTGGGCTTATCGCACATCCATCCGCACTCCCACTAGCACCATTTTGTATTCCCTTTTCTATGGTTCCAAATCCATCTTGCCAATTGAAGTCAAGATCCCCTCTCTGAGAATATCCTTGAAAAATCTCATCACTAAAGAAGACACCTGGGTTGCTCGCTTCGCTCAATTGGAGCTCTTGGATGAAAAGAGGATCAAAGCATACAACCATCTTCATGTGTATTAGAATCATCTTAAGAGAAGTTACAACAAAAAGGTTTATCCCCATCAATTCAACATTGGAGATCTAGTCCTTAAGGAGAATTAGCGTACCTAGCAGGACTGAGACAAGAAGGGAAAGTTTGAGCTAATTGGTTGAGTCCTTATGTTATTACAACAAAGTATGGATATGGGGCATACCACCTTGCCACACCTGATGGGGAGCTCCTCAAAGAGCCTATCAATATTATGCACTTGAAAAGGTTTTATACTTAAATCAGTTAGGTCTTCCTATCCTGCCAAAATCAGAAAAATCCAAAAAAAGTAAAAAATTATCGAAAATACAAAAAAAAAATCAAAAAAGTCAAAAAATTCAAAATATTAAAGAAAAATAAATTTGTCCTATGGTGAAAACCACCCTTGGTGGCACCTTGGATAAGTACATATGGTGAAAACCTAGTAAAAAGAATCATCCGTAGAGAGCTTAATCATTATCTATCTTGTGTCCTAGTTATCGCATGTTTCCATCCATCCTATTCTCACATGCAATCCTCGCGGCCCATCTTGTCTTGTCACTTCATCTGCATTCTATCCTTGGCCGCTTGGTATGCTTTGATTGAGCATTGGACAATTGTCAGCTATCTGTAATCCTAAGATTTTTAATCCAAATTTGAGCTTGTGTTAGTCTCTCATCATTGTCTCAAGTCCTCCATCATGTCGATCACCATCATTTATCCCTTGTCACCCTTTTCATTGCTTTGTCATGTCAATCTTTTTTATTTTATCTTTTGTCTTTTTTGAACTATGTTGCCCCTACACTTTCACGTAGGTAAGGTTGATCATTTGATCCTCCCTTAGGGCATTTTTCCATTGTTTCCAATGTCGTTCATCATCGGTCGCCATTGTCCTCTTTCCGCTTTATCCTTGGTCTTTTCTTGAACTACGAGGGCTTTGCACTTTCACATAGGCAAGACTAATCTATGATCAACCCCCAAGCCCCTAGGTCTGTAGGGTGTGTCAATCTTGTGTCTGGTGTATTGTGTCTTTTGTTGTGTCATCAAGTGTGTCCCTATCTTGTCGGTTCTTAATAAACGCAATCCTCTAGTATCCGGAGATCTAATCGGTGTTGAATATCTCGCATCATCTGGGTCATTTTAGTTTAGTTCCATCTTTGGTCTCAATAGGATGCATCCTTCCTAATAGACCTTATCAATCCCATCCATCCCTTTTGATCCTATGGCAAGGGATGTTTGAAATTGATTGCGATCTTTTTGATGCTTTTGGCTTCTGTTTATCATTTGAGCTCCTTATTACAACTTGTCACGATCGCCATGATCTATCATATTATGGTTTGTTTTGACTGGTTAACATAGGGGCATATCTTGATCTTTCTTTTTTCTTGTTGTTGTCTGTTGGGTTGTCCCACATAGTATCCACCAAGATCCATGAGATCTTGTGTTATGTTGGGGCATCCCTTTGTGCATGTGGTTATCCCAATGCTTGGCCTAACCAAAATTTTATCACTTTGGGGTGTTGGGATAGCCTTCTTGTCTGTTGTGTTTGTTTCATGCATTAGACACTAACCTACCTTGGTTTCATATACCTTGGTACTTGGTGTCTTATGCTATAGAAAAAATCAATGCTCTGAAGATGGCAAGTTACACTAGGATTTCATTTCATGATCAATATCATTGCATTGCATTCATACCTATCCTATGACTTATGATTTTGGTTGTGCAAATATCTCACCTTCCATCTCTCATTCTTCTTAGGATACTAATGGTTCTTGATAGGTGCAATATCACACCTATCTTCCATCCACACTATCTCTATCATTTACCCACATTCCCATGCAAGCCCTTATTAACATTTATACATTTCATAAGTCCATTTATCATTCACATTGCATGTTACATTATAAGTCACTTGCATTTTATCCCATATACATATTAGATTGATTAGATTAGTCATGTTTTGTTATTCTAAACATTTTAGATGCATTTTAATATCCATACATTTTCATATTAATTTATAACATTTATGTATTACATGCATCACCACCTGCATCACATATCTATCATAGATACAGTCATAACACATACATCACATCTTTCATTACACACGTTAGTCACATCCATATAAGCATCAACACATCACATCATAAATATATACACTACATCATCAGGATCATCATTTATAAAATCATAAACATACACATATGCATAAATAAAATCATCCATCATACACATAACATAGGTGTCAATAAGGGCTATCACATATATCATATCTAAATATCAAAGTCAAATGACAATCGCATAATAATATCCATCACATAGTCTATAATAATTTCCATCAATATCAAAATACGTATCCATCGTATACATCATCATCACAAAATAAATTACAAGTACAAGGATGTGAATCAAATATAATCACTGCTACTTTGTACTGTCCATCCACCTTGCACCTGTCAAAAACTTGGTAGCCTGTCATCTACTAAATGAGCTGCTCACGTCTGACCTCTATGGAGAGTCAGGCACCAGCCCTTTGCCTGGGGGGTCCCCTAAGTATCGGGTATGTGCAGGATCATTATGAGCCAAAAAGTGGTGATATGATGGGTATTTGTAGGGTATGCGGTTGACGACTTTTTTTTACCCAAAATTGATGAAACAAAAAGGGTCTTTAAAGGAGTTTCTCAGCTTTCCACCAATATAAATTATGCTTACTTTGAATTTAACAAATAATTATTATTCATTTTCTATTTGAATTATGAGTAAAGTCCTGATTGATAGGCTAATTGAAAAACATCTATAGCTTTCAAATACTATCACACTTTTTGAATCTAAAACATGTGTCACATTATATGCTTCACGTACTATAGGATTAAAAATAAATAAATTAAATTTCATGAAGTTCTGACCAAGTTAAGGTGGTTAGACATACAAGTTTTATATTTTAAAATTTTTAATAAAAAATCATAATTAATTATTTACTTGGAAAAAAATTATAAAAAAATATGCATCACATCGGGACACGAGTCCTCTACTTATATCTAGAATCTTATAAAAAAACATTATCATTTTATTGTGGTTAGGGTGGTTAGAAAAATACCTGCTTCTTATTTTTGCCTTGAAATTTAAATACTACTGCATTGAAATTTCAAATTTTCACCAAATACATTTTAAAAAAAAAATAAACCTAGTAGTTTAGAAACTACATTCAATTTTCTATAGATTCTATTTTTACATATTTTTGAAATAGTATAGATAACTTATTCAAATTTTTACGTCAAGTTGCCTAACTCTAATTTTTCTAAATTTTTTGCCACTTAAAGGCCTATTTTTTCCATGATGATCCTGCACATACCTTATCGTTGTATCCTCAGGTCTATGTCCCTAGTGACTAGGATGGTGTGGGAATCAGAGGTGCCTATTAGACATAGTGAAATGTGCATTATGCCAGATCTAGAACTGCATGTTGATAAGTGACCATCCAAAAGGAGGCTTCCCTTAGATACTCATCTTGTTCCATAGCCTGATAGTGGGTTGTGTTTCGCTCATGTATATATTTGTCTCAATCCTTGGTGATGCCTCTCCTCCCCTGCACCCATGCCTCTTGAACCAATCCTAGCTGAGCGATCTTTGTTTGTAGTCGATCTATCACCACCTCCATAACCACTGCTCGTGCCTCTGTGACATCCATCTCTCTCTATAGTGTATGTACCTCTACCCCTATCTCACCACTACCACTCTATAGTGTCGATATCTGTTCCAGTGCAACGTCCCTCTCCTCCTGCATATCCTGAGCCTATGCCCATGCAATATCCCTCCCCCTACATCGCCTGTGCCTATGTCTGAGCTCTATCTCTCTCACCCTGAAAGACCTGCACCTTTGTCTGTGATGTGTCTCTCTCTCTCTGTACAATCTCCAACTGAGCCTCTACTGCCACTGCCCTTAATCATATCAACCTTGTCTCCCCAAGTGCTACCTCTACTATAGCCACCCTATCTTGGAGCTCAACCCTCTCCCTTAGCAACCTTGTCACCTGTACCCTCAACTCCTCCAACTCCCTCTCTACCTAATGCCCAATCTTTGTTGATGCATGGTATGCTGCCTGTCCTGGCTGTTGTTGTCCCCTGGCCTATAGTATGGTCATCTCTGCTCGTAGCCTATCACGAACCCAACTCACCCTAGTCAGCTCATCACGTACTCCCTGTACTTCTACTTGCAAGCTATCCCTCTCCCTCTCCACCTCCCCTACCTATGAGAAAAAGTGGTCCATAATGAATCCATAATCTCTTTGTCCCTCTTCCTATAACCTAGCTACCTCTACCTCCAACCTAGTCTTCTCAACACCAAGTCTAAGCACCTTAGCCTCTACCATTCTCAACCTCTGCTATTCATTTGTAGCCTCACCTCAGCTACCCTCAACAGTATGACATGGTCCTCAGGTGGTACATATGGGATCATCGCCAGTGGCTCCACCACAAGAACATCCACATCCATCACATCCTCCTATGGCTCATGCTCCTACTCGAAATCACTCCCCACTTGAGCTCTCCTCAGTTGTCACCTCCTCTAAGACCTCATCTGTTGTCCTGTAGCCCTCACCTCCCACTCAGGTGCATCCCTCTCATCCCTCACCTCCATCTCTGGCTCCTCGTGCTTCTGCTCGACCTTGCTCCCCACCTGAGTTCTCCTTAGATGTCTCCTCCTCTAAGCCCTCATCTATTATCCTATGGCCCTCACCTCCCCATCAAGCTCATATCTCTCATCCTTCACCTCCATCTATGGCTCCTCGTGCTCTTGCTCAGCCTTAATCTCCACTTGGGCATTCCTATGTTGTCTCCACCTCCTCGCCACCCTCGCCAGCTGTCCTGCAGACCCTACCCTCATTTGTTGTCCTACAGCTCCTGCCTCCACCTCAAGCTCCTCCATCATCTCCACATCTTGTCTCTCTCTCTCTCTCTCTCTCTCTCTCTCTCTCTCTCTCTCTCTCTCTCTCTCTCTCTCTCTCTCTCTCTCTCTCTCTTTCTCCTACTTGTGTACCACTCGCTCCCTCGTCTACTGTCTCCCCCTCCTCGGTGCCCTCACCAACTGTCCAATAGCCGCAACCTCCTCCTATCCCCTCTCCTACTATCCTATAGCCCCTGCCTCCTCCTATCCTTTGTCCTACGAAACTACCATCTTGATAGCCTCTTGAACTCTCCTCTACTGAGCTCTACCCCTCCCTCTCCTCTCTGCCTACAACCTCCACTTGTCCTCTGATCTAAAGCCTAGTGCCTCTATAATGGGCTCCTCGGGTGTAATCCTGTGCCACCAAATGTTGCATAACTATATAGCATATCGGGGTGTCACCACTGGCACCTGATCTCCTCCAGTCCTCCCTAGGTAAAGTACTAGCTTTTGTGTCATCCATTGTATCCTTGTAAACTCAAGGTCAATCGGCTCTCCCCATGATTGCTCTCGTGAGTACCACCTAAAACTCTTTGGTGCTGGAGGAATATCCTATGCTAGCCCAAATTGTCTCATCACCCTATTTTGTCTATGGGACTCCACTATGTGAGTCTCCCTCCCCACTATGTAGCACCTAGTGTTGAAGTAGCAACTGTCTCTCACCTCCTCTCTCCTCCACCTTGTGAATCATCGAAACATATATGGCCGCCACAATATGTGAGCATTTTGTAAGTCATCTATAGTCCACCTCCATCTATCTAAATTCCCCAAGCCCTCATAGTGAAATATCCAACCATACTCTATCCTGTACTACCATGCTATAGGTGCTATCTCATCCTCTATCCCCACTCTCACCACTCATGGTCTAGTCACACTAATATGCTCCCAGGCCCATACCTACAATAGGGTCACCTACATCATGATGAGACCCCTACGATAGCACACAAAGTGAATATCCCTATATAATTGTGCTAGCATGCACATCCCCCATGCAAAATACCCCTCTCTACCCTCGACAATATGTCAAATCACCTCTATATACTCTAGGCTATAGAAATGCCCACTCTTGTCTGGTATCAGTAAACCGCTTATCAACCCACACAAATAAAGTGGTAGAGGTGGTACTCCCACCATCAGGCATCGATCCACATCTAACCCTGACCTCTACACCACGAAGTCATCTCATCCAAACAACACATACATCATATGATCCAGCTCCTCCCCAGTCGATGTCAACTCACTCACTAGCTGCCTTGCTATAGGGATCCTTAGTATAAGAGGATGTTGAAAATATTGTCATTGATGTCAAAATAAGTCGATGTTGAAAATATTGTCATTGATGTCGATGTTGAAAATATTGTCATTGATGTCAAAATAAAAGGATGAAGTCATTGATGACAAATGAATGGACAAGATTGAGAAAAAGAGAGATTGTAGAAATAATGCTTATAATATGATAAGTTTAAGAAAAGCCAGATGTTACATACAATGATGAGTATAAGAGGGACGTGTAAGCACTGGTGACAAAAACCATGTATCAAGAAGACAGAATGTTGAGGTCAATAAGATAATGAACAGATATAATGAATCTAAAAGAAGAAACAACATTGATTCTGAAATAAGAAATTGAAGACATAATGTATCAGTATCTTCTTCAAATTGTTGTTCATTAAAGAATGTTAACAAATACTGGAAATTCATAGTTTAATAAAGGATATGATTTACTTATGACAAGATGCAATTTCGATGGGTGAACGAGTACTGAATGGTAGAATGCTTAACTTGGGAATAAAGGCAATAATATGCAGACATGGATAAGTTGTCTAATTCATTTATTATTGAATGCTCATGCACCGACAATTGAAGAAATCATAAGGGAAATATTATTGAGCTATTTCTTTGAAACTGCCGCTATATTCAAGATACCCGCCTATCAGTTCAATCATCAGCTGTGGATTGTTTTGTCATTGAGATTGGTCAATATAATTTATTCATTATAGTCTATAAGGCATTCGATGATAAAAGAGTGAAGCCACAATAAAGATATGCTAAGTCATCAACCTACTTGTGTGGGCTAATTGTGAGATCATTAATCACCAAAGGCAGATTGGAGGTTTGGGATAGTGCAGGTCAGATTGAAGGCATCATCTTGCAACCATCAAGTCAAGGTTGGTGCCTTGCATTAGGGGCTGGTACTCCTTGTAGGTAGGTGCCTACTAAAGTTGTTAAGGTTTGGATGTTCCTTGTAGGTTGTGTCCTACTTAATCATCTTATTGTAAATCTGTAGGTTGGTGCCTACTTTGTAAAAATCATTTCAATAAAAGTTGTGTCAACTTGTGTAAATTGGTTTATATCAAATAGTTGATGTATGTTTAAGCTTGAAGTTGATAAATAAGTTTAAGAGGGTAAAAGTTTGTTGATATACTGATTCACCCCCCCCCCCTCTCAGTATATCTTTGTGCTCTTCAATTGGTATCATAGCAAGGTCCTTCTTGAAAGCTTAATCGCTTGAAGGAGATCCTTAAGAGCACATATGGCAAATCTAAGCAACATTGTGAAAGCACCCATCTTTGATGGGACTAATTATGCTTTTTGGAATATCAAGATGGAAGCATACCTGAATGCACTTGGGTTTGATGTGTGGTAATCTGTTGTTGATGGGTATTCACCTCCAGCTACCCCTCCAACGGATCAAGCAGCCAAAAAGAGAAGTGAAAACAATGCAAAAGCAAAGCATGCTCTTCTTTGCAGCCTAACCGATTCTGAATTTACTAAAGTATGAGATGCAAATCAGCAAAAGAGATTTGGGACAAACTTCAAAATATTTATGAAGGAGATGCAAAAGTTAAGAAGGCAAAGTTGCAAACTCATAGAAGAAAGTTGGAGACTCTCAAAATGGAAGATGATGAAGACATTGCTTCATATTTTCTTCGTGTTGATGAAATAGTGAATTTCATGAGGGGACTTGGTGAAGAGATCAAGGATGACTTCATTGTTGAAAAGATTCTAAGATCTCTTTCTACAAAATTTGAGGCCAAAGTTGCAGCATTGGAAGAATTAACAAACTTGGATAAGCTAACAAAAGATGAATTACATGGGATTCTTGCTGCCTATGAAATGAGGATTGAGGGGAAGACACCACAAAATGAAATTTCTTTCAAAGCATCTAATAAGGGAAAAACTAAACATGATACATCAAAAAAGAAGACAAGTGATAATGAAGTAGAGGCCCATTTCTTGAGAAAGCTTAAAAAGGGAAAAGGGAAGTACAAAGGGAAATATCCTTTTAAATGTTTCAATTGTGGAGAGGTTGGACATTATGCTTCTAATTGTCCTCAAAGTGATAGCAACTCAAGTGACACAAGCAAAGATGAAGAAGAAATGTACACAAAGAAAAAGGGGAAGAAGAATTCTAAGTACAAGTCAAAAAGGAGATATCAAAAACACAAAAAGAGTTTCTATTCAAAGAAAGATAGCAGCACTTCTGAAGAACATAGTGAAGGATGCTCCAACATTGGTGAAGAAGAAATATTGTTCATGGCTGAATATGAAGGTGTTGATCAATAATGTGATGAAGAAGGAGAAATTGATCAAGAATGCAATGAAGAAGAAGAAGAAACGGATCTAGAGGAAGAACTTCATTATGCATACATGAAAAATGAAAAGTTGAAGAAGAAGGCAACCAAGCATAAAATAAAGACCAAGGAGTTAACTAAAAGCTTGGAATAATTGAACAAAGTCATTGAAGATTTGAAGATTCAACTTGTTGAAGTTGAACAAGCTGAAAAATGAATTAAAAGACAAGTTAAGTGCAAAAGAGAGAGATTGTGATGAGTTAGAACAAGAAGTTGTGATGCTGAAAAATGAATTGAATAAGCCAAAGGAGAAATGTACAAAGTGTGATGAGAATCTCACAAGTTCTAAGGAAAATGAAAGAAAATCTAATGGTGGGAAATTTTATTCTTTCCATGCATATTGCTATTCATGCAACTACTTTGGACAGAAAGCAATAAATTGCAGATTTCAAGCAAGAAAAGGTTCAAGCTTCACTAGGAGAAATTATAATTCCTTTCATCATAAAATTATGTGTTTCAAGTGTAACAACTTTGGACACATAGCACATTTTTGTAGACGTGACTTTATGGAAACACCTTTACAAGATATAGAGAACACCATGGGAAAGGAAAGAAAGTTTACAAAAGTTTGGAGAAAGAAGATAGATACAGAAAATGAAGACTCCAATGAAAATTCAATATGTCTTTTCTAAGAGGAAGCATGAATTTAGGGGGAGCTAAGTTGAACATTTTCTTTCAGCCCCTTGGAGGAGATGACTAAAAAATGAAGTACATCAAAATGTTGAAGAGAAATCTACTAATGGTTTGATATCTAATGAAGGTGATGAATTGACTTCTATTGTTGGAAATGGTATTGATGTCAAAATGAAGAAACTTCCATGAAGGATTATTTCAGAAGTCAAGGAATGAAAAAAGTTAGGGAAAGATGAGTTTTAATAAATGGGATCATACATTCAGGGGGAGCTAGACACTATATCTTGTAGCTCCATGGAACAAAAAAAAGAAAGAAAGACATTGTTGGAAGACCCTTTGCCATTGATGTCAAAGGGGGAGAGAAGTAGAATGGGGAAGAGTTAGAAGAGATGAGGGAGAATATGTTGCCATCAATGACAAAGGGGGAGATTGTTGAAAATATTGTCATTGATGTCAAAATAAAATGATGAAGTCATTGATGACAAATGAATGGACAAGATTGAGAAAAAGAGAGATTGTAGAAATAATGCTTATAATATGATAAGTTTAAGAAAATCCAGATGTTACATACAATGATGAGTATAAGAGGGATGTGTAAGCACTGGTGACAAAAACCATGTATCAAGAAGACAGGATGTTGAGGTCAATAAGATAATGAACAGATATAATGAATCTGAAAGAAGAAACAACATTGATTCTGAAATAAGAAATTGAAGACATAATGTATCAGTATCTTCTTCAAATTGTTGTTCATTAAAGAATGTTAACAAATACTGGCAATTCGCAGTTTAATAAAGGATACGATTTACTTATGACAAGATGCAATTTCGATGGGTGAACGAGTACTGAATGGTAGAATGCTTAACTTGGGAATAAAGGTGATAATATGCAGACATGGATAAGTCATCTAATTCATTTATTATTGAATGCTCATGCACCGACAATTGAAGAAATCATAAGGGAAATATTATTGAGCTATTTATTTGAAACTGCCGCTATATTCAAGATACCCGCCTATCAGTTCAATCATCGGCTATGGATTGTTTTGTCATTGAGATTGGTCAATATAATTTATTCATTATAGTCTATAAGGAATTCGATGATAAAAGAGTGAAGCCACAATAAAGATACGCTAAGTCATCAACTACTGGGTATTCACGGGATTTCCTCTATAGCTGTCCATTTACAAAACATTATCATTATTGGCTTATTTAGAAGAATATTTTGATTGGAGTAAAATGTAGGGGATGGTATTATTGATTTACATATTTTTGAGGGACTATCAGGAGTGGAAGTCTATCACATAAAAGCCATTTCCAGTTTTACTAAAAGACAAGGCTGAAGATATAAGTTAAATCTGGGCACCTGATTTATAAGAAAAAGTTGAAGAAAAGAGGCCCAATCTGAAGGGACTTTTCTGTTTGGAGTAAAGTGCAGTGGATGGTATTATTCCAAATGCACAACTACCTTGCTGTGGTCGTGGAGTTATCTATTCGATTCTCTTCATGAAAGGAACAAATGCTACAGGTCGTGATTTGATCACCATCAAAAATCTGAATCAAAGTTCTAAACCAATTAGTTGAATCTGATTTATCAAGTTGAAAATGATTTGGCTTAGCTTTGATATTAGTTAAGACATTAACTAAAGTACCAATCAAGAAGATAAGTGATGGTTAAAGGTTAAACTACAGATTATTTTTAAGAATTTTATTTTATGGTGCTGTGTTTCTTTATGAACGATTGGTGATAAAAAGGCATGACAAAACTGAAAAGACACGAATTAATCTATGGAGATTTGTTAAAGGAAAGGATGAACCTCAAATCTGATTATTCTCACAAATATAATATGCATATGTTAAGTTTGATTAACTTAATAAAGGTGAAAATAACATAAAATCCATAAGACGTATTCAAAAGGCATGTGCCATAAGTCAAAGACGTCTTTCAAAGGGATGTGATTTAATTTATGAAGGAACACATTTCTCTAAAGGGCTAGATACAACTTTGTGAAGAGATCTACTTATTCTTAATAGTGCATTTTGGAAGTTAACCAAAATTATCACATGGCAGCGATTCTTCTTGAAGAACAATATGAAGGAATGTGATTAAAAATCTCTCTTAATAAACTAATTAAAGGCAAAGCTAAAAGTATTGAAAAGGCAAGTCAGATTTCAAATAATGCAACCATTCATAAAAGTTGCAAGATACACATATATGAATTCAAATCAGATTGAAGTGAGCGTGTGGTTGTGTGTGTAAGAGAGCATTCAAAATCTGAAGTCCCATCTCCTTGTGTGGGCTAAGTGTGAGATCATTAATCACCAAAGGCAGATTGGAGGTTTGGGATAGTGCAGGTCAGATTGAAGGCATCATCTTGCAACCATCAAGTCAAGGTTGGTGCCTTGCATTAGGGGCTGGTACTCCTTGTAGGTAGGTGCCTACTAAAGTTGTTAAGGTTTGGATGTTCCTTGTAGGTTGTGTCCTACTAAATCATCTTATTGTAAATCTGTAGGTTGGTGCCTACTTTGTAAAAATCATTTCAATAAAAGTTGTGTCAACTTGTGTAAATTGGTTTATATCAAATAGTTGATGTATGTTTAAGTTTGAAGTTGATAAATAAGTTTAAGAGGGTAAAATTTTGTTGATATACTGATTCACCCCCCCCTCTCAGTATATCTTTGTGCTCTTCATGTAGCACCTAGTGTTGAAGTAGCAACTGTCTCTCACCTCCTCTCTCCTCCACCCTGTGAATCACCGAAACATATATGGCCGCCACACTATGTGAGCATTTTGTAAGTCATCTATAGTCCACCTCCATCTATCTAAATGCCCCAAGCCCTCATAGTGAAATATCCAACCATACTCTATCCTGTACTACCATGCTATAGGTGCTATCTCATCCTCTATCCCCACTCTCACCACTCATGGTCTAGTCACACTAATCTGCTCCCAGGCCCATACCTACAATAGGGTCACCTACATCATGATGAGACCCCTGCAATAGCACACAAAGTGAATATCCCTGTATAATTGTGCTAGCATGCACATCCCCCATGCAAAATACCCCTCTACCCTTGACAATATGTCAAATCACCTCTATATACTCTAGGCTATAGAAATGCCCACTCTTGTCCGGTATCAGTAAACCGCTTATCAACCCACACAAATAAAGTGGTAGAGGTGGTACTCCCACCATCAGGCATCGATCCACATCTAACCCTGACCTCTACACCACGAAGTCATCTCATCCAAACAACACATACATCATATGATCCAGCTCCTCCCCAGTCGATGTCAACTCACTCACTAGCTGCCTTGCTATAGGGATCCTCAGTATACGCCATATGTCCTCAAGTGTCACCATCATCTCCCCTATGGGGAGATGAAATTTAGATGTCGATGACTCCCATCGCTCTATGAGTGCTGTCAGCATAGCTTGATGCGCCTTCACTATTGGATATCCTCATAGGCGTAACAATCCTGCCTGCTCCAGTACATGGTGATCATCTCCAGTCATCGCCCTCAGCGTCACTTGCAGAACCTCAGATCACCTCTCTCAAGTCCGTAAACTCTCAAATTGTTGCATCCATACCTCAATGCCATGTCAGTTATGTCATCTTCTCTCATTTTCCATCCCTTGGTTATCTTCTAATTACCTATTCCCCCCCGTTTTGACTGAGTTTCCCCAATTTCCCCAACTTATCATCTTTTTTGTTTTTCCCCTTCCTTGCCCATGGTCCTTTTGCCCCTTTTGGGGGTGATGCCACCCCTTCCCGAGGGGGACTACCCCTTCTTGGGCACTACCAACCCCTTCTAGGGTGGGGCCAGCCCCGCCAAGGCAGGCCCACCCACGCCGAGGCAGGGTCGCCCCCATCGTGGTAGGATCACCCTCGCCGAGGAGGGATTGACCCTACCAGAGCAGGGTCACCGGCCATGGGGTGGAGTAACCCCTACTGGGGGTGTGGTCACCCCTTCTAGGGTGGGGTCACCCCTCTGTGGGCAACCCACTATTCTTTCAGGTGGGCTTGTCTTGGGCCCATCCCGAGGTCAGCCCACCTTTCCCTCTTTCTCCCTGGCCCATTTCGAGCATCCTTTTTCTCTATTTTTGGGGAAAATTTTCCCCCTAATTGGGAAAACCCTTCCCCTTCCCCCATTACCTCTAACTAACTATTTTACCTACCCCATGGGAAAAATCCCCATTTCGCCCCTGAACTATTTTCCTAAATTACCCCTTCCCAACACCCACATGTTTTAACAACATCAAAACTTAAAAACATAATAAAAAATGCTTAAAATCATAAAGGGGGTTTTTGGAACCTAACCTGGCATGGAACCATGCACCGGTGGTAAAAATCCCACACCTTGCCTACTCGGTGGATGATGTCATCATCATAGTCGTCTGGCATCCTCGCCTCCTTGTCTCCTCAGCTCCTCCTCTCCTCTCTCTCTCTTCCTCCACTGCCAGGTGTGCAAATGAGGAACTTTACCTTTCAATTTACTATAAGTAATTTCCTCCTCATTTTTAATTCACCTTTAAGTGGGGTATTTTTCCTCTTTATTTCACCTTTTTAGGCCCTAATTAATTCCAAATCTTCCATGGGCTTCGATTTGCACACCATGCATCTAATCGACTCCATTCAAAAACCAAACCTACCTAGTTTTTTGAGTTCTATCCAATGGCGCCTTTCACTTCTTCCTATCGAGAAGTCACTTGGGGCCCCTTTTTCTTCCCCAACCACCCTTTTGTAGGGGCACACCCTACCATTTTCCTCCATTCCTCCATAAAAGTCATTTTCTTGTGAGATTAGGGAATCTCCCTCCATTCCCCTCCATTTGCATAGCTCATGCAACTTCTTCCATGCTAGAGCATCACATTCTAGTCACTTCCCCTATGAGTCATCTGCATTTTATTTTTCTTTGAAACACTATTATTCTAACAATATTTCGAAGAGGGGAAAAATGTAGACATCTAAATTTGACCACTCCCACATGGTCAAGTTTACCTCTTTATTCATCTAATTCGTTAATATTAATTAAATTGATTTATTTAATTAATATTCTCCTCCTCACCTAAAGTCTCCTAAGGTATTAATTTAACAATTAATACTTTATCCCCTTCCTCTATAAATTAAATAAATACATCAATTTATTTGATTTAGTCATTTAATCTTTTGAATTTAAATCAATTTTAAATTCTATTTTTTCTCTCTCCTTGTCACATCCTCCATAATCCTCTTCTAATCTGGATTAGTTTAATCAATCCATGATTAGGATGTGCACACCCTTAATCAAGGATTGATGTCACATCCTCCAACTTTTTCCACTTGCTTCTAATCCCTCATTAATTTTCTTTATCATGTATTTGCACAACTTTAATCTAAATCACATGCCATCTTTGGCATGTCCTTTAAGTCAACATGTCATAAGTACTTTCTTCATTTGGCATTGACCTCTTCCCCATGTGAATTTAAAATTCACATTTATTCTCCCAACCACTTTTTCCCTCCAATCATGTAAACTTAATATTTACATTTATTCCCCCAACAAATTTCCTCATCCCCATGATGATAAGAGAGGAATTTCTAAAATTCCTCACTTGTCACCATCACTCTCACTTGGGGATAAGAAATTCCTTTTTAAGGATATCTTCTCCCCTCCCAAGGTACTTTCAAAGTACTTGTCCTTCTTCCACATCACTCGCCCTTCTTCCACATCATTTGTACCATTTCCATCTCACCATGTCCTTTGGACACTTCATCCTCCACATGGAAAGATGTGAGGGCTTGTGAGTCCTCAACTCACCATGGCCCTACATCTTGGCTATGGTGGCTTAATCTGGACTGTTGAATTCTCTAGAGAATTTAATGTCTCTTATAAATACCCCCTCTTCTCATTCATTCTATTACCTTATGCATTTGTAGCAAACTTATGATCTTGATCCATTTGAGTCTTTTTTTCATTTCATAGCATACTTATCCATTTTACATACTTAGCTTTATCTTATCTTTTGCATTCATCCCATATCCACTCTAATCACTTGCATCTCCATTTGCATCTTCACCCATTTGTATCATTTGCCATCCAAAGAGCATACACATCAAGCTGCATCAAGGGCCAACCAAGAACAACACAAGGGAAGGTATAATATTTTATTTGCTTTATCTTTTCTTTCACTTGTGTTAACATTGCCCAAGGGTATGTGTAGGATCATGATTGGCCAAAAAGTGGCTATATGTAAATGATATGATGGCTCATATGGCTGACGACTATTTTTTACCCAAAATTGATGAAACAAAAAGGGTTTTTAAAAGAAATTTTCAGCTTTCTACCAATATCAATTATTCTTTACTTTGAATTTAATAAATAATTATTATTTATTTTCTATTTGAATTACGACTAAAGTCCTGATTGAAAATATTTATAGCTTTTAAAGCGATATCACATTTTTTGAATTCAAAACATGCATCACATTCTATGATTTGCATACTATAGGATTAAAAAAAAATTTGCATGAAGTTTTGACCAAGTTAAGGTGGTTAGACATCGAGTTTTTATATTTTTTAAAAGTTGTAATAAAAATTCATAATTAATTATTTACTTGAAAAAAATTATTAAAAAATGCATCACATTGGTACATGAGTCCTCTACTTATATCTAAAATATTATAAAAAATATTATCATTTATTGTGGTTAGGTTGGTCAAACAAACACCTACTTATTTTTTCCCTAAAATTTGAGTAGTATTGCATTGAAATTTCAAATTTTTACCAAATAGATTTAAAAAAAAAAAAACCTTAGTAGTTTAGAAACTACATTCAATTTAATATAGATTCTATTCTTACATACTCTTGAAACAATATAGATAACTTATTCAAATTTTTACGTCAAGTTGTCTAACTCTGATTTTTCTAATTTTTTTGCCACTTAAGGGCCTATTTTTTCCATGATGATCTTGCACATACCCCCAATCTTGAGGTGGTCTTGTGTTATTTCATATTGCATATCTAGTTAAATTTTTCACTTTTAGATAGGAAAAACACTTGCACACACATTCCATATATGTTATTTTTTTCTAAATTTTAAAAGTAGATGATAATGGTACATGCAAGATAAATGTTTGTACCTTTCAACACAAAAAAAAAACTTACCTTGAATCCACCCATAAAAACTCTCAAGAATTTATAATATTTTCCTTGTTCAAATCACTTCAAACATTAACATGACATTCTTAACACTAACTTGAAAGCTATGCTCAACATTGAAAATTCAATTTCAAATTATGGTGAGTTGAAATAAATTTCTCTACCACAAATTGGAAACTATAAACTAATAAATTTAAAATAAATAACTAAACTGAGATCAACACTTTTCTAAAATTATACGAGATTCTAGGTCACACTACCTAGGGATGCTCCTACATTTAAATACTTTGAAAGTATCGCATGTAAAGACCACTAGATGCATGTTGAGTAATAGACTATACTATAGACTAGAGCCTTCCCATTAAAGAAAGAATACCAAAAGTATACTCATCAGACAACATGGTTTCCTACAAAATAACTACATCTTAAGGGGTCCTAATATGATCTATCTTAAGGGGATCAAAGAAGTTCACAAAATTTGGTGAAGCTTGCCAAGGAAACAAAAATTTTAAACAATTATAATATACATGATATTTAGTTAAAAACCAACCTAGTTTCCTACAAAATAATCACATATGTAAGGGAAGTTATGAGGAAGTTAAAAAACACCTTCCTCTTGTTAGGGTTGTTAAGGAATCAAACATTTCAAGAGAGGCTTCTCATGGAAGGGGAGGATGAAGGATTATGTTGATAAGATCGTGCAAGATTATAATATGAATGAGATTTCATGAGAGGCTGGTCAATCCAAACAAGAGTTATCTCAATCAACTTTTCCACAAGAAAATGTTGTCAAGTGTGAAGAAAAATGGTTTTCTACATGATTCAATGTCATTGCACAATATGGGTATAATTGAAAGGCTCTATGCATATTTTACATTCCTTCATGAACACTACCTTTTTCACTAACTTGGAAGTCCATTATTCCAAGGGCCAACCAAGCTTCAACATTTTTAGGTTCTAGCTATCATCACACTCAAAATGAAGAACCCTGATGTTGTTTAAAACAATTCAATAAATGATTTTCTCTAAATATAGGTGCATTTCTATAAATTCATGGGTATACCATAGATACTATCCTAAATTGTCAAAAGTGGGATAATATAGGGAGAATGTAGCACTATACATTACATAGAACATAATGATAAGTTCAAATTGTGGTTACTGCAAAGCTTGATATGTTTTAACTTGCTTCATAGATCCCCTTAAGCCATCCTATTACCCTAAACCCTAAAACCTAAAGCCATCATTTTTTCCTAGGACCTTAATTCATAGATCCCCTTAAGACATCCTATTACCCTCAACCCTAAACCCTAAATCCATCATTTCATGTCCTAGGACCTTAATGAAATTTGGTTGCCTTGGGAAAATTCACCAAATTTTATTTCCTTAACCTATCATTTTATCCTAGGACCTTAATTCATAGATCCCCATAAGCCATGCCTTAGATAATTAATGAGATTTCACATATCACGTCAACCTATATTTGTTTTTTCATTTACATACCTTAGACATAAATGAGCCTTACACATTTTTCATTTGTGTTCAATTAGGTCATTTATATTGAATGGTTGAAGGGGATTTTTGTACATGCATGTTACATTTTGAAATTACAAATTTAATGCAAGTTCACTTATATCTTAGAGATCATGGATCAATTAAATATTGACAATATCTATATTCCACTTCCATGCCCTCCATCTCCACCCCCTTCACCTCCACCTCCACCTCCACCCACTCCACCTCATAACCACCGACCTCCAGCACCTAAATCCAATGGCACTCACTTGCAAGCATGGATCAATGTGAATGCCAGATCCATTGAAGATTAAATAAATGCTATTGAGAATGAAGAATGTATTCCACCACCCTTGAGGTGTTTTGCATCTACGATGCAAAATTTTGTTGATGCTTTTAGGTCCATGGATGTGGTCTTAGAGGATCATCAATGATGGCTAGAGGAGAGGAGACAGTCTTATTATGAGAAGGAAAACACAAATAAATGAAGAGATGTAGTGGAGAGCCACAACACTTCATTTTAAGATAATGATCTTATTGAATTTTGTAGTTCACACTAACAATGATCTTATTTTAACAGTTTAATGGTAGTTATTCCATGAATGAAAGAAGGTTCATGATCAAATTTTGGGTGAATTAAGTGAATTTTTTATGTAAAGGGTTATGGGTTTTGGTATGTAATGGGTTGCGGGTTTGATATCATTCTCCTCCATGGGTGATCATTTATATAGTCAGTTGATCTATCAGACACTATTGATGCAAAATATTCTTATGCACATAGATAGTCTATTAAATGCATTGATATATAGGCTTTATGCCTTTTGATTAAAACAAAAAATCAATGATCTTACTTTTATAAAGAATTTGACCTTGGATGGATATTTTATAAATAATTTGGTTGGATGGATCTATTAATTAATATTGTATTAACTTTTTAATTGGTATTTTTTTTAATTCTAATTTTTAGAGGTGTATCTATGATGGATTACATTCACACATTTTGAAATTTTTTAGAAATGTTTTGATATACTTAGTTTGTGATACTTAGAATTGTTTTGATATACTAAACCCTAAACCCATCATTCTGTCCTAGAATATGGCTTTGTTTTGATATTATTTGGTTGCCTTGAGTGATAACAATTAAATTATATCCCTGTAAGACATCATTTTGTCATAGTACCTTCATTCATAGATCCCCTTAAGCCATCCTATTATGACCCCTTAAGCCATCCTACGAGGACCCCTTAAGCCATCACAATTTCACCTAAGAAAAATTAATAATGTTGTAATTTTTAATGTATGTTTTAAGTTTATTTTTCAATATGTGTACATGTATGAAAATTACATAGTTAGATCTTACATTTTGAAGTTTCTATGTATATGATTGAAAGTTAAATAATGTATGTATTTGTATGTACATGTATCCTATATTTTTTACACTCATGTACATTAATGATGTATGTATGTGTATGTGTATGAGATTTCATATTGAACATTAATGAGCTTTTTGTATATGTTTTAACTTTATTTTTTAGTATTTGTATATGTATGAAAATTACATAATTAGATCTTACATTTTGAAATTTGTATGTATATGATCAAGTTAAATGATGTATGTATGCATATGTACATGTATCCTAGATTTTTTACACTCGTGTAAGTTAATGATGTATGTATGTGTGTGTATGTACATTAATGATGTATGTATGTGTATATAAAATTTGTATAATTTTGGCAGGTTCATTTATATACATCATGGATCAATTGGACATTAATGATATTCTTAATGATCCACCTATTTAGCGTCCACCTCCACCTCATAACCTCCCACATACAATACCGAGATCCGATGAAACTCGCTTGCGAGCCCAGATAAATGATAATGTTATATCCATTCATAACCAAATAATTTCTATTCAAAATGAAGCATTGGTTTCTCCACACTTGAGGGGTTCTACATCTATGATGTAAAACATTTTCGATGTTTTTAGGAATATTTATTTGGACTTAGATAGGCATCGATGCCTTCGGGAGGAGATGAGATAATTTTATTTAAATGGTCTCTCCTACAAAGATATTTTGGACCTGAAAATAACAAAATCCCACCTTGCACCTTATTTTATTGACCCTGCCACTAATCAACCTATTCCTACAAATAAACCTAGGATATCCATGAGGTGGTGCAAACATCCACAAATGTTTGTACATTTTTGGGAGTGATGGTGGATGGTATTTGACCATCCACCACATGCTAATTTGGAGGTCCCTCTTTAATTTTTGAGGAAATTATATGTAGAGTTTGTTTTGGGTAAAAATCCCAATTATTTTGATTTTAAATCATTTCAGGGTGTTGGTGGCGACATGCCACAATAGAGGTTAGGGGCATGATCCCCAATGCCTAGTGCTTTGCCAACCACTTGTAGATCCCTCCTACTCCTGCCATTCTTGCACCTGTACATCATCGCGTTGTAGTATCCGCATTAGGATCATTAAGTACACTCACAGGAAACCTTGATGAGCATACTTTAGAGATTACTGTTGCAGCTAGAGACCATGACCATGGAGGAATGATGTATGGAGCTGGTCCTAGTATGACTCCATGAGTGTCAACACCCCACATATGTACCAGTTGTCATTAGGTATTCTATGGAACTGATCATGCTACACCTATTTTGAGTGGACATGGAGATTCTGGTGGAGAATTTGGTGGCATCGGTTCATTTATTGAATTTCTTACTACAGAGCATCACCCTATAGACCATTTGAGATAGGTATAAATATGCATGTACGTATTTTTAATGAACATATATATAAAAAAAATTACAATGTTTTAACAATCAAATTGTTTGGTGTAGACGACACTAACCATAAGGGAATCATCCTCTCCTCAAGTTTATATGTCAATACCAATGCTATTTGGCAACCCTCATGGGGTATTTTGATTTCAATTTTTTAAATAATATGAAATAATTTTTAACTTGACTTTTTTATTTTGTAATTCAATCATGAACATATGTTTTAACTATTTTCGTTGGTTCAGGGGAGTTAATCAACTTCCACATCGGTTCCACCTAAGGGGTTGCCACTCAATTATCTTCTGTTGTTAGGCATCTCGCATGAGGTGCAGGTACATGTATATTGTAAATTAAATTTAAAGTTACTATATACTTACAATTTTGTATTTTAAATTCACTATATGTCAATCATGCATGTAAAAGTAAATATTAAGCGTTATGTCTATGTATATAGGCTAACACAACAATGAGAATGGATATTGGACACACATTTTATGTGGTGGAAAATCAAGAGGCATTTGAATTTCAGGTTGTTTTAAAAAAATTCTACAGAATGTGTGCATAAATGAATATATATTTTAGCCTAATTCAAGTACACATGTGCTTTAAATTTGACCTTGTAGGACTTTGTTAGTGCCACTTTCTACACTTAGGAGGTCATACCAACTCAACTAGGACATGTAGAGAAGCCTCGTATGGTAATTTTTAAATTTTTGATATATTTATTTAGTCAATTATAAATTATACATTGTGTATAACTTAAATTAAATTTAAAATTGAATATATATATATATACATGTATGTATGTATGTATGTATGTATGTATGTATGTATGTATGTATGTATGTATGTATGTATGTATGCTCATATTTAAATTATTTTTCTTTTATAGCATGAGACATGTCCTATAACTGAGCATGTAGAGACAGGTCCTGGAACAAAGGATGCACAACAACCTCTTATGGTACAATTTATATATGATAAATTATAAATTAAATTGAATTAAATCATTTTTAATCATCTTACATTTAATTTCAACTTTCTTTTTCTTGTATGTAGATTGATTTAGAGCATGTAGAGATAGGTCCAGGTGCACTAGAGCATGCAAAGCAGCCTTACATGGTAATTTAATTTTATGATAAATTATAAATTAAATTGTCATTAAATAATTTTTAATCATCTTACATTTGATTTCATCTTTCTTTCTCTTGTACAGAGTGATTTAGGTCATTAAGGTAGTTCATGTGGTGTGAAGAGGTCTCTTGATTATAGAGACGATATGAGTTAGATCTTATTTCATGGGTTGTATTTGATTATTTCATGGACTACATATATTGTTTCTCATGGACATAATATATTGTTTGATGGACTTTATTTCATTTCAATATTTTATGCTCTATTATTGTTAAATAGTAATTTACAAACATGTGCATTTATGCATTTTATGTGAAATTAATATGAAATTGATAGGACATAAATTTATACTTTACAAGAAATTCATTGTCAAGACATTAATAGGACATTAATGTGAAATTAAATATAAATATGAAATTAAAGTTCAAATTAATAGGACATTTAAATATTTGTACTTTATAAATTTAGTGATTCATAGTCAAGGCATTAACTTATCAAATAAATTCTAAAACAATTACTTGAGGGGATCATATTTACTTCAAAGTACATGTCTCATATTTAATCGCTACAATTGCTTAAGTGGACCAAAGAAGTTCTCAAAAAAATTCTTAAGGGGATCAAATACTTCAAAGTACATGTCTCATATTTAATCACAATTGATATAATTAAGTATTAGACTTTAGGGAGACTCATCATATAACAAACGATATAATTAAGTAGTAGAAATTAGGATGACTCATCATTTGACAATCACAAAAGTTATAAAAAAAATAATGTGAATGTTAATAGAATTTATGTCTAATAGGGTGTCTTAAGGGGTCCTAATAGGAATTCTTAAGGGGATCAAAGAAATCAAACTACATGTCTCAAGTTGGATCACAATTGATACAATTAGGTATTAGAATTTAGGGTGAATCATCATAGAAAAGGATATAATTAAGTATAAATATTTAGGATAGGTCCTAATAGGACATCTTAAGGGGATCAAATACTTCAAATTACATGTCTCATAATTAATCGTAATTGATGCAATTTTAATTTAATGTATGTCATAATAGGATGTGTTAAGCGATCCTAATACGATGTCTCAAGGGGATTAAAGAAGTTCTCAAAATTTGGTGAAGTTTCCCAAGGAAACCAAATTTAACAATAATACAGTCAAATTTAAAGTAAATTCAAAGTAGCAAAAACATGCACAACCATCATAACAAAATATATAGAATATTTATTTTGATATATAAAAGTGTAGAGTATAATTGTGTATGTACATGTAGACAAATTTGTACAAAATGTGTAATTGTGTAATTGTGTATGTGTTAGAATTGTGAAACAAGCACAAAACCATGAGCCATAGGATCAAACAACAAACCAAAAGCACCTTCCATGCAAGAGATCTACAAAACAATATGTGCAATATTATTTAACAAGAAAAAGCTACAGAAGAGAGAAACTTTCAAGAAGATATGAAAGCTACATATATTCTCCCGTGAATAATTACAATGAGGGTTGAATGCTTATAAGAACAAAGCCCTAAATGAGAAAGAGATCAGATCATGACAAGTGTCAACATCACATGAGATGTGACATAATGATCTAATACTAACTCAACTAATAAAGCATTCCTAAGTTTAGCTTAAGTGCAAAGAATAAATTAGACTAATAATCAATTAAATATTAATTAATTATTAGCTAATGTATGATAACTCTAACACCCCCCTTAAGATGAACTTAGGGAGTAGCTAAAAATCCTAAAAATAATGCATGATGGGTCCCAACAAACAAGGCCAAAAAGGTACCCATGTACAAATGAAAGATCTCTATAATTCAAAGAAATGGAGAAAACCTCATGGGAAAAAATCCACTCCAAGAAGAGATCAAAGGCGACTGAAGGACTAAAAAGCCTCCAAATCAAGGAAATGTCCTAAAAAATAGGAACATGTAGAACACAACAAAAGCATGATGAAGCTACAAACACTGTCATAGAATGACTGCTGAAATGCTAAAAAAGAAAACCTCCGTTGAAACATATGATGATCAAGATCAATAAGACAAGAATCTGTATGAGTGCCCCCAATGAAACTACTCAAATCTGATGGAAAACAAAGGAAAACACCTGGAACTTAAAGATAGAGATGGAAAAGTACCAAAAGTCTTAAGGACTAATCATGAGAAAATGGAAGGTCACCTCTTGAAATAGGAATGTTAGAGTGTCCATATGGTAAGTGCTCCATCTCACCAAAATGCATGGGTAACCAACCACTGCATCTACCTAGTACATAGAAACAAATACTATACACATAGCTCACTCCAACAAAACCAAGGAAGTATTAGCACCAACAATAGAAACCCTCCCATAATGTTGAAAAGGGAGAGGCTTGACAAGTACACTAAAACTTAATGCCAAAAAGTAGTGCATGAAGAGGAACCAAGAACATTTGAAGGTGAAGACATGAAAGTACAAGTAGATAGAAAGGATGTGAAAACAAAATTCACATATGCATGAGAAAGGAATGAAGGAAAAAAAAGACAAACATCAACCCCCATGGCACTTTATATCATAGTGTGAGTACAACAAGGTACAAAGTGATGTGCAGGATCCATAAATACACATACAATGCTGAGGCACTTTATCTCAGTGTGTTTACAAAAGAGAACATGCATGAAAAAGATGTTTGCAATGTTCAAATAGGATTGAAAAATAGATTACATATCGAACAGCCAAAAATGAGTCATCCCACACAAACAAAAATTTTCCAGGAGCTAAAATGACCAAGTAATTCGCTAGAGTGCGAAAACTTAGAAATCTAAATAAAATCTACCTAAAGAACAATCTAGAAAAATTGCATGGATGGAACTGAAGAGCTCTAAAATATGGTTCCAACAGTGTTGAGATCGTGAAAAATGGAGAAACTGGTCAAAAGTTACGAGCTTGAGACTAAACATAGCTCCTTTGACTTCAATGGGTTGTAGAATGCACCAGCAACAAAATAAAGTGATGAGACCCACACCACTGGAAACTTGACGAAATAAAATTTCTGACAATATCTTGTTTGTTAAAAAATGATATCATATGCCCAAGTTATGGCCAAAAGAAAAAAAAAACCCTTTTAGGGCACAAAGGGGGTCAAACGGGGCAATGTAAGCAGTCCACACTGCTGATGTCAGCATGAGGTCATGCTGACATTAGCAAAATATTCTGGGAATATTCTCCAATCGGCTAGAAAAAAAATCTAGGCCTTGTGCAAAAATCTGATTGCTAGAAAACAATGGGGTGACAGAATATTCTGAGAGGATTCCTTTGCAAATCGTAAAAATCATGCTGACAGAAAAAATAATAGTCTGACACCAGAAAAACCAGAAAGCCACTGCTGACTGAAGGTTACCTGGAAAAAATGAGGAGCAGTCGTTGGGTGGTGGAGAGAACTAACGCCACTAAGAAAGAAGGTTGTTAGATGGTAGAAAGAGGTCATCAGTAAGCTCTTCTGTCGCTAGTCGGGTACAAAGAGGGACCCGTAGGCCTGTAGGGTGCAGGTACCTGCGGGTACCTTTAATAAATGCACCCTTTTTTAAAAAAATCCGCCCCCCCAATGAAATTTGACCTCCTTTTTAATAAGCCCTGCAAATTTTGTATTTTTTTTAATAAATTTCAAAAAATAGAAATTTATAAAAAAAATATGCCGATCTGATAAAATATTTATTTTCTTGGATTTCCTGCACAGGGTTCGTATAGGGTCGTATAGGCAAAAAATTTTTCCCTCAAAATTCAATTGCTCCAAAAATGATAAAGTATATATGGAAATAGGGGTTTTTGGGATTTTTGAGCACAATGGTGAGGTCTGTTTGCTCAAAATGCTATGAAATATTAGGCACCCCCTAGATCTAGCAAAAAATCCCTTCAAACCCTCATAGATTTGACAAACAGAGGCCAAATTTGATGAAACAAAGGTCTATCTCAAGACTATTCTGGTAGCTCTAGATTCAATGGCAAGGTCCTTTTCACACAAAAATGCTTTGAAAAATGCCCACCTCCAAAATTTGCAAAACAAGCAAAGGGTATTCAAACCTGAAGCCTACAACCCTTGTTGAAGAAAAAAAACCTCATAAATCAAGAATGGGTTCGTTGAATCCATGCTTTGATATCATGTTAGAATTGTGAAACAAGCACAAAATGATGAGCCACAGGAAAAAACAACAAACCAAAAACACCTTACACAGAAGAGATCTGCAAAACAATATGTGCAATATTCTTCAACAAGAAAAAGCTATAGAAGAGAGAAACTTTCAAGAAGATATGAAAGCTATAGATATTCTCCCGTGAATAATTACAATGAGGGTTGAATGCTTATAAGAACAAAGCCCTAAATGAGAAAGAGATCAGATCATGACAAGTGTCAACATCACATGAGATGTGACATAATGATATAATACTAACTCAACTAATAAAGCATTCCTAAGTTTAGGTTAAGTGCAAAGAATAAATTAGACTAATAATCAATTAAAGATTAATTAATTATTAGCTAATGTATGATAACTCTAATAGTATGTACATATATGCTAGCTCAAAATAATGTTTACAAAATGTGGTTATGCCATCTCAAGAAAATTTGAAACTTGTGGGGAATGTAGCAAGTCTTTACACCACCTGATATCAAAAGGATACAAGCAATATCAATATGCCATCAAAACATGTATTTTAATTTCTATCAAATTATCTATATACACAATTTGTACCTGTATTTCCAAGTGCCTCACACATGTATAGGTTTAATCTGCATCCTCTCCTTTTTGTTTCAAAGTATGAGATCAATGTGATGATGGCTTAAGGATAAAAAAAATGGATAAGAAAACAATCTTAACTATTTTAAATGGCCAAGCAATAAATCAATATATAATCAAAACATGTATTTAAATATATTTTAACTAATAATTACCTATTTTTACCAAGTATTCTATGTTGTCTAGGTTGAATCGATACATGGACTCTCCTTTTCTCTCAAACTATGTGATGAATTTGTGATGATGGACTAGGGATATCAAAGGACAATTTAAATCAATTTCAACTAATAATGTACAAGAAATATCAAAACATGTATTTAATGTATTTACTTATTCCATTGTACCATTTGCATCCTCTCTTTTTTTCAATGCATCCATGATTGTCTCATCCTTGTCCATTAGAAATTGTCCATAGCTCTTTATTTGCATGTCTTCCATGATACCTCACTAGTTTCATATTTGTTGCCACCACCAAATGTGAGTAGTGTATAATATTCTTATGTGTTTCATAATCTTTAAATGTAGGCAAACCATTTTTCTTATTAGGTATTTTCATGGACAAGTGCCAACAACCACCACTGAACCTATTGGATAATGATAGCAATCATCAAAGAAGTTCTCAAAATTTACTTAAGGGGATCAAAGAAGTTCTCAAAATTTTCTTAAGGGGATCAAAGAATTGTTATAAAATTTTTCTTAATCAGACGTCTTAAGAGGATCACTAAACCTATTGGATAATGATAGCCATCATCATCTTCTTAACGTGTTATTAGATTATGTTTAGAGGTGATCCGAAAAAACTAGTTTACAATTTTGTTGAGGAAAGAAAATTTCCAAAATGCTCCCATGAAGAATTTTTTTGGATTTTAGGGGTTCACTCGAAGGGGGGGTTCGAGCATACCCAAAAAGGGGTTTGCTTGAACCCCCCTTCAACAAGCCCCTTTTGATGATGTCATCCATTTTGCCACCTTTTTTTAAGGAAAAAAGGAAAAATTGCAAAACAAGGGGGACTCAAGCAAACCCCCCTTCACTCTAAGGGGTCAAGGGGGGTTCGCTCAGACCCCCTTTTTTTTGCCCTTCTCCCCTTCTTCTACCATTCCTTTCGAAGCTTGGGTTGAGGATGAAAATGGAGGAAACTTCATAGACCCAACTAGATGATGGTAGTCCTCAGAATGAGCTATCCATCGAATATAATTTTAATATGTTTTAGTTTTATCATGTAATATTTTTAGTTTAATTAAACATAGGTTTTTCACTAAAAAATTAAGCTCTCTTTTTTGCACATGTGGGAAAATAGTAGATTATAAAAAAAAATTGAAAAATATCTATGCACTAGATATTGATGTCACTAATCCAACAAAAAAAAATTGAATTTTGATACATACAAAAAAAATTGTGTTCACAAGTAAATTATGTCTAAATTGTAACTAGCTTGACTTCAAAAATTAATTAAGAAAAAAATATTCAATTAAATGATATGAAACCAAGAGCATGCACTAGATATCATAGTTACAAATACAAATTCGAAAAAATTAGAATTTTATCCTTCATAGAAAATTTTTTTTTACAATGTACACGCCACTCTTTAAAAATGGTGTTTACTGTTAAAAACTAGTTTTTAAAGGAGGTGGAAAAAGAAATGCAATCTATTTCCAATTTTTTTAAAATATATATATTTAGAATCTACAGAAAAAATGTCACAAATCACTAATTTGCATCATCCTATAATTCCTCACGGTTTAGAAGCTATAGGTGCTTGAAAGTGAAGATTTAGTTAAACAATTTAGTTCAATGTCTAGTTTGGCCAATAATTGTAAACCAGTATTGTGGGATCACTCTTAGTCTCCACATAATGAGCCAACCAATATTTTGTTTCCTCTTCATTCTCCTCAAGTGCAACAACATACACATGTCCTACAAAAAAATATTTTAAATTCAATAACTTGCACATGTCCATATAATTTAACAAATCTACATACATGCTTTCATATGTATATAAATAAATTAAAGCACTACAAAATAGTAATAAAGTGAAATAAAATGAAATAAATTAAATTAAATTTCCTTCTTGTACAAATTCAAAAACACAATCATAATCGTCTCATGCAAACACTTTATCATTGTCTTCAATTGTTGTTTCATATTGATCGTGTGCTTGTGCAAGTGTCAATGATCTTTATTTTAACTCTTCAACCCATTTTGTATTCTTAGATGCTTTCCAATCTCATGAAATACAAAACAAACAAAAGAATGCAAGATCCCTTGTCCAGATAATCCATGTGCTTGCATTCGAACTCTTAAATGAATGCCATTTAGTAGATCCACAGATTGTCTCACAATCAATTCTAGGTAGAATATTCTCTTCTTCAACCAACTAAAAGAATCAACAAACTATAGAGTACTCACTTGATCTAGGTGTAGATAATCTTGTATTGCACCAATCCACAATCCCATGTGCATCTTTAAATTTTATTGCATCCTCAAATTTCAATTGCTCTTTAGCAAGAATTATTTCAACACACACATAAGCTCAATCATGTTCTCATTTGCCATGTCCAACTTCAAAAACACTCCACATATGTTGGACATTATGTTCCTTGTGAACCCTACTTAACCAATAGAACATTCAAGAATTCTTGAACTACCCTCTGACCATATGAGATGTTCTGTCATCTAGATTCCTCTTTCTCTTAAATTTGTATAAAATATATTGAAACAATATTGAAAAAACTCTAACGAGTGTAACCGATTGTCACTCAAATATAAATGATACTCCCTCAAAACTTTTCTATCATCATTTGTGCTATCATCTTCATGTTTATAAACAATATGAACAAACATAGCCATCTGCACTAAATTGTAATATTGTGATTAGATTTCCTCTTGCAGAGCTAGAGTATAGTTTTCTACAAAATCAACCACTGATAGTATAATATCAATTGGAAATGTATTTCCACATGCATAAAATCTTCCATCAAGCCATCAAGCATGTCAAGAGTGCTTGACATATTTTTGTACAATCTTACTCTTAAATTGTGATATGAATGCATGCACACTAACTTTTCTTGTAATTAAATCACAACGCTTTCTGATTTTTCCATCTTTTAAAAAATAGTCAACATTCTTAAATCTTTTAACATCCACGAATTGTTGTCCAAAATCATTTTCAAAACTTTCATGCATACAAACTCTTAAGAAAGAAAAATTTCCACAACTAGTGCATTGTCCAGAAATACATGAACTTAAATAAAATAATTTCCCATTAGATCTTTCACAAAACAAACTTGATATAAACTCCTTTATTGTTTCAGCTGGTTTATTAATACCACATTCCTGGTTTATTATTGAAAAACATCATAATAATAACGAAATTGAACATGTGTTTTAAAACAACAAGGTATTCATTGCTTATTAATCTTTACATACCAAGGTTTACATTTTTCAAAAGATGTTGTAGGAGCATCAAGGGGTACCAGGCAATCCTGCATCCCCAAAAACATTTTATTTTAATTTTAATTTTTCCTATGTAGTTTCTTTGTAGTGCCCCTCCATTCTCACCATGGATGTGTAGGTAGTTGAATTTGGAACTTGGAGATGAAGATAAAATAATAGGGATATTTAAAGGTATGTACTAATGTTGTTAAGCAGTTGATGTTGTATATTATGAGGACTAATCAACATTCTATGGTTGATCTTATTTTGATGTCTATATAGCAAATTGTTTATGAATTGATTTGATTCCTAGGGGTTGTTCTGACTAATGTGTTTGGGTGAAAGGGACAGTGTCGCATTACTCACTTGTGAGTACCCTACAACATTGTGATTCCCCTTTCATGGTGTGTTTATTCATATGGATATGTATATGCATGATCATTTTATGTGTTGCAGGTTGCAGGTACTAGGTATCAACTCCACCCGAATTGGTAGGTCCAAGCATGCCTTGAAACCTAATGGATAAGTTGATCAGAGATAACACTTGGTCCCCTACCCTATCCATCATCCTTGAAGAGGATTAGTATCCAGTTTGGTACCTTGTTTGTTTTGTTAGTATTGTCAATGGTCAGTCAGTATTTCTTGAAGTTTTTCCTTGTCGGACAGTGTTGTGCGAAGTCTTTCTTTTTGACCTTGGATAGTGGATAGGTAATCATTTTGGAATTTAGTTCTATTTAATGTAAATTATTTGTTATATTTTGTTTGTTATTTTATGCATTAAAATAAACTATTAAGTGGAAAGTATACCTTGATAAATAAATAATTATAGGATAAATAAATATATAGATATAAATAAATATAATAATAGTTCATAATAAAATAAATATATAATGTAGTATTAAAATGAATAAATAAATAACAATATGATAAATAAATAAAATGTTATAATGATGGAGTCATATAATTACTGATAATGTGTAAGCAAAACAATGGTAAATGGTTTTATCGTTTGTGTGGAAATTGAGTATCTACTATATTATTTTGTAAATATTTCATAATCACCCAAATTGAGATTTTAAATGAAATGTTTCAACTATTGATTTTTAAATAAATTAAAGTAACTAATTAGTTGGTACTATTTTGAATTCTCATCAACAGTCACTCTTCTTTCAAACTCTTCCCTTTCTTGAAAACATTTTGAGGACTTTTGTTTTTCAGGGGGAAAAAAACTTGGAATGGGGAGAAGAAGAGAGGAGGAGGAGAATGGGAATTTCAGAGAGTAAGATTATAAAGAATAATTCACCATTAGAGGATTGGGTATCTACATAAAAATTTTACAGAGAAAGTGAAAAGAAGACTAGGGTACATTACAGTGACCATAATGTCAGTCCCCATTATCAAGTAATTTTTTTTGCCTACATGAACTACCTAGGAATCAATAGTAGCAAAAAAGGAAGAGGGAAAGGGGAATGAATCTTTAATTGGAAGGATTGATTACACTCTAGAGGGGAGGATCAAGGAGGATCAAGGAGGAAAATTACACTCTATTTCACATCTATCACAGAGGTATGTTCTTTAAAACACTTGTTCATTGTCTAGAAAAACGAACGATATAAGATTAGGAATGTAGAGCTAATATATGTTGCATAATATAATCTTGTTATGCTATGTTGTAATAGCTGAAGACCAAATTATATTTCAATTACAAATCAAAATAGAATGAAAAAAGCTTATTGTTGACCGCATAGAATAGGAAATAAAATCATAGTATATGTGTGTTTGAATGTATGGATGCTAGACTCTAAATTTCCAATTAGTCATTATAAAATGCTATTGTAAGTAAGCTCTCTAAAAATATTACCTCATAATATTCTCTCTTTCCATTTGCATAGGCATTCATGGGTTCCTTTATGCCTACCGATATGTGCATACCTCACACCCATAGCCATTAGTTGGTTTTTTTAATCTCATTATCCCTATAGAGCTCTTACTTTATCAAACCAGGCTAGGAGATATTGTTCTTTAGGGTGTAATGATAATACCTAGTGTGCACCCATTTCCATCTGAATTATAGCATGCATATAACATTGATTGCTACTGAGTTTTTATATATGAGTGAATTTACACCCCTTACACAAATTCCCCTTTTACACTTCCTCACCTTAGAAAACCAAATCCGAAGGAAAAAATCCAAATCAGCTCGCTGCCTTCATTCCACTTGGCATCTATTTTGTATGTCAATAGAAGAATAATGTTTGCATGGAACACAAACGTCTATGTGGTGCACTTATGTCCTTGATAGATTCCTACTTTTGAAGCCAATAGAGGCATTACACTTCCCATTGGGATCAATTTGTAACTCCCCTCTTCAACCAAGCAACCTAAATATGGTCATTTTTCTCATCCCACCTTCAAAAATACTCTTCATTCTTTCATTTCAACTCTTCAAGAGTTCAATCTAGCATTCTCAAGCATTTCATTTCACTTCAAGTAGCACTTTGCACTCCATAGTAGCTACAACACTCCATCAACTCTATAGAGCAAGTGTGGAGCAACACCACTACAACAAAGGCTTGAGCCCTATCATTCTCTCCTCCATTAGCTACTAAGATCTTGGTGGAGGTGGTAATATTTTTACTCCTCTCCTTTGGTTGAGTAGCACATCACTATTTTGTAGTGTTATTGTGTTATTTGTTTTCTTTCTTTATCATATATTTCTCCATCGTTGCAATCTTGGTTGTCTGTGGAGGTGGAAACACCAAAATGGGGGTCTGACTGAGGTAGAACCCTATGCAGCCCCCAACAATTTTACCTCTTTTCTATGTGTAGGTGAACGTGCATTTGGAGCTAGTTGGTGAACAAAATCTTCTACGAAATCATCTTTGTCACCTTAGCTTTGCTATATTTACTTTATCATATTCATTTGTACTTCTCTATGTCATAATTATGCTTTGTTCCCTTAAGAACCATTAGCTAGGCCATCAACTTATTTTTTGGTGGTTCTTATTATCTTTTTGGTCCTTTGATTGTAAAAAATGCTAGTGCACTTGAGAGACACCAGCACGCCATGCTATCATCCCAGAACTGCACTTTCATCCTCGGGTAGAGAGCTACCTAAGGTACAGTGTTGAACCTGATAAATAACTCTCCTAGCCCCATTCTGAATTTTGGATCTATAGAGTGGTTGCAGGACTTTATAGTCCTCATCATTCTCGTCCCTCATTTGAAACACCCCTTTAAGCTGAGGAAAGTTAGTTCTACTCTTGGCTCTCCATGGCCTGGGGCCTTGAACGTGGTCGGTCCCCCTCTCTTACATTTTTGGTGAACCCGATGTGAACCATTTTGGTTTCATTTTGTGATATTGAAAGACCCTTTCCTTGTATTCTAGGAGCATTGTAGGTGTGAGTGTTGTGGGGTTCTTCACCTTGCAACCCAACCTATGACCCCTAGTAGGCTTAGTTGGAAGGTCCCAAAAGTATTGCGTAATGAAACCTTAATTGGGTCACTATCCTATCCTTTCACCTTTTGGGGGTTCCATGAAAGTATTGTATAGTGTGTGTAATGGCCTCTTTCTTGCATCAACTTGTCCCCTCTATGAAGCCTATGAGAAATGGTGCTAGTATAACCTTCACATCATAGGATCTGCCAATGGTTTTAATAGGGAACCATCTCCTCTCTACATCCCTGCGCGAATCAATGGAAACATCATAGTAGGTGTTCTCATTGATTCGACTACTTAAGTAAACATTATAACTGAGGAGATCATGCTAATCAACTTTTTGCATAAAGATGGGTACGATGCACCTGTGAGCACCATTCGTACACATGCCAGAATTTTCATACCTTCTTTGGGTAGTATTTTCTTGTTGATTTTGGTTGTACCTAAATCTATGAGACTCTTGTTCGACATAATTCCTGGATTTGAACTCTTTAGAGGGAAGTTGGGTATCCCTTAGTTAGTGGCTATGAATGTGGTGCCATCGGTTGTGGATAAATGTCTGAAATTCATCCATGATGGTTTCATGCATGTGATTCATGACACTGGTTATAAACAACTGGTTGCTCATGGCAGCTACTCCTTGGATTACTCTTGGCCTACACCCATTGGTCCTCTTCCACCTAGGAAGGACCTTTTGTACCAAACTTATCAAAACTATAAGAAAGGATGCTTAAGGCTGAAAGTGAGATACCCTCCATCACCTTATGTTGTGTCACATAGGGCATGTTTAAAAGCTAATAGTGAAAGGCTTGTAGAAGGGAAGAAGAGAAGCGGTCCCGAGATCCTCCTCCTTCCTCTTTTGTTGTTTAGCCTGATGCTTCCACTCACCCTACTATGGCACTATCGATTATGTTCCACATCTATGCAAGAATCCTATGGTGCCTGCTTGGAAAAAGCCCAAGCATCCCGCGTTTGAGCTTCTTGTTTTTCCCACAAAACTTAGGACCATTTGGTATAAAAGAAAGAAAGGTCCCCATGGTGAGTCTTCTATGTCTCGGTCTCCACGACATCCTACCATTCTTGCTCCCAAATTAGTAAATAGGAAGAGGCCTGCTGCTGAGGCACTTGAGTGACTCCCATTGTCGTTTCCCAACCTACTCCTCCTGCTCCCATTCAAGAGTATGTTCCTCCACTAGAAACAACTGTAGTGGACACTCCCATGACTAGCATGAGTATTTTATTCCTTCACAGCCTCCAGCCTCTAGCTCCAAGAGTCAAAGAAACCACCTTGTGCGCAAGCACAAGAACTAGCAAAAGGATCCTCCGGCTAAGTAGGTCACCCTATAGAGGAAGGAAGAAGAAGTGACCGCCCCTCCATATGGGCCTCCTATAGTGTCCTCTCTCCTTCCCTTTGCTTCTATTCAGCTTAGTTCTGTCTCAGTTTTGGTTCCTATTGTGAGTGTTCCTGACCTTAAAAAGGTGCAAGTGTTTATCGCTCCTTTGGTTGAGCCACCCTTATTGATGTCCCTTTTAGACATCCCATTGTTCCCAAAGCTCATGAATAGGTTAAATACCTCAATGGTATCTACAGTGACTCTTTCTTCCTCATCTTCCTCTGCACCTCTCATCTCATTTGTAGGGAGTTCACACCCCCTGATGAAGTCGAAAGTAGAGGTAGACCCCTCCATTAATGGAGGGAGTAAGAGGATCCCACCTTCTCTAAAAGGTGGTCCCACATTGATTTGTTCTGTCTTAGTGATAGAACCAACCCCGACTTCCCCCTAGTTTGTCACCACTCTTGAATTGTTTGATGATCCTAGTAGTGAATCCTAGGCAGAGCCTTCCCTGTCCATTGAAGTTAAGCATGGAACTCTTGTAAGGTGCATGTCTAACTCTATGGACAAAGTTTTTTCCTTTTCAACATTCTTTGCAAAGTTGCTGACCTTAGCTCCACAAGAGCTTAGTGGAGAGGACCTCACGGGGCCCTCTTCCTTAGCCCTTGTTGCGAGAGGGTTGGAAGCTCCTCCCCTTAACATTCCACCACTGTAGGCTCATCCTCCTTCCCCCTACGGTGATCTAGAGTGGGAAGTGGATGACCTCTTGGTTGATCAGTGTTAGGGGGAGTCCCCTTCTTTATCTTTAGAATAGATGTGTGTGTGCGTGTGTGTTGTGATGTGTTCCCTCATGATCGTACTATGTGTTCCTGGATGACCCTTGTCACCCTTGTTGGTGCTTTCATACAAGCATGGTTTTTGTGTCATAAACCTTCTTCTATTTGTATCATCATTCTTCCATGTTTGTGACTTGATTTTCAATAAATTAGGGATGATGCAAAGCATTGGGGGCATTTAGGCTTCCCTTCCATGTTGACCCAATATTTTTATTTTTACTGTGTCTTCTTGTGTATTCTCCACATGGTTTGATATATTGGAGGGCCGATGACAGTTCATTTTATATACTATGAAGTGTTTTTCTTTGCCTTGGTCTTTCAATCTTTGGGTCCCTTTATTTTGGCTTTTGGAATATTCAGGTAAATAAAAGGCCTAGTATGAAAGATGGGAAATGCACCACATGGTGGATGCACAAATTTCCTTTATCATTTTCCTTTTGAAGGAGGGCCCAAGACATGCATTGTCATGGTGGAAGTTTTCTCCAAAAACCTTTTCGAAAAAAATGAGGCCTCAGACTGCGTGACGTGCCACCTCTCCACTATAGGAGGACTGCGTCTCTTGCGAGACAATATCTTTTGAGGTTTGTCAAAGCTTGTTTGATTTTCTTTTCTTGATTGTTGGGATGGAAGCTTTGAGTCAGTGTCTCTAAGTGATGTGATTGGCTGGCTAAATTCTTGCCAGGCTATTGTTTTAGGATTGGATCGATTACGGGCCCCTATCTTTGCTAAATATCTAAAGGATATTAATGCAGTAGTTGTGAATTAATGAGAAAAGATTAGAGCAGCCTAACCAAGGTTCTATGATCATATTGTAGGCTATTAGGTACTGAAATCTAGTAGAAATTGCTTCTGGGCTGAGGTGATGCTTTTCTTTTCTTGTGGCTATATAAGGAGGGCAACAAAACAATTAAGGGTTAGATTCCAAGTGACAGTTTCTTTGTTGAAAGAAAGTTTCTTAAGTTTTCTTAGGGTTTTAGAATTAGTTTCAGAAGCAACTTACAAAACTACTTTACTTTTGGAAAGTTATATCTATTAAGGTTTAAACTATTGTTGGATTGGCATCTGACCTTTGTTTCAAAGTTCATTTAATATTAAAGCACAAAAAATTGAGGAGAAATTATTGAGACTATGCATGTATGGCCTTTTTCAAGTTTCTTTCTTTATATTATCATTTTGAATGAAACATTGTGTCTTCCAAGCTATATCTGGGTGGTTTAAGTAACAGATATCCATGCTTTATGTTTATGTGATAAAGTAGTGGCTTAAGGAAACTGGACTATATCATTGGACGTTTTTGTTTTCCTAAAGGTTGTTATTTTGTTGTGCTATGTTGTATTGGGAGGAAGATTTCATGTAATTTCTCAAATATTGTTCTATTACCCCTTAAGAAATCTTTATGTTTGATCAAACCTCAATGAACACTACCTGCAGAAACATTTGAAAGTCTACACTATGCTTAAAGTTAGCCTTTGTTGTTCGTTCTCTTTCCAAAAATGAAGGGTTGTGGCATTCTATGTCTATTTATATCACTCATAGGAATGATTTGGGTTTGAAATGTTGTAAAAGATTTGGCACATCGCCTTTCTATGTTTTATGTTTACATTTCCTTCTTCCCTTATCTCAAAGCCACAAAGAAGAGTCGACTTTCTATAAAAATCCTAGAGGTATTCAGTGAGACACAATTTGTCCCCCACTCATTGAATTTCCCATAAAATTATTGGAGACGTGCAAGCTTTGATGATCAACAATTCTTTTTCTGGCACGCACAGTGGGACAAGAAGTTTTCCAAACGCTTGATTTAAACTTAGAAATATTTCTTGAATCAGGCTAAGGAAGGAAACTGGAAGTTTCATGCCCAGAGTCCAAACAAGAGCATCCTCGAGAGGTAACTTCCAGTACTCTCAATTACCTACCTCAATCCCTAGAAGGAGAAGGTTTACAAGCTTTGTATCTCCTATAAGGAGCAATAGAGTAAGAAGTCAAAGCCCATTATCTAGAGCTTTATCTACTCCACCTGGAGGCTTGAACTTCCAAATAAGATTACCTATATATCCAATCTATAGGAATATCCTCTTCATGGCTCACATACCTCCCCCTGCTCCTAGAAATTTTGTAACATGGGATAGTGGTAGTCCACAACAACCACCTACACCCCTAGATGTACGGCCTACCATACTCGCTAATTCCCTTAAGGCTACCCCAAAATTCTCTAGAGAAGACTTCAAGACCCCTTCTGAACACCTTCAAGATATATCTGAGGTATCTAGGGTACATAATATAGCGGAGGAAAATATTGCTCTGAGGCTGCTAGCTGCCTCTTTTAAGGGAAAGGCCCAAGACTGGTACTGATCTTTTGTCTTAGGTTCTATCATATCCTGGGACCAACTTAGAGAGTGTTTATTTGAACACTTTTCAGAAAAAGGAGATCGCTCCTCACTATTACACCATTTGATCACCATCAAAAGGGCCCCAAGCGAGGCATAAGTGATTTTAACACCATGTTTGAGAAAAATTAGCAAAGGATTCCTATGACTTCTGTAATGGCGTTCATGTTCTATCTGAAGGCTATCAATCCAAAAATCATAGTTATGATAACTTCCATGGGGAGAGATATCTTGCTCGACACATATGAGGTGGTGGTACGTGCGAAAAACAATCTAATCGATGCTGGGAAACTCCCACGATGACCCCCCATGCCTATGTTCACAGAACTGTCTAGAAAACATCAAGAAGAAGCTTCTTTGAGCACTTCCACTACATAAAGCAGTACATTGGTTTCCAACTCAGTCATGGTAGATATTAACAACATGAAAAGTCTCATGTGAACTCTTGCTAAGGAGTTGGTTATCCTCAAATGGCAGCAAGCAATGCCTCTAAAGCCGAACACCCAAACTAATGATGGGAATAGGCCATCCTATCAATAGAGTACCTAACAGGTACTTTCCTGAGGAGGCCAATAGATGACATATGCAAACAAGATAGTCTCGGTTACCGTGCCACTTTAGATAGTAAAAGACAGCCAAAGCAAAGAGATGATCCAAGGCCAGAACAATTTGGCAGAAGAAGAAGATGTGTGGTGTCTCCCATGCAGTGATGGTCATCTTCTGTAGAATTTCCCAAAGGAAAATATGTGAAAATGGATGGCGGCACAGAGAAGCAAAGATCTACTTCCGAATGCAGACGAGTATGGATCATCCAGGATGGAGAATGCTCACTTTAGAGCACAAATGCAAGGGATGTCCCTGGAGCAAGAATAAGATATAACACCCGACCAAGCACTGTTATTATGGGTGGAGGAAGAGGATGAAGTATTTGGAAATGAAATTCTGATGATTGATGCTCCACAAGGGTAGTCAGATTACAATACAAGATCTAAAAGGAGGCTTATTGGAGAATATGTACAACAAGTCTCATCACATCCGCAGCCACGTCAACCACCCACGCAAGAGAGGTAGGCTCCATCATCTACCATCCAACCTCTTCTAAAGTTACATAACACACCGTTGGTGGAAAAGGAATTGAGCAAAGCACCAATCCTAGTTGCATCAAAATATTTTCTTTTGAAAATGAGAGAAATACCGGCATTTCAGCCCAAGGCTCTAATATTCAGGATGCTTAATGTGGTCGAGCAATTGAAGAAGGTGGCCATCAGCATATCATTGTGGGACTTCATATCTATTCCCGAACAAAAGAATCTACTTCAGGAAGCATTGGAGGAAGAAGGCCAAGGCCTCAAATAGAAGTAGCTCTGATATGCAGACAAAAGAAAGATGAGATATCCACACCTGAACCTCAGATGCCACAAGCTATAGCATATGCAAACAGTGTGGAAAATGCAAAGGAGAAAGAGGTAAGCACACCAAATCCCACTCCTTTCTTTTTAACGCTTATTATGGGAGATAAGTTGTTGCATACTAATATGATTGATCCGGGGGCTAGTACAACTTTCATGCCAAAACAAGTGGTGGATGCTTTGAAGCTTAAGTATGAACCCCTTGAAAAGGGAATCATGCAACTGAACAAGAAGAAGGTCCCAACCATTGGTCAGATAAAAAATCTATCCTTGACCCTTTTCTCCTACCCAAGCCAAATAGTCACGTAGGAAGTGGTAGTGATAGACATTACACAAGTGTTTAGAATGTGCTTATCAAGGGATTTTACTGCCAAAATTGGCAGATATCTGGGACTTGACTAGTCCCACCTGATTTTTAGAACCAAGCATGGCAAAAAGATGAAGATTCTTTCTGAACCTTTTCACCCTGAAAATATTGTAGAAAATGCATCCCTATGATTTGAAGCCACTCATACTTCTATATCTCAGCAAGAGAAATATTGCATAGAAATGCTAGAAGACAAAGAGGATACAAGTGAGTGGACTTCTGAGGAAGAAGTGTTGCTTAACCAATTCATTCATTCTGATCCACTCAGAAATTTTAGTGCTATAGGGCTGGGCACCTATGTGATTTTCAATGGTGATCAAACTTTTCTGAAGCTAGTAAAAGAGTAGGAGAAATCTGATGACCTATTTGATAATCGTCTATGGAACCTATATTTTGACAGTGCCAAGTGTAAAGTTGTCTTAGAGTGGGTGTTCGATTACTCTCTCCAATGGAATATGAGACTCTTAGAGCTTATCACTTCATGTTATCATGCTCAAATAATGATGTTGAATATGAGGCCTTGGTCCACGGTCTAAGCCTTTCAAAAAGGATAGGTATAAAGATATTGAAAGCTTTCATAGATTCAGAGCTGGTGGTGAGCCAAGTCTGTAGTCAAGCAACAGAAAAAAATACCTGAATGAGGTCATATAAACACTGATTTTGGGACCTGATCGAGAGTTTCAAAGCTTTCAACATACAAGTTATTCCCCAATCTGAGAACAACATTGTTAATTGAATGGCGTCGGTTGGGTCATAGTTTGAGCTAGTTTCCAACCCAACTAAGCAAAATGTAGTACATGTCATTGTCCAACCTTCAATTCCTGACAATGATGAAAATTGGTAGGTTTTTAGTGATGACACTTAGATTGCTACCTTCATACAAAAGGGAGGAATGGTTCTTGACACCCTAACCCTAGGAACAAAATTTTCTGATGGGCAGGTCATCCAATTAAAAGGGAACAAGCCTCTAAGGGGGTTGATTTCCCTCGAGAACCTCTTTTACTGTGAAGATGCTAGAAATGGTAAATGAGGGTTCATTGCAAATGAAAGAGATTATGAAGAGCTTGATGTCGGGAATGGCAGGAAATTGAAAGTCAGAAAGGAGGTTTCACTAAAGGATAAAGAAAGATTAAGAGATCTATGCTATGAGTATGATGGAGTTATGGCTTGTACCTATGATGACCTTAGAGGTTACAACCCCTGTATAATTATGCATACCATTGACTTGGAGGAAGATTCTAAGCCCATTTGACAGAAGCAAAGGCCAATCAACCTGAAGGTTGAATCATTAATGTCACAGGAGCTCACCAAGTTGGTTGAGTCAAGAATAATATATCCAATCAAACATTCCACTTGGGTGTCAAATCTAGTGCCCATCTGAAAGAAGAATACTAACATCAAACTTTGTGTCGATTTCCAGGACTTGAACAAGACATCACTGAAAGACCATTACCCTTTGTCATAAATGGAGAAAATTCTATAGACAGTAGCTAGATCCAAAATGTTCTCATTACTTGATGGTTTTTCAGGGTATAATCAGGTATATGTAAAAGAGACTGATCAACACAAGACAATGTTTACCACTAAATGGGGAACATTTGCATATGCCAAAATGTTGTTTGGCCTATCGAATGTTGGAGCAACCTTTCAATGAGCAATGGATATTGCTTTCAAAGGTCTAATCGACCTGATTATTTTAATATATCTAGATGATCTAACGGTCTTTTCAAAGTCAAAAGATGATCACTTTGATCACCGAGAAAAGGTTTTCCATAAATGCCAACAGTTCAAGATTTCTCTTAATCCTAATAAATGTGTTTTTGGGGTGCCTTAGGGTAAGCTAATTGCTTTTGTAGTATCTAAAGAGGGCATAGCAATAGATCCAGAAAGGGTTAGGTCGATAATGGAATTACCCTTGCCAGTAAACTAGAAAGGACTCCAGTTGTTTCTATGGAAAATCAATTTCATCAGCAGGTTCATTTCAAACTTTGTTGGTATTGTAAGGCATATCATGTTGCACTAATTCTTAAAAAGAATCTATTGTTCAAATGGACCCCTGAAGGAAAAGAAGCTTTTGAGCAAAGAAAGGTAGCAATTTCTATTGCTCTGGGCTTAGCTAATCCTAATTTCTCCAAGGGTTTCCTACTTTATGTATATAGTGGTCAGGATAGCATAGCTTTGGTACTTACTTAGAAGAACAATTAGAATGGAGGAGAACATCCTATTGCATTCCATTCAAGAACTTTGAAAGGTTATGAGGTAAAGTATAACTTTGTAGAAAAGCAAGCTTTCACCATAGTTAAAATTTTATAGAAATTTCAACACTTGGTGTCGACCAACAAAATTACTATCCTTGTAGCACATCCCAATCTACAGGAATACATCACCGAAGGTGAAATCACTAAAAAAAGAGCAAACTAGATCACTAAGATCCTAGAATATGATGTATATATGTAATCAACCAAGCTGGTTCAAGGAAGAGGTATGTGTGAATACATCGCACAATAAACGAGTATGGTGGTTGAAAAGGAGACCGATTAGGTCTACTCGAACCAATTAGAGTCTGAAGAATCTTGGGTAGCTAATCAGACATGATACATGCAGAAGGGATATTACCCAACCAGCCTTTTGTTCAAAAAAAGGAGGTACTACCAATTGCAAGGCACCAAGTATGCACTAATTGAAGATGTGTTGTTTAAGAGAAATTATGATGGTGTGCTGGTTTGATGTCTTAACAACCTACAGGTTGAGAGAGTTTTCAATGAATTTCACCATAGTCCTAAGGGGGGACATTTTTTTGCCAAGAGCACCGCCTTAAAGATAATGCGGGTAGGGTATTACTAGCCCTCTATGTTTTCCAAAGAACATCATTTGGTGTAGAAGTGTACACAGTGCCAATATTTTGTTGGCAAAAGAAAGAATGTCACTCAACCTCTAAGTTCGATTGTGACTAAAGAACCCTTTGCCTAATGGGTGATATGATGGAAATTTTTAGTGAAAATTGAAGTTTCCCATTTCTCTCCAGAATCTGCACCATCAGAAAGAGATTGATGTCCTGATTCCAACGCAACTCGAACGGAGCAAAAAGGAGTCCGTTTGCGTAAGTTATGGCCAGTCAAACCTTGGGTCAAATTGGGATCAGAGGGCATCCAAGAAGCGAAAAAAATGATGTCGTCAAAAGTTGTCGAAGTTGGTGTCATCACGAAGAGCTCGTCGAGACAATTCCAACGGTGTTCGTTTCGTCGAAATCTGACATCGTATGCTCGAGTTACAAGCAGTCAAAGTTCGGTTGACTTCGAGGGTACAGTTGCTGACGTCATCATTCTGTACTATACAGACGGTGAAATGGATGAACCAGAATTCGACACGTGGCATCCATGTCAGATTTGTACGGAACCAATCAGAGGTGGACATGTGGCATCCGTATGACACGTCATCATACAATCAGCGGTCCCATCAGCATGCCACGTCATCGTCTTAGTCAGCACACGTAGGCATCTGCGTCAGCGACACATCTTCATAATCGGCCAATGAGAGCTGGCCACATGGCACCCTCCTGGTGTGACATGTGGCCCTGCGTTCTCTTCTCTTCGTCGGTCAGAAGTTGGTATGTTTGTTAAAAAAGGTGTATGATGGTTGGGGGATTTGAACCCCATACCTTGCACTCTCCGCAGCGGCCGGTGACCAACTCTCCTACATGCCCGCGCTTAAATACAAAGGGGTAGCATTTTGTTTTGTTATTTGTTGGATTGAAATTCATAAAACAAAACCAACGGCCGGTGGTTTGAACCCATAACCATCGGCCCAATAAAACCTCTTGCCACCAGTAAGCCATTGGCGGGTTTAGACTCTAAATGGCGTTGGTTTCTTTTGTTATATGTTTCAAGCCGAATGCCTTAGAAATTAAAACAAACACTCCTAAATTTGAAATAAAAACAAACAAACTCCTTATGATGTAACCTCCTAAAACCAACAAAGGCCCGAAATGAATAAATAAAAGGGCTAAAATAAATATTAGGGGGGATTTTTAAAGATGTATATGTGTATAAAGGAGATTAAGTTGTTTTTTTTTGGGAGATATGGAGGATTTTCAAATATATGATTTGTAATTTGGAGAGATAAGGAATATTTTGTAAATCAATTGGTTAGTAACCAATTTGATTCATTTTTTTGTATAAAAAGGGGTGTGAGGTGAGAGTGGAGATTAAGTTTTTTTTCAAGTGATGAAGTCTTGAAGTTGAGGTGACGAAAGAGAGGTCTTGTGGAGATTATTTTTGAGCCATTCTTGCATGTCAGAGCGTTGTTATGCTGCCGAAGTGCTTGAAGAATGGTTGTGGTGCTTTTGTAATTGATTTTTGGAGTTAATCGGATCGGTCTCTCTATTGGAGTGGACCCGGAGACGTAGTCACGTTTGTGACGAACTCTATAATCAAACGCTATTTGCATTTCTCTTCTTCTCTCTCACCTTCTCTCAGTTTGTTAATTTCTTCATTTTGTTATTTCCTTAAGTTAATTTTGATTTAATTAACTTGGAATAATCTTTGTAAAAGTTAAGCATTCAAATTCTATAATTTAGTCTAGATCCTATACAGATGAATGGGTTTTGGATTTTATTGGCATGATAAATCCTATGTCTAGTGCTGGACACAAGTGGGTCCTCATGGTGATTGATTACTTCACGAGGTGGACAGAAGTCGTAGCCCTAAAAAGTGAAATGGAAGGGGAGATTATTAATTTTATCAAAGAGATAGTGACTAGATTTGGGCTGCCCACAACCATCATATTTGATAATGCCCGAGCGTTCGTTAGGTCAAGGATGTCAAATTTTTCTATCAAACATGGGGTTTTCCTTAAAACTTCATCAAATTACTACCCACAAGGTAATCAGTTAGTAGAGTCCACCAACAAAAACCTAATTAGGTTAATTAAACGCATTGGATTAAAACAACAAAGGGACTAGCATAAGCATCTACAGGCTGCTCTTTGGGCAGATTGAATTACCCCCAAGCAGCTTCTGAAGACCTTTCCGTAAAAGTTGGTATATGGAAAAGAGGGAGTGATACCCATTTCCATGGAAATTCATGCTTTACAACTATTGAAAGCCCTGGAAATTGAAGAAAATGGTGGAATGGAAGTACGACTAGCAGAGCTCCTCAAACTAGAGGAAAATAGAGAGAAGGCTCATGGAGCCATGATCAACTGACAACAGATAGTCAAAATATGGTTTGATAAAAAGACTTCTAGTCTAGATTTCAAAGAAGGGAGCTTAGTGTTAAAATATGATGAATGTACTGCAAAGCCAGGACAACACACTAAATTTGAAGCTCTATGGAAGGGACCTTTTTGAATCAACATATGCAAAGAAAAGAATGCGTATGAACTTGAAGATATGGAAGGAAATGCTTTAGGTATATCGGTGAATGGTATTTATCTAAATATTTTCCATTAAAATGAATAGTTCTTTGAAAATTTTAAATAGTTATGTGTACCATTTGTAAAATTTGTACATATTTCAAAATTTTGAGTATAAGCAACTAAGGAACACTAAGAAATAAATAGCTTGTATTATATTTATCGAGAATTTTACATACAATGCAAGCCCGAGGCTTAGATTTAAACATAAGGCTCTCTCGAGCGAACCCAAAAGGAGTTACCAAGACAAAGGTTCAAAAGAGGAGGTAACGTGCAAAATGGTAAAGGGCCTCTAGCTATCACCCAGGAAGCCAAAAAGGCTCATCATTGGGTATTCTTTTTTTTCTTTCTTTATGTTCTTCTTTGTCTGGTTGGAAAAGGAGGGTTGGAAAACAATGGATACAAATTCAATCTCGAAGTAGGCCTACTCATTAGAAGTTTGCACCAGGAAGTCAAATTGCTTCCTCTAGTCCAATCTCGTAACCCGCTCCACACCCTACTCCCTCAGCAGAAAAATGGCCACCGACTAACAGTAGTAGCAGTGCATTTCAATGTCCATAGTGTGGAAGTAAAAAAGGAAGGGTATCCAAGGTACGTATGCTCCAAATTCCACATGCCTATGAAGATCCATAGCCCTTGGGATACCAACACCAGGGATGGCCACTTGCACCACCTCATCGAGCCCCTCCATTAAAGAGGTGTCAAACATCTTGCGGCACAACTCAATTATCATAGGCTTGGACACGTTCAGGTCCAGCAGTGAAGCCACAAAGTAGGAAAGCACATTGTAGTCTTTTTGAAGCTGGTTCTCATCAGTAATGAAGTTTGTGCCTACCACCTATTTGAACGTAGTCATAATAAGGAGGTCGCATTTCTTCACTAGGAATTTGATTTGGTTAATAGTGACCTCCCCTATGAAGCTATATTGTGGCCTTCGTGGGAGGAGCTAAATAGGGGTGCCTAAGCCAACAAACATTTTGATTAAGCAAAAAATTATGGTGGAACACAAATAAGAAGGAGACCAACTAACCTAAGAGACTATGTGTTCAAATGAATGTTGCAAAAGGTGGCATGGATATACATAGAAAGGGGAAACCGGAAAACTTGACCAATGAAATATCTATTTCTGGCTAGACGACAGTGAGAGGTTTTTAAGGCAGAATGGAGCAAGGTGGATAAATCATACATAAAATCCCATGGAATGGCTTGAGAAATAAATTTGGGCATTGGGAGTAAATGCCCTCATGTGTCGATTCTTAACATGTGTCTTTCTCTATCATTAGTGCCAACCAACTTATTAATGAGAAGAGATGTGGGTTAACACACTAAAACTCTAACAAATTAATGGTCACAACTTTCTAGGGGTACTTTGCATCACCCCAACATGCTTTGTATGAAAAAAAAGCACGCTCCTCAAGGAAATAATATATTTTGATTAGGAGGCGGCAAAAGGAATGTACTAATTCCATCCTCATGGCTTTTTTGGCATTCCGAAGGGATGCGGATCTCTAATCCACACATATTACCTCAATGGCATCATTTAATAGCCCAACAACAATTGTATAGTCTTAATTGCATGTACGAGGAATAAAATTAATTGCACTAAAAAGTAGGTTTTCCTTTTCAAGAAAGGGGCAAGTGGTTGTTATCTCTAAGGAATTTCTTGCAACTTCTTGATATAGTCATGGTAAAACCCTCAACCTCTAGAAGACAGGCTATAACTTCAAGTCAATGACCTAGCTATGCTAATATTTTTGGGTGGAAGTCATTCACCAACACCTCGGTGGTGGAGGAGTGACCTTTCAAATATTGCAAGAAGGTGTCAGTTGATAAACCTATAAAGAGGGAGGCAGTACAAGATATCATTGATAATATTTTTGACCCCAAGCTATTAGTCAACCCAAAGAGCCTAAAAGAAAGGAAAAGTATAGATAGCTTGAGGGTTTTGTGCTTCGGCTTTGGGATTGTGGTTTGCCACAGTTCATGTTGCTCATCATCCATCCATGTCCAGAGTTAGTCGATGCATGCGCTAGAAGATTTGACCAGGTAATAGGGGTTATTCAGAATGGAAAGATTAGGGTTATTGTTTCTATGCAAGTCATACACGACATGTTGTGTTTCCCTACGGCCTAGGATTCAGAGGGTTTTGATGAAAAGAAGATGGACCTTTATGGTGAAGAGAAGGCCAAAAGAACAAATTTCTATGAGGAAGAAACAAGGAAATGACCAGACAAAGGTCACATCCCCTTTCCCCTGTCATGTGATAAATTCAAAAGAGACTCATAGTTAGTATTCTCAATGCTGGCTTGGGTTTTTGGTCTCGATGGAAATGCATAAGTTCTTCCTTTTCAGTTTGGATTGGTCTTTGAGCTAATGAAAGAAAGGGTCCAGAGGCACTATGATTTTTCCAAAGTGATAGCCAATTTTTTTTTTGAAATAGCTAAAGAAGTATGGGACTGATTCCCAGTTTAGGAATTCTTCCTTCTTGGTCCATTTGGTTTTACATCAAAATTTTGAATGGTTGGGGAGAAATGTACTAGTGTCTAGGCTAGATAAAAGGGGTTCTCTTTAGCCAGTTTCCGTGTGGACCCATATACTTTCTAAAAATAGGGACTATTATGGGTTTCTGGATTACTTTTTGAGGCCAGTGCTCCAGGAATTGTTACCTCGCCCTATGGGTCATTTCTCTCCTAAGGTTCTACAATGGATGAAAATCTCATCGAACCTAGTGGATTACTTCTTAGGAGTAGATTTTACATTTATCAAATTCCATGACTTTCCAGATGAGTCTTTTCAACTCCCTAGGTTTGTGACAGACAGAGTTTTCGTGTTGGAGGCATGCCGCCACATAACCATTGTTGATGGGATATACATCATAGGAAGAAACAAGACAAAGTTATATGTGCTTCCCCTCAATATTGCTAGCAGTCGAGTATCCCTTACAAGGTGATTTTGTGAAGAAGAGCTCAAGGATCTATTGGTGGCTTTGGGCTTGGTTATCATCTATGATAAGTGGGATTGCAAACTATGGGGACTTTACAATGTGAAGCATGAAGAGTGGGAATACTTTGAGAGGAGGAAGAACCTGACTCGAGAAAGTGCAGAGGAATACATTGATTTGAAACACATTCCTTTTAAGAAACCAGAGTGGCTAAGCTTCTATACACCAAAGATACCGTACGATAGGAATTTTCCAATAAATAAATCCATCAATACATAACTGAAGAAAAGGGGTTGGTCGAAAAAAAAGAAGGATTTTTTTTGGAGGTTCTAATAGGAGTTGCGATGCCTCAACCTTCTTGTTGGAAAATTCCCATAGGATGAGGAATTCAAGGATATTTATGATAAGGAAGCCAACATTAACAACAATAATCTGGAGACTAGCCACAAAATTGATGAGGAGAAAGTTTTGCGCTAGGCTTCCCAACCTCAAGGATCCAACAATTAGAGAGATTCAAGGCAAAGGGATGCACAAGTTTCATTTTCCTCTAGTGCATGAAGTAAAGGAAAAAGGCCCTGATGGTCAACAAGAGAATCCTCTACTGTGGTGGTCAAGGCTGAAATCTTGGAGGAGTCGGTAGCCAAAAGATCAAAACATGTTAGTTCTGGTCATGAAAAGAGAAGATGGGTTGAAGATTTAGGCGTATTCAACATGTTGGCCCAGGGAGAAGAAGCAGAGTTTAGCTTTTAGGATGTGCCGAATACTATAGCTCAGGTAGGTTTTGCTCCTTCTTTTCTTCCTATTTCTACATTTTTGATCACCCCTTCTCATCCTCCTTTGGAAATTAATTCTGTCCTTGGGCCCTGACTTAATAGTCCTAAATACATCTCCCCCTATTTAGGGTGAAATCCCCAAAATTACCCCACATACCAAGTGAGTAGCATATGTTATAGCTATTCTTGACTCTTTGTTTGCCCTATCAAGGGCCCCTCTTGAAAAATTTGAGACATCTATGTTGACCCCCACTCCCATCCCATCAACTTTTGAGCAAGCATATTTCCACCCAACTGTGTCTCTATTCACCCCTATTGGAAAATCTCTCGTTCAATCTTAGCTGGATGTGCCACCCTTTTCCATGATAACACTCCCTTTCACCTCTCCACACGCTCATACATCTAAGGTTTCCCCTTTTGTTACCCTTTTTGGTTTCCCTCCTAGTGCCCCTATTGTGGCACAAAATGTTGATGTCCCTCAAACCTTCTAGGACCATTTTAATGCAACTAGGCTCGCTTGATGAAATGTGAAGCAAAGACGGCTATTAAAGAATGCTGAGTTGCTGGCTACCAAGAAAATTGAGGCTTGTTACAATGAGGAGCAAAATTCTCTCTTAATCAGCACCATGACTCCACTCATGGCTAAGCCTGAGGAGAAAATGCAAATGGAATATTACAACATCTAGATGATGGGCCTAGATCTAAATGAGACTTGTCCATGCGACAAGGTGGTCCTAGCCTAGACCACCCAGCAGGTGGTGTATGCAAAATATGAAAAGCTGGGTAGAAAGTTAAAAAAGCATGAGACAAAGTTGGTTAATGTAACGGAGATAGTCGACAGGCTGCAAACTAAAATCAAGGCCAAAGATATTGAAATAGCCCACATGATGCAGATTCATGGAATGCAAGGGGAAAACTCAAGGTTGTTCGAAGCAGCACAAAACAAACAAAATCGACTAAATGTTGAGATTGTAAAATTGAAATCCAACCTCATGGTCCATCATCAAACCAACATGGAGTACAGGAATACTCATGAAAACTTGCTAAAGGAGTTGTCTAGTGTCTGATCTCATGCTTACAAAAATATTGGGAAGGTACAGGTGGAGATAGAAAAGTTGAAGCTAGAAAAGAAAGAGGATGCGTCTACTTTATAGATCTGCAACCTAGAAATATGACAGACAAGCCCCGAGCTGGCAAACTCTCTAAAGGAAAAGGATCAAATAGAGTAAAATGAAAGGATTAAAGAGGCTCAGCTCAATTAGGAGCTGGTTGTTGCTCAAAATACTAGGTCTCTCCAGTGGCTAAAAAGGTTGGTATCTTCACACTAGGAGTGGATTGCAGCTATGATTCTTATTCTCAAGCCCATTTTTTAGTTCCTAAGAGATGTTTGAGAGATAAATGGAAAGAATGGCTCAATGGTCGATCACATTCTTTAGACATCTGAATCTTGAGTATCAGAATCACAAAGTTTTGTTTCCAAGCTTTGTGTGGTTTCCGATGAAGTTCTAAAAGATGTTGAGATTCCTGATAAAAGAGCTACTTCCATCCAAGCAAATGAAATTTTCAACTCCCATAAGGTCACCAAGAAATGCAAAGATTTCCAAGTAGTGTTGGAAAGAAGATTGGAAGAGATCAAAAAGGATTTCAATGTTTTGATCAATTACGGATTACCTCGGGCCTTTTCTCCCCAGATGGAGATGTGCAAACGATGGAACATATTACAAAAGCCATCAAATAGAAGGATCGGACTTCTGTAGAACCCCCAAGTTCAAGCACAATGCATGTTGTAGATAAGATCGAGCGTGGAATTTTTTTCCTCTCTCGTCTTTACCATTACCTTGGAGTGGTTACTGCAAGGTTGGGGGTCATGACTTTCAAAGAGGATTTCTAGCTTGATCAAGCCTACAGGCTCATCTACAACATGTCCTTACCAACTGAAGTAGAATGGCAGGTGTAACATTCCTCCTTCCTCAAACTTTAGGAATTTCCAGAAAGTTGGGTTTGTTCCTCCACAAGCGAAGGCCCTTGTGAGTCGCTAAAACTATCAATCATTTTTCTTTACCTTGGTCTTTTGATCTTCAGGTCCCTTTATTTTGGCTGCTGAAATATTCGTTTAAATAAAAGTCTTGGTATGAAAGACAGGAAATGCACCATGTGGTGGTTGCACGACTTTCCTTTATCATTTTCCTTTTAGAGGAGGTCCCAGGACATGCATCGTCATGGTGGAAGTTTTCTCCAAAAAACTTTTCAGAAAACATGAGGCTTCCAATTGCGTGACATGTCACCTCTTCACTATACGAGGACAACATCTCTTGCGAGACAATATCGTTTGAGGTCTGTCAAAGCTTGCTATCTTTTCTTTTCTTGATTGTTGGGATGGAAGCTTTGAGTCGGTGTCTCTGAGTGATGTGATTGGCTAGCTAAATTCTTGCCAAGCTATTGTTTTAGGATTTGATCGATTATGAAGCCCTATCTTTGCTAAATATCTGAAGGATATTAATGCAGTAGTTGGGAATTAATGAGCAAAGATCAGAGTGACCTAACCAAGGTTCTATGATCAGATTGTAGGCTATCATGTACCGACATCTGGCAGTAATTACTTATGGGCTGAGGTGGTGTTTTTCTTTTCCTGTGGCTATATAAAGAGGGCAATGAAACAATGAAGGGGCTATGTGCAGGATTATGATGGGCCAAAAAGTGGCAATATGATGGGTATTTGTAGGGTATGTGGTTGATGACTTTTTTTTAACCCAAAATTGATGAAATGAAAAGAGTTCTTAAAGGAGATTCTCAGCTTTCCACCAATATAAATTATGCTTTACTTTGAATTTAATAAATAATTATTATTCATTTTATATTTGAATTATGACTAAAGACCTAATTGATAGGCTGATTGAAAAAAATCTATAGCTTTCAAACGGTATCACATTTTTGGAATCCAAAACATGCATTACATTCTATGCTTTGTATACTATAGGATTAAAAAAAGAAAAATTGAATTTCATGAATTTTTGACCAAGTTAAGGTGGTCAGACATACAAGTTCTTATATTTTTTAAAAGTTGTAATAAAAAAATCACAATTAATTATTTAATTGGAAAAAAATTATAAAAAAATATGCATCACATCCAGACATGAGTCCTCTACTTATGTCTAAAATCTTATAAAAAAATATTATCATTTTATTGTGGTTAGGGTGGTCAGACAGACACCTACTTATTTTTTCCCTGAAATTTAAGTACTACTACATTGAAATTTTAAATTTTCACAAATAGTATTTAAAAAAAAAACCTAGTAGTTTAGAAACTACATTCAATTTGCTACATATTCTATTCTTACATATTTTTGAAATAATATAGATAACTTATTCAAATTTTTACATCAAGTTTCCTAACTCTGATTTTTCTGAATTTTTTGCCACTTAAGGGGTTGTTTTTTCTATGATGATCCTGTAGATACCCAAGGGTTGGATTCCATTTGACAATTTCTTTGTTGAAAGAAAGTTTCTTAAGTTTTCTTAGGGTTTTAGAATTAGTTTAAAAAGCGATTTACTTAACTACTTTACTTTTGGCAAGTTATATCTATTGAGGTTTAAAATATTGTTAGATTGGCATCTGAACTTTTTTTCAAAGTTCATTTAATATTAAAGCATGATACATTGAGGAGAAATTATTGAGACTGTGCATATATGGCCTTTTTCAAGTTTCTTTCTTTATATTATCATTTTGAATGAAACACTGTGTCTTGTAAGCTATATCTGGGTGGTTTAAGTAGCAGATTTCCATGCTTTATGCTTGTGTGATAAAGTAGTGGCTTAAGGAAATTAGACTATGTCATTGGACTTTTCTATTTTCTTGAAGGTTGTTATTTTATTGTGTTATGCTGTATTGAGAGGAAGAGTTCATGTAATTTCTGAAATATTGTTCTGTTACCCCTTAAGAAATCTTTATGTTTGATCAGACCTCAATGAACATCGCTTGCAGAAAGATTTGAAAGTCTGCACTATGCTTGAAGTTAGCCTTTGTTGTTCATTCGAACTCTTTCCAACAATGAAGGGTTGTAACGTTTTATTTCTATTTATATCACTCATAGGAATGATTTGGGTTTGAAATGTTGTAAAATCTTTGGCACATCGCCTTTTTGTGTTTTATGTTTACATTTCCTTATTCCCTTATCTCAAAATCCAAAAGAAGAGATGCCTTTCTATAAAAATCCCAAAGGTACTTAGTGAGATGCAATTTCTCCCCCACTCGTTGAATTTCCCATAAGACTGTCGAAGAGGTGCAAGATTTGATGATCAATATATACTATTATTGTACTACATATATATTTATGAGTAGTTCTGACCCTAAAATATCATATCACCCATGTTCCCTCTATTCGTGATTGTCTCTTTTTCACCCTTTTCCCTTTCTCTCTTCTTTCCTTGACTTGTACCTTTTATGTGTGACAATGTCACTTCTATAACATTTTGATTTTCAAAAAATGCATTCGTTGCCAATGAATCTTTTGTTGAGAACCTTCACAAACCTTTCTTCAGGAAATCTCATTCTCGACTTGAAACCTTAACAGAACATGTTTCCTTCACCATGGGTTTGCAAAGAAAGAACTTGAGAACATTTCCTTCGAGGTGGTAGCAACTTTGATCTTCCCCTCGCTTGGGGTCATCTTCCTTTTGAATTCCTTGATGAAGTGAACATATTTCAAAAGGATTCCTTGATGATGAATCGATTCAACAAAGAAACATTTCTACTGTACTTTTGAGCAACACATCCCTTGAGTGGACCCCCTCTTCACGCTAGTTCCAAAGGGACCCCTTTGAAATTTTTCCAACTTCTTGATGATTTTCATGATTGTTCGCTTACTTGCCTACATGGCCACTTTCTAACATGTTTTATCTGTGGGTAAACATGTCACTTTTCAAGTGTGCATGTGAAGCCACTTCTCAACTCTACAGAGTCCCCTTCCTTTGGTTTCCTCCATGTGAGAGATCTTGGGGGTTACCTCCCTGCAAGTCTGAGGATCTATAGAGCACTTCCTTTGAGTTTCCTCCATGTGAGAGATCTTGGAGATTGCTCCCCTATAGGTCTGTGGATCTGTAGGGCACTTTCTCGATTTCCTTCATGTGAGAGATCTTGGAGGATACCTTCCTTGTAGGTCTATGGGTCTGTAGGGCACTATATTTTGGTTTTCTTCATGTGAGAGATCTTGGAGGATACCCTCCTTATAGGTCTATGAGTCTGTAAGGCGCTTTCTTGGTTTCCTTCATGTGAGAGATCTTGAAGGACACCTTCCTTGTAGGTCTGCGAGTCTGTAAAACACTTTCTTTGGGTTTCATTAATGTGAGAGATCTTGGAGGATACCTTCCTTATAGGTCTGTGAGCTTGTGAGGTTCTTACTTCTCAGGGCTTCCTTCATGTGAGAGATCTTGGGGGTCACCTCCTTGCAGGTCTGCGGACCTATAAGATACTTTTCATTCTACTTCATAGTTCTGCAGGGCTATAAAGTCCTTTGCTACCCTACACTCTCAAGCTCGCTAGATCATGGTCTGCTTCCTCAATGGTTTAGGTATAAATTTCTATCCCTATTCACTCTTCGATCTACTTTACCAAAGCACTCATCAGTATTCATGCTCACTAAAATGGGAGGAAAATGTATAGGAGTGAATTTGCACCCCTTACGCAAATTCCCCTTTTACACTTCCTCACCTTAGAAAACAAAATCTGAAGGAAAAAATCCACATCAGCCCATTGCCTTCATTCCACTTGGCATTTGTTTTGTGTGTGCTTACATCCCTGACTTTTTCCTGCATTTAAAGCCAGCAAATGTGTTACACTTCCCATTGGGGATGATTTGTAACAACCCTCTTTGACCAACTGACCTGAATATGGCCATTTTTTCTCATCCCACCTTCAAAAAGACTCTTCATTCTTTGATTTCATCTCTTTAAGCATTTAATCCAGCATTCTCAAAAATTTCATTTCACTTCAAGCAACACTTTGCACTCTATAGCAGCAACAACAACACTCCATCAACTCCTTAGAGCAAGTGTGAAACAACACCATTTCAATAGAGGCTTGAGTCCTCTCATTTTATCCTCCATTAGCTCATGAGCTCTTGGCGGAGGTGGTAAGATTTTTACTCCTCTCCTCTATGATTTCTTTGAGTAGTACATCATTGTTTTATAGTGTTATTATGTTCTTTGCTTTCTTTATTTATCATATATTTCTCCATTGTTGCAATCTTGGTTGTCCATGGAGGTGGAAACACCAAAATGGGGGTCTAACTGAGGAAGACCCCTATACAGCCCCCCAACAATTTTCCCTCTTTTTGTGTGTAGGTGAACATGCATTTGGAGCTAGCTAGTGAATAGGATCTTCTACAAAATCATCTTTGTCACCTTAGCTTTGGTATATTTACTTTATCATATTCATTTGTACTTCTTGTATTTCATAATTTTGTTTTGTTCCCTTAAGAACAACTAGCTAGGCCATTAGCTTGTTCTCTAGCAGTTCTTACTATCTTTCTAGTCCTCTAGTTATACAAATTCCATCGCACCTGAGAGACACCAACACATTGCGTTGTTGTCCTAAAATTGTGCTTTTGTCCTTGGGAAAATAGCTACTTGAGGTACAGTGTTGAACCCAAAAACCATCTTGCCTAGCCCCACTCTGAATCTTGGGTATGCAGAGTGTTTGTAGGACCTTATAGTCCTCATCATACTCGTCCCTCATTTGAAACACCCCTTTAAGCTGAGGTAAGTTAGGGAAGCCTTCAACTCTTGGCTCTATGTGACTTGGTGCTTTGAATGTGGTTGGTCCCCCTCTCTTATAGTTCCCTACTAGGAAAACGTTGGCTTATAGTGGAGAAATGTGTTTTCAAACAATGTCTTGAATACATGAAATGTATAATCAAGATATTTATGAAAAAAAATTACTTTCATAGTTTTCTTTTTCTCAGGTTGACTCCTTATGAGTACTCCCTCAATCTTGATCTAAACCAACATACTTAAGAAGCTTGATTAATTTTTCTTTTGTGATTGATTTATTCCATTTGTGAGTTACAAAAGGTATGGATCCAAAATTAGGAACTCATGCATATAATGTGAATGTTACTCTGATAATGAAAGTTTGGAAAAAATCACATTTCAAACCTTTTTACCTTGTAAATTAATTTTATTTTGAGAGATTCAAAATGGAGGACGCTACACAATTTATTCCCTCTCTTCAATTATAAATGTCATCTACTCATCTCATTCTTGCAACATTATGTAGAGATCGACTGATGAAGGAGGCTCTACTTATCTTTCTTAAAACACTTGACATCCCCAAAATTCCATAAGGCTGCGAAGACACCAAACCCATGGGTCATGGTATATTTCTGCAATAATAGCCATAATGATGTCAATTATAGGTAATGTATGGGTCATGGTATATTTTTGCAATACTAGCCATATTGATGTAAAGAAAAAGCTACATCTCTGGGTATGTGCAAGATCATCATGGAAAAAATAGGCCCTTAAGTGGCGAAAAATTTAGAAAAATCAAAGTTAGGCAACTTGACGTAAAAATTTGAATAAGTTATCTATATTATTTCAAAAATATGTAAGAGTAGAATCTATAGCAAATTGAATGTAGTTTCTAGAGTACTAGGCTTATTTTTAAAAAAAATCTATTTGGTGAAAATTTAAAATTTCAATGCAGTAGCACTTAAATTTTAGGGAAAAAATAAGTAGGGGTCTGTCTGACCACCCTAACCAAAATAAAATGATAATATTTTTTTATAATATTCTAGATATAAGTAGCGAACACATGTCCCAATGTGATGCATATTTTTTTGTAATTTTTCCAAGTAAATAATTAATTATGATTTTTTTATTACAACTTTTAAAAAATATAAAAACTCGTATGTCTGACCACCTTAACTTGGTCAAAAATTCATGAAATTCATTTTTTTTTAATCCTATAGTATGCAAAGCATAGAATGTGATGCATGTTTTGGATTCAAAAAATGTGATACCATTTGAAAGCTATAGATGTTTTTCAATCAGCGTATCAATTAGGATTTAGTCATAATTCAAATAGAAAATGAATAATGATTATTTATTAAATTCAAAGTAAAGCATAATTTATATTGGTGGAAATTTGAGAATCTCCTTTAAAAACCCTTTTCGTTTCATCAACTTTGGGTAAAAAAATTCGTCAGCCACATGGGCCATCATATCACTTACATATCGCCACTTTTTGGCCCATCATGATTCTGCACATACCCCTCTTCCATTTATTCTTTCCTTGACTTAATTCCAGTTTTAGAGATGATCTCATTGGCATTCTATTTCTAAAATAAAAAACTTAGCTTTCATGTAGGATAAATTGCAATAGGTAAGATTACTCTAATTTCTATTATCAATCAGTTTGATTTAGAATATTAAATTATGAGGATAGATCCGAACAGATTCCTTGATCATTCCTTTGTCAATTCCAGTTTTTATTTCAAATCGAGTGTCTTGAGATCTCATTGATAATCAATGTTGCATGTGTTCTTATCCCTTCAGCATGTCATTGTTCATTTATTGGTTAGCATTAGTTAAGAGTTTTTCATCTATATCTTTATTTATTGTTGCATAATGAGTGCCTTACATTTGTCCATTCTTATTCGGACCTTTAGAAATTAGGGATATGTAAATAGTAGCTGCCCTTTTTCCTCTAACTGCATTGTATCCCAATGTTCTTTTGGTCATTCATTGAAGTTCTATGTTACAATTATTGAACACTTACTGTCTTGCTTTCACTGCATGCCTCTTTTATTATCCCCTTTTGTCATTTTGTTTTTTGTTTGTTTCCATTGAAGATTAATAACTAATTCTTAGGAAAAGGAAACCAACAAAAAAATATTTATCGTTCACAAAGTTTACACCCTTTCTTGTTAATTACATTTTTATGCCATTGCTCACAACATCGGTGAACAAGTTTTACATGAATTTAATTCACCTTGCTGAGAGTTTGGAATAATTTAATGAGCATTATCTCTAGGTTATCATAAAAGACTTGAAATAATAGTTACTAGTGTCATTTTCATCCAAAGGTAAGATTTGTTAGATTTACGATTAATAATTTAGTTACTATTTTGTAATAAATGGTTAAGGTCATTTAATCATCAAGAATATTATAAAGATTACTATGTTTGGTTAATGGTTAAAGAGATATTGGGAGTTTTCTTAAATGAGGATGAAGTAGACTCAAAATGTAGTAGAATGAATCCAATTAGTGGTAATACTTATCATGTGCAAAACTACTTCTTGACTGATCAAGAATTTAATTCATAGTTCACCGATCATATGATTACTTTTGGTTCAATAATACCTTATTTAAAAGATATTATCTATTTATATTTTATATTAAATTATAATATGGATACTAGTAATTTAAGAATGTGATAGTGAAGAAATAAGGTGGTCATTTAATAAAGTATTTTAATCAGATAATTATTGTTAAAATAAGTATTGAAGTGACTATAGGTAAAAGAATTGTATATTTAATTAAGTGAATCAATTTTTTTTATATATAGATAATTGAATGATTGTTGATTAGATAAATTATTTAGATTAATTGTTATAGGATTTAGAATACTCTCAGTTATCTAGTTAGTAAAAGGATATTAGATATTTTTTTATTTAATAGAATTTGCTATGTGAAATAAGTAATTACGATATGGCCATTATAACATTATATTAAAGTTGAAATTTTAATATTAGGGTTTTGAATTATCAAGTTCAGTAGAAATGATTGTTTCGTTGATGATAAAGTTACTTTTAAATATAATTATTTTTAGTATATAATATTTTAATTTAATGAAGTGGTTAAGTAATGAGTTATATGAAATATGAGAATAATGTATATTTCATGGTTGTATTGTTTGATTGATTGCTTGTATTGATTATTGTGTTTGGTTTTTGGGATTGGGGTGATTTTGGTACTTGTTTTAAAGTGTAAGCCATTTGTGCAAGTTGTTAAGGTTGGCTTCTATAGGCTTGGGAGGGAGTATTTTTGTATGTATGGTTCTTGTGATGGTTTCACTTTGGAAGTGGTTGGAAATGTTTTGAGTTGTGTGCAAGAAGGTCAATGCCTTACATTGTGTATGGATTCTTGTGATTATGTTAAGTGTGCAAGATGGGAAATACCTTGCACTTTGTATGGATTCATGTGAATTTTGCTAAGCATGCAAGATGGTAAATGCCTTGCTTGATGTGTAGGGTTTACTAGTTGCAAGAGGGGGAGTGGCTCTCAATGGTGGCCAAAACCCAAAGTGGTGTCTAGGACAACCCATTGGAGAGTTTCTTAATCCAATGATAACCTTAATAATGAATTAGGGTGATGGGTAGATCTCATATTAATCAAGATAATGATATGCCTCACTCATGGCTAAAGTGTTTGTTTAGGTTTGAGATGAGATGGGAAGGCCTAGAATGGCAAGACCAACTGTCTTGTCCTCATGAAAGGTATGTTGGTTCTGCATGATTTTGTATGAGGGTCAGGGATCGAGAGAGGCCACCAGGAGAACTGAGAATGGGGGTCGGGGCCTAGGAAGATCTACTAGGAAAACCCATATCAAGCTATTTGATGACACTCCTCCCTGTTGTAGTCTAACATTCCCTAGTTGTGTTTTCTCCTTCTATTGTGTGAATGCCTCTCGAAGCGATGTAAGTGTTGTATGTGATGTTGGTATTATTAGCAGTGTTGTGTTGGAGACATGTATAGACATTTTTTATGTTATCATGTTGTCTTCTTGACTGTTTGTATGATGTGGGTCCTTGTGTTATCTCGTAGCACGAGGGTGGAACTTAGGGTTCCACATGGTCGAGAGGTTGGTGTTTTTTCCTCCATTGGGTATTCTTGTTGCATGTTCATGTGCATGGAGAATCTTCTTTGTGCTGTGGACTCTAGTTCCTGTTCTAGTTCAAGAAGACAACCCCTTTATGTATATGTATTGGATTGTATATCAGTTGTATCTTTTTTTGTAATCTAATGCATTCTTCCCACATGTACTAAGGGAAGCTCTGTTGTAAAAATTGTAACAATGTAATAGATATTGGTGAACTCTTGTAATGAATATTGTTAAGTTTAATGTATCTTGCGTAAGTTAGTTGGTTGAATTTTTTTTATTCAATGTTGATTATCATGTGTCATGTTATTGAAGTAATTAATGTAGAAGCATTTAATGTGGTGTTCTTAAATGAACCTTGCATGTTTAGATAACTCATGTCATCTGATAAGTTAATGAAATGATTCTAACTATCTTGATTATTTAGTTTGTGAGTAGCATTGTTGGGGAACCTTAGAGGACTTGGTTTAGATTATTATGTTATGCAATCTATTATTATTTCTTTAAAAAAAAAAAAATTGTTCCATTATGTGGCATAATTAGTGTTGTCCTCTAGGGTTCCTTGGCGGGGCATTACATTCTTGTTACAGGCAGCCTTTCAGCACTTGATTTGGGGACAATTTGGGCATAAAAAAATTATTTATTAAATTGGTTGGGTAGATTAATGTTTGAATGTTAAATTTGGGTGAAAATTGGAGTCAAAATATTGTAACGATTATTTTATTATTTAGATCAAAGTCTGTTATTTAGGTGAATTGTTGGTTGCACATTTAATGTGCTTAAATTGCCAAAATATGTAAATTAAAAGAAAACCCAATGACCAAGTTGGGAAATTAAAATTTTGAATATTAAATAGTGGATTGGAAGATAATTTTAATCCCCATGTGTAGCTAGAAAATTAATTGGGCATCAGACATGTTGCAACAGAGGTTACATGTAGCAAGGAGTTACATTCATGCATGCATTTTTTTTCCTGAATAGAGGTAGTGATTTGCAAGGGGTTTTGAAAATATATTGGGGTGATTTCATTTCTTAATTGGTAGCTCCAGAAATGAGAAAGGGAAATGCACAGTTATAGAAGAAGGGAAAATGAAAAATGAGTTGCAGGAAGAGCTTGAACCAATGTTCAGAAATAGATTTTTTTGATATTTTGGCTTGAAAATTAGTATGGTATTGTTGGTAGAAAAAATATTGTGAGCATGTATTATTGTAGATGATTTCTGGAGCTTCTATTGTAAATTATTTTTGGATAAATAAAAGAGTTTTGCATATCCAAAATAATTTCCAAAATGTGGTTTGTCAAGAAATTTATGTGCATATTTGCAACAGTTTAAATAATTTGAATTTCATACCAGTTGGGTTCACATGTTTTTTTTTTTGTGAGTATGTTTTTTGTTTGAAGAGGTTAAATATTTGAGTGGTGGCCTTTCCTTACTACATAAGTGGTATCAGACCTAGTGTTCCTAAGTGTGCAGACAAAAGCACCAATTGGAGGTAGTTTGCACCAGGACCTAGGGGTGGAGTGTGTGTGGTGTGTAGACCAATCACCAAATGTGAGGCAGTCTATACTAGAGAGGATGGGATGGGTCATGCGGAGGCCCATAAATTTTTTTTTTGGGAAAATTATTGGGAAGAAGTGGAAAATGGGAAGCAACATGAAGACTTTGAAAAGTTCTAGGCTGAAGTCAATATATTATAAAAGAAGTTTAAAGAGGAAATGAGAATGTCGGAAGAGAGATATGGGAAGAAGAACGTTCTCTTGAAAGAGGACAGTGCAAATAAAAGAAGCATAAGGAAAGGATGGAAAAGAAAGAAGATAAAATGATCACTACAGATCATAAATTTAATGGTAATTTTAAAGATTTTGTTTTATCTCAAAAATGTTTTGTTTTGTAGGATTTATCAAGGACAAGGAAAATGGTGAAAAGAAGAAAGATACCACAGTAGAAAAAGAGGTATCATTTAATTATGTTAGTGAATATTTACATGTAAGAGGTAGATGAATTTTTGTATGATGTTGTAGCAATTTAGAGAATGGATTTTTATAGTCCTAGATTTGAAAAAGGGAATGATGAAGAAGAAGATAGTCTCTTGCTGAAAGAGGAGATAAGAAAATTAGAAAAATTATTTCAGCGAGAAATTATAGAAGAAGATGACGAAAATAAAGAGGTTGAAGATAATATATTCTTCCTTGAAGGCATTAAAGTGGAAGATAAGAAGGTTGAATGCATAGAAGAGGAGGTTGCGGCAGTGGATGATGAGGTAAAATTTGAATTTTCTGAATTTTTTTATGAAACCAATTTATGTGTAATTGACACAAAATATTTTGGGATAGATAAATATGAGAATATGGAAGAGAATATTACATTAGTAGAGAAAGAGAAGAAAATAGAGGTAATCAATGGTTTTTCTACATTTTGCAAAGATGATGTTACAACTGTTTTTCTTCAAATGAAATGGCAAGGGGGTATAAAGAAATAGAATTGGAGAAGTGCAACAATATTATCTTACAATTTGAGGTACAACAAGATGTTCAAGATGATGGAATAGAGTGGGAAGATGCATATTGGTCGTAATAATATTTTAATGGGTTGAATATCCTGAGAGGAAGAAAGAGAGGAAAGATGAAAGAAGGCAGAGAACAAAAGGTGCAATTAAATGTGAAAACGAAAAATTAGGTAGACAAGGAAGAAAGATGGATGAAGAAAAAACACTAGATCTTCAAATGTTCATGAGTTCCAACTCATGGAAATTTTCTTCTTACCCTGGTGTCTGATGCAAGAGCATCCAAGGGTACTAGGAAATCCTGCATCCCCAAAAACATTTTATTTTTATTTTGTTTTTTTCTGTGTGGTTTCTTGTTACAGGAAGTCTTTCAACACTTGATTTGGGGACACTCTAGGCATAATTTTTTTTTAATTAAATTGGTTGGGTAGATTAATGTTTAAATATTAAATTTGGGTGAAAACTAGAGCCAAAATATTGTAACCATTATTTTATTAGTTAGCTCAAAGTCTATAATCTAGGTGAATTGTTGGTTGTAAATTTAATGTGCTTAAATTTCCAAAATATGTAAATTAAAAGAAAACCCAATGCCCAAGTTGGGAAATTAAAATTTGGAATATTAAATAGTGGATTGGAAGTTAATTTTAATCCCCATGTGCAGCTAGAAAATTAATTGGGTACCAAACATGTTGCAACAGAGGTTACATGCAACAAGGAGTTACATTCATGCATGCATTTTTTTCCTAAATAGAGGTAGCGGTTTGTAGGGGGTTTTAAAAATATATTGGAGTGATTTAATTTCTTAATTGGAAGCTCCAAAAATGAGAAAGGGAAATGACCAGTTATAGAAGAAGGGAAAATGAAAAATGAGTTGCAAGAAGAGCTTGAACTAGTGTTCGAAAATGGGTTTTTTTGAGATTTTGGCTCAAAAATTAGTATGGTGTTGTTGGTAAAAAAATTATAGTGAGCATGTATTGTTGTAGATGAATGTGGGAGATTTTATTGTAAAAATTTTCAGGATAAATAAAAGTGTTTGGCATATTCAAAAGAATTTCCAAAATATGGTTTGTCAAGGAATTTATGTGCATATTTGCAGAATCTTAAATAATTTAAATTTCATACTGTTTGGGTTCACATGTTTTTTTTTGTGAGTATGTTTTTTGTTTGAAGAGGTTAAATCTTTGAGTGGTGGAATTCCCTTACTACATCAAAAGATCTTTGACTTATTCTAATATTACCAAGTAACACTAAATCACCACAAAAAATTTAAAATTTTCAGTTTGCATTCTATCTAATAGGTGTTGGACCCCACTCTTAATTTTAAAACATCTCCAACATTAAATGATACCCTAGTATTATCATGCCAATATTTTTCAATCAAAGATTTGATTTCAACATTCAATTTCATGTCAAATATCAGGAGTCAACCACTAAAACTCCATCATTGGTCGATTGGATCACTTTCTATACTTTCTCTTCTCTTTGCCACTCTTACCAAAATTTTAGGATGTATTTTTACAATTTCACTAATATTTCTTACCATTATTTTATTCAAAGTTGTTTTATTAACTATAACAATTGTTATAGCTCATCATGTTGCATTCTTATCTTTAGATCGACTATTCTTTCCAATTGACTCAATGGCACTAGAAATAGTAGACATAGCATGTTTTAGTGATAGATATTTTCTTCTTGGTTTAGCAAAAATTCCTAACTTTTTCATTAATTTTATCGTTTTCCACATTCTCATTAATTGCATCATTAGTTGACATTGAAATGATATTTTTTATGATAAAAAATTCTTTGTATAATCTATTGGCATGTGCTCTTATTTGTCTCCAAGAAATCTTACCAAGAAGATTCTCCAAAGCATCTCTTTCAATTGTAAAAAAAGTATTTTCATTTTCAACATCACATCTTGTATTTTCATTTTCAACTTCAACTTCAAAATGATTTTCATTTTCATCTTCATTTTCATCAACAAAATGGTTTTTTTTTTCATTTTCAATAAAAGGGTTTTCATTTTCATTTTCAATGAAAGGATTTTCATTTTCATTTTCAACAACAAAATGATTTTCATTTTCATTTTCAACAACAAAATGATTTTCATTTTTATTTTCAAAAAAAGGGTTTTCATTTTCATTTTCAATAAAAAAACTATTTTTATCTTCATTTTCAACAAAAAAAATGATTTTCATTTTCATTTTCAACAATAATTTGACTCAAATCTTCAACTCTATGAATATTATTGATTTCAACATTGTTATATCCAAATTCTTTTAAATCTCCCATTTCCATTTCATTCAATGGTGGATTTGAAGATGTACATGGATTTGTGCCTATTGAAACATTCTACATAGCATTGAAAGGGGGATTTGAAGACATACTAGGAGTAGTTTGTATAATCATATTAGTTTCCACATTCACCTCTTGCAAATTTGCATCATCTACATCCATGCTCTCCTCAATAATTTTATCTTCAATAGTTGTGGAATTGGATGCTTCAGCATTATTCATTGATCAAACCCTCATTCTTCTATCTCTTTGTATTTTTTCCTCCTCTCTCTTTGCTTCAATTTCTTCAGGGGTCAATACCTTCCTATCTTTCCTCTTATTACAACATTGTGATCCCATGATTAAATTTTTTTGAAGTATCTACAAATGAATTCCAAAAACTTGAAAGTCTTCCTTCTTTGTTCCTCCTTCAAACAAGTAGCAATTGAAAAAATTTCCACTCAAACAATGTGCCAATGATGCCTCCTTTCAAAATTGAAAAAAATCCCAAGTTGAAGAGCAAGACAAAAGTTGATAGAAAATAGGGAATATATCATTGTTGGCCATACAAAACAAGTTGCAGACCCAAAGTGTACTTGTTTGACAATTAAAAAAAAAAATAGTCAAAAATAACTCAAGATCCCATTTAATAAATGAGATCCCACTCTATAAATTGGGATCCCATTTACTAAGCGAGATCCTAATCCCTTTTTAACGGACAAAATAGGATATGGGATCCCGTTTATTAAATGAGATCCTGTTTATAAACAAAATAGGATCTCACTTAGTAAACAGGATCCTATTTCATAAAATTTAAATTTTAGGTCATGTTTTTGCTTTGTTAATAGGTTCAAGAAAATGGTTGGGGACTCGAACCTAGGGCTTGGACTTGGTTTGACCCACAAGTTGAAGGTTTTTTCAATGTCACAAGAAAATAGTGACTTTGGGCATATTTCTAAAGACCATTTTTGCCTAATTTTTTGACAAAATTAAACACCATTATACATGATACATTGTAGATTCCAAATATGTTATTTTTTTACAATTGGATTATTTTTTCTATTTTTTAATTAATTTATGATGAAACAAGTCCATAAACTTGAATTATCAAGGTTTCTTAGTATTTTATTAAAATATTTTTTGAAAAAAAATTATACGAAAGTGTACTTCAGAAAATTCTTTCCAATTTAAAAAAAAATCAAAAAATGATAAGTTTACGTCATTTTATGTGCGACATACACGATGATTTTTCAAAACACCAAATATGGCCGATACAAAATTTACAAAAATAAAATATTCAATAAAAAGTTACAAAAAATTATGAAAAGTGTGCTTCAGTGAGTTACAAATCTTTTCCCAAAAGCATTTAGAAAAATATGACTATTTAGGTCAAAATATGGATGACGTACACATGCATGGTATAGTAAAAAAAAGTGACTTTTAAACAATGGTTTTTAGAAACATCTATTGAAATCAATTTGTATAATCTGGGTATTGAAATAAATTACATATTTGGAAATTAGACTCCGAGTACTACATTTTATGAATAGTGACTTTTTAAAGATTTCATCTCTAATTTTTTCAAATTTTAAGGTCAAATGTGACAAATTCTTAAAATTAGTGAAAACATTTCCACTTTTTGGCCAAAAAAATGGACTCAACTTCTTGCAAGCACCCTTACCAAGGTTAATCATATTATCATACATTTTACCTAAAAACTCTTGGAAAATAAGATTATAAGGTTCAAACTCTTGCAATCCTTTGATAAGACTATCATCATTTGTTTGTTCATCTCTAACTGAAGACATCATCATGACATTGTTCATTTTTCTTTACTCCTAAGTCTAATTCTGTGAAAGCTACCTCGTTAGGAGCATTGTACTGGGTAATCAAGTGCTTTATTTTGATCTAATTATTTAATCCTTTCCATGGTAACCATAGTTGGGTGAAATCAATGGAGAACCATCCTCTTAGGCATTTAGTCCATTCTTTACTAAGCAACATTTTGTACATCTCAAGAATATCTAACTTTAAGGTTTGATGTTAGTTGTTTGTGGACATTTTTTAGTTCTCCTATGACTTTAACCTTTGTTTTTTCTAAGTATACTACAAACCTATTAACAGGCTTGGGGGTCAATCCCAACTTTTGGCATATGGAATATGGCATCAAATTACACGAGGCTATAGAGTCGATCAAATAGTTATGCAGGATTTTTTTAGACATTTGAACACTTAATAAGAATGGGGGAACTCCAGCTTTACCTTTGAATATTGTGGCCATTACATCCAAATAATTCAAAGCTTGTCCTTTGTCTTTTTGAGGCTCATGTTGATAGATGCACTCCTGGGGATACCCAAGGATTTCAATAATGCATCTTTCTGGTTGGGATAATTCTATAGCATCATGTCATAAATAGAAATATTAGCTTTAATTTTCTTCAAAACTTCTAAATTGCATTGTACTTTTCCTCATTAGGGTTAGGATCTTTGTAAATCTAGAAATTGGTAGGTCTAGAACCACTTCCAAAAGGTCCCTTGGGAGAAATGGGGTTATTGTTAGCATGGGGATCTAGAGGAGTGGGTCGTAACTAGGTGGACTTCCATCAGTTAATTGCTCCCTTTTTCTTCTTAAGTTATAATTGTTTCTATTTTGTTGAAAGCAAAGACATTGGTGTTTTCTGGTTCATTCTCATTTTCGAATAGGAAAGTAAATTCTTCTTATTTTGAGTGATGACTCGGGCTTCCTTCACTTAGTAATGCATAAGAATCCACCATCATTGTATTCATATTTTTAGGAGATGTTTAAGTATTCCTTTATATAATTGTGGATACTCTCTACATCTCTGGACAGTTAGCCTTAGTATGATAAAAGTTTTCATGGAGCCTACAACCATTGGCATCTGAGGAGTTTACCACATTTGTACTTTCTAGAGGATTTGGGAATCCTCCCTTTTTTGGTATGGTATTCCAAGATTTTTTTGGTCTTTGTGAGTTAAAATTTCTACCCTAGAAACCTTGGCTATTGTAAGTACTACCCTGATTCTAGTTGTAGTTGTGGAGCTATTACCCTGGTTTTGGTTGTTTCCTTTGTGAGGAGGATTGAATCTTAAGTGGGAAAGTTCATTGGTTACCTAAGATAATGTATTCTTCATTGCTTCAAATTCAGAATCTAGTTGAGAATTTTGTCCTGAGTCTAGAAGTATTTTCAGTTAAAAAAATGCCCCTCTTGACTATCCCATCCCATTGGTGATGTTTACTTTTTACCCATAACCTATAAATGTAAGCATAGGTGCACCGTGTGTTTAATGATTCATCAATTGGTAAGGTGACAAATTTTGTGATGATTTTATAGCAACGAGGATGGGTTCATCAATGGTGTATGATTTCTCAAAGAATTATTTTTTGCAAGAATATGGTTTGGCTTCCCAAGTAGACCTAGTGATGGAAATGCTTCAAAATGATTCCCTACTTGAGGATTCATCTATTGGGAAAATATAATCAACTCATTAATATTTGATCCAAATTATATTTACTAGCTTCTTGTAATCTTTTGAGGAATAATTTGGTTAAGAGATCTAAGGAGTTGAAGTATGTTTGAACCACAACTAATTTCGGCATAAGGTATGGGTCGGTTAACCTTTTGTACATGTCTTATGGAGCCTTGTATTGTAGATACTAATGGGTTCATTGGGTTCTTTCCTACAAGACACAAACTAATGATACAATATACTAGGATTTATGTATATCTTAAATTGATTAGTGAACTTATTTTCAAGATATTTCCATGTGGTAATTCCTCCTCTAGGTAAGTTAAGGTACCGGCTATATGCAAAATCTCATAGTGAGTATGGGAGTAACCTATAGACCATGTGTTTTTGATAAGGAAAAGCAAGTTTTGAAGGGGCCCCGAAACCCTTTACAATGGAGAGAAGCTGCAAGAAAGACTAAAAGAATGGAGCCCACAGCTCAAAAAATCCAAAAATTTGAGAAAAGATAAAACCAGGAAACCTGTCAACAACCCAACAACAAAAAAATTAGTAGCAAGGCTGACTAGACAAAAGCAGTAGCACAACTACAAAAAAAATTCAAGAACAATGGTCGAGGCCATATTTTCCTCTATGACCCCCTCATGCATCTCAACCACATCCTTGAGCTCCTTAAATGAAATGGAAGCCCTTTTCTTGGTCTTTCTCCTCGTTCTCAAACATGAGCCAACATCCAACTTCTTCTCAACATCAGTGCCAATATCCTCATTTATCTTTACTAGGTTCATGTGGTTAACATCCTCAATGAACTTCTCATGTTCACCCAAATCTAATGACTTTCCAGTCCAATTTATGACTTTCTCATTCAAAATAGAAAGACCCTTAGTAGAAGATTTCAAGGAATTATTGCTAATGTTGACTAGAGTTTTCAAATCTTTAGAGATTTTACTAATTTTTTCCTCAACATTAACAAACCTCTCCTCAAAAGTCTTTTGGACAACCATTTCCAGGGAAGAAATCATTTCCTCGTGAGTTCTACCAAGTTGATCTACATCAACAACAATTCTATCAAGCACAACATTCGTAGATTTAACCTTACCTTTGATCGACCATTCCTTCTGGTTACTATGCACAAGTGCAACACAAACATCTTGCCATTTTTTAATCTGCACATTGAGCTCCTTCACTTCTGAAAAGAGCCACTTTACCATAGAGAGAAGTTGTGAGTTTCATCCTCTGCCATTCTATAGAATAGGTCCATGTTAACCTCATCCCAATTGAACGATGGCGCAACTCAAGAACCAACATTCTCATGATTAGGGTCCTTTTGAGCCTCCTCTCTCTCCTCCAAACCCTCCTCGATAGGGGAATCCTCCACTTCAATCACCTCCAATTTCACTTGATGCTTATTTGGAAAATTTTCCAAGCCTACCAGAATTTCAAACCGCTCTGCCTTTACCTCACTCGCCTTAATCTGCTCAGAGCCAAAGGGAGAGTCTAAATTATCTTGGTTAGGGCTAATCTCCATGGCACTCACCAAACCCACATTCACCTACTCAAAATCCTCCGTAGGATGCTTAGACCCCGGGAATTCATTACCCGAGTTTAGCATTTCATCCAGAATAGGGGATTTCAAATTATCATACTTGCCAATACTTGAGACATGTTTGACACCAGAAGTAGGAAACTCCTCCACTTCTCTAGACACATCCTCATTTTGCTTGTTAGCATGTTTCTCTTTCTTGAGGCATTTCTTCTTTCCCTTCGCATTCTTCTTCACAGAAGTCACTAGGGCTTCCTTCACTTATAGAACATGTGTTGGTGACCAATCAAAGCTCTATTATGCATTTTTTTGAATGTCCTTGTGTGATCTTTTGTCATTCTAGTTTCACCATATATGTTTGGGATGGAATTTCTTTGGGATTTTTTGCAATTCATGTAGAGGTCCCCCATCACCAATGGGGAACTTTCATTTTCTATGAAAAAGGCCATTTTTATTAGAGGAGGTACAATAGTAGTTACGTTCTATGGTGAAATTGTCCTTATAGGTAAGGATTGTAGATCTGGGTTTAACGGTGTTGTTACAGTGTTTGAAGTTTCACCTTTGTTTTTACCCTTATCACTCCTTAAATCCTTCTATGTTGGAATAATTCTATTAAATACCCTTTGTTGGGAGAAGATCTAAGAACTTTATGATATTTTTCAAGGGAAAATGAGTTTATGTTTTCCATCTTAGCTAACATTCAAACCCTCCTTATAGTGCTAATTATGTTGAGGTTGGTGTTAATACATCCAACTTGCTAAGCAATAATGAGCTATTACTCCTCTTGAAAAGTAGAAAACTACTCCAATGTTCCTTTTTAGTCGGGTCTTGACCATGTGGCATAGTAGAGTGGCCATTGTTAACATGTTTAAACAAGGGACCTAGGTTATATTTTCTAGAAATTGTTTTGGAAACATGTAACTAAAAATAGTAGATTTAATTGTTTAGAAAATAAATTGAATTTTAAAATCTATGGTAGATTTATATCAATAAAATGCTCTTTCTCAATGATTCAAAAGGGATTTTAAAGAAAATTCAAAAGATAAAATGGTAACAAGAAAGAATTGAAATGAATTCTAATTTAACAGACAATGATAAAAAGTATTTCATCAATCAATTTTGAATGTTTAAATGAAATCTCTCAAACCATTATTAATGCAAATAGTCATTCGCACATTTGCTATTAAAAATGATGCAATCTTCAAGGGAAATATAACTAGACATAATATTTTTAGATTTTATCTAATCATAATGCCATCAAACATGCATAGATCTAAGACATAAGCTTACTTTATTCTAGAATAACATATGAGATTTCATTAATTTAATCAAATTAGATAAAATAACTCATATCATTACCAATACACCAGATTGAGATGCATGCAAAATAGGTATAATCCTTTGATTTATCAAAATGTGATCTTCACAAAGTCAATAGGAAACCCCACACTAAGAATGTATAAGTTATTGCACAAAAATACATCAAAAATCTAATCCCTTGAAATGATCCAAAATCAAAACTATATAGGACGTTGAGTTCCTGAAATTGTGCATCTAAATAGAAAGAAAATTGAAACTAACTCCAGCACCCTAGATCTAACTAAGTTAATTGAAAATATAACTAAAAGTCAATTGGGTGCCCTAGTTTTAGCTCCTATCTAACTAAGCTTAAATTGAGGAAATAAAAAAATAACTTAAAGCTAACTAAAATCCAACACCAATTTAAATATCACCTCCTTGGCATGGATTTATTAAATTGCATTTATTCAAACATAAAAATAACAACATTAGGAATTCTTGTATTCAATTGGAGAAGTTGTTAGTGAAAGTTGATATTACTTCATTCATTTTCTCCATTAATGGGCCTCAGTTGTACTAAAGCTTTATTTTTTGGTCAAAAGCAAAATTTTCCATCTGTTGCTATAGGTTACCAAAGGTAGTCAACTCTTCCTGAAGGGAATGGATTTTTTCCTTTTTATTAATTATCTTGTCAATGGTAGCTTGGGTAACTTGACTTTTCATTTGACTCTTTAATTCCTCCACCATTTTGATAGGATCTTTCACCAAAACAGGTGTCTCCCAAAATGTGCAATCTAAGTCTTCTACAAATTTATGGATCTTAGCCATGCTTTGCTCTGCCAAACTTTTGTTCTTGTTTAGCTTTGATTGCACTTATTCAATATCTTAACTCCCAATTCCGCACCTCTCAACAATTTAGGAATCTTATCCTGATCTTCTTCAATAAATGTTGCCTTGAGAAGATCCTCCATATGTGTTGCCTTTATTTTATGTAATATTGGGATGTAGTCTGCCAACCAATAATTCCTCGTCTATACCCACTTCAATTTATTGGGTTAGAAGTTGTCTTCATCAATAATACAGTGATAAGAATTTATAACCTTCCTTAGCACTCTATCAATTAAGGATAAAAAATCTGATTTCCACTATTTAGCTGTTGGAATCCATCCTTCTGGGTTAGAATGCCTTACCTCTCCCTTCAGTGCAGCTTGCAATGTGGACTCAGGAGCGACTGCATCCACTCTAGTCCAATTAAATTGGTGATACAGGTCATCGGCCACATAAGCTTTAAGCTCTTCCTTGGTAATTTCATCCTTTTGCACCCTCTTTAGGATAGAAGAAACAAACATCTAGAGAGATTGATACTCTTCTTCCCTTATCTATACTCCTAGATCAACTTGCCTAATCTAGTAGTCTTTAGGTTGTATTTTTTATTCAAGTTTATCTACCAGAGGGATGGCTATTTTGGCAGTTTTCCTCCCATGCTCCTCCATAGCGACAGTATATATTCTTTTGGCCCTTTTTCTTCTTCTCACAAGAGACTGGAAGTCTTTTCACAAAATGTTCAAACTTTGATACAAGCTTCCTTCTACATGTATACATTCTTTGTCTCCTCTGGATTGTGTGATTTAGCTACACAAGCACTGCAGTGGACATTTCTCTAGTGGGAGAAGAGATAATCTTTGTGTTATGGGAGCCTTCTAAATCATCTTGCCTAGTCTCCCTTTGTTATGTTCACCTCTAATCTCTTCCTCTCAGACTTGATCATCATGAATCTCTCACACCTAGTCCACTTCCTTCTCTACATGTTCTTCAGCTATAGTTTTTCCAACAGGGACCTCTCTCTATACTTCTTCCTTTGGAAATCAACATCTCTGTGTATCTCTCCTTCCTCCTACACTACTTCAACTAAAGCCTTGATGGTGTTTCTTCCTCTTTGGTAGGTGGCTCATCTTTAGGAATAGGAGGAGGAGATGAAGGTGGAGATGGGGGAGAAGAAGGAGGAGGAGATGGAGGTGGATCATGTGGTGATTTTGGAGAGGGAGGAGGCGAAGGTATAGGAGATTCACGTGGAGGAGAAGAAGAGTAAGTTTGTTGAGCTTCTCTTTGAGTATAACTTTCTTTAATGGCTTCTCTGGTCCTCTTTTTGATGAGAGTCTCTTCTTCCTCATGATCTTCTTCACTTGAACCAATATATATATTTTATCTTTCTCTTTCCTTTTCTTCCCTGCCACCTTGGGAGGTGATGCCCTTTTGGTCTGGGCTATTGTAGTGGAGGATCCTTCACCCACTTTCTCTTTCTTTGCTACTTTTGTAAGTTATGGAAGCTTCATCATAGGGAAAGAATATTTGAGCCATCTAAGAGATCAAGCCACTAGATTAGCGTCTCTTTTTTAATGTCATCATCTTCATCTATTAGACAATATTCATTTAAGATTGGTTGGTTGTTTATGTGCTACATGTTGTAGATGGGATCTAGGACCTTCCCATTTTCCTTGAGATCCTTAGATACTCAAGCTTTAGTACAATTCTTAATCAAATGTATTGTCAACTGAAACTAATCCTTTATCCTCACTTAAAATTCTTCCTCATAATTCACCCAGTGGTCTTTAATCTTATGGTCATGGATAAAAAAGGAGCCTATCACTTTGTTGATCTTCTTGATTGGGTCAAATCTACCTTTGGGATCATTATACATCACAAGGGAGTATCTTTCCAATTCTACCTCTTCATTTTTGGCATTCTACATGTTGGTACATGAGTACAATCCCATTTTGATTGGGAAACTATATCCAGACTTGTGTTTCCCTGCTATGAACTAGTGAATTTTAGTCACATGTCTAAAAACTTCTACAAGATCATTTTTTCAGATGGATATCTTGGAAGCTTATATGGGGCCTTGTAGAAGCCATCCACTCTTATGTATGTGAAGGTTTTGAACTAGATATACCAATTCCCCCAATTCTTGAGTTCTTCCATAACTTCATTGGAGATTCTCCTAGAGAAATCTCTCTGCAACCCTCTAATCACGAAATATATGAAGTTTTTGAAAACTTGAAATGGGTATAACTATCCTCCAATTTTAGTTGAGGATAATGTTCATAGATTGCTACATCCCCAAGCTGGAATGAACCTACATGATTTAGTCCGGGGAAAGTGGCTTTAGTAGCCAATAGGTATACCAAGTATGAAGTCATATAGAACTTGGTTGTTTGCAATACAATCATCAATTGTTCATGGATGGTGTCACTGATTAGAGTGGCCCAATCAATCTTACATTTCTTGTTTTCATTGATGGTTAAGATAAACTTAACCATCCATGGGTAGAAATCCCTAGCATTAGGGTACCTAAATACTTTTCTTAGTAGGACATTCAAGTCCTTGGTGTCCACCTTGAACTCACTTTTGTGTTGGACTTTGGCCATTTTGAGAGCCAAATTTTTAGGTTTGAGTAGCATCTGACTGTTAATGTGGTTGAGATTGTTTTCCTCATTATTGTCAAAGTATTCTATAGCTTTCTTCATATCAATTGCCTCATATTGGGGAGAGGCAAGAATCTTGAAGACTCTTTCTATCATATCAACACTTACATCCAACACCACTCCCCCAGTTGATTCCATTATCTTCTTATGTTTATGATCATAGTATTGAGCACATGTTAGCACAAGGTCTAGAGATTGAATAGCCACTAGGAAGGCAACTGCCTCCACTAGTCCTGAGTTGGCTACTGTAGGGGCTGCACATGTCCTAGTTTTTTCATAGATTGTTTCTTTAAACTCATCCATTTTTACATGTCTCCGGTTTGTGTCACAAGTTTTTGTGTATGGAGAGAACATCTTCAAAGGTTGGTGGTATCCTAGGTAATTGTACTTCGTTTCTATAGGATCCTTGGGTGGCATATCTCCTACATATGAAAAACAATTCATCCATCTTAAAAGGACAACACACATTTAAACCAAGTTATATTAATCAATAAGTAACTTAGAATATGAAGCAATGACATGATTAAATAGTTCCAAAGGCCAAAATAAACCTTTTGGGGATCAGGCCTTGGGCCTACCCATTGAAACCTACCAAAGGGTTAAAAGAATCATCATTAAAGGAAGTTTGATCTTTACTTCAGTCCATTGAGATTCAGGGATTGGGCTTACCCTATACGTCTTGTTTATGACAACACAATCACTTAACACGAATTACCGATTAGCAATCTTGAAACCATGTTGAAATATTTTTGGAAGTCAGGTATCAAGTGTACCTTCTACCACTTTTTTACAATAATTTCATGGGTTTTAGAGGTCTATCTCGATCACAGATACATGAAAATATGTTTAATGTTGTCAGGTTTCAAGGATCGGTCTTGTTGCCTAATGTTTATCCTAGATGTTTGGCTATTTAGAAAAGGATATTCTTGAGTCTCGATATCTAATCATTCTAACCTTTAGTTTGAGATTAGACTTTGAACTATTCCTTAAGACTTCTCAAAGGCATGCTCAAAAATTATTCATCCTATCCAGGTGAAGGCCTTTTCCTTTATGGTTTTGGGGATCAAGGATCAGATGTTTCATGTAACATGTATTTTGTGAACTCAGTATTTGGTAAGGTGTATTCTTGATTCTTGACATCCAAAAATTCTATTTTCACTTCAAGATCAGTTTTTCAACATTTCACTTAAGACTTCATCTAATTATGCTTTTGAGAATAATGTTTGACCAATTCCAGTAAAGGACATTTCCCTATTGGTTTCGTGGATTAGGGGTTAGTGATTGAGTGTGTCAATTAATAGCTACCTCTATAAGAAGTTAATCAATTCGTATGCCCGATCAACGAATTCTGAAAGACTTTATAAAAAATCTTACTAAGGGTTTAAATTAGACTTCGGGGGTCAATACTTTAGTTTATTCTTTATCAGCTTATGGGTAGGACACATCCATTACCACCAAAACCCAAGACTTTGAATAGCATTTGAAACTCATAACTTGGTATTTAGTAAGGCTCGGTAGTTGGGCATAAGAGATTTCATGTAGTTCTTATCACACCATCGGCTAAGGAATAAGTTGATCCTCTAACATCTGATACCCAAGGAAACTTATCTCAAAAATGCCAAGGCATCAAACCTAAGCAAGGCCAAGGCCCAACACGTGATCAGATGATGTCATAAACATCCTTAATTGACACATACAGAGAAAAATCAATCTAGCAACAAGAGAAAGATCAAAATTTAAAAAAAAACAAAGGAAAGCCAACAAAGTGAAACGCCAAATTGATAAAAACAGAAAACGAAACACAAACACAAGAACACACCAGCACACACCCAGAAAGGAGTCATTAAATCCATCAAAGAACCAAGGAGAAGAATGATCTAACCTGGTAAATTGCGAGGAAATAGGGGAGAAAACAACACGCACGATACCACACAAAGCACAAAACACAAACACCCAAGCGCGTTGACGAACAAACTAGGAACCAACTGCAAGCAACAACAATGGGGGACAATGCGCGCACAAGGTCCAAGGACTTTCTTCGCAAGGTATAAATAGTTTGAGAGCTCAAGAACACAAATAACATTAAGTGAATGTCAAGATGAGCATCATAAACTTAATAAAACCATTGAACAAACTCCCAAAAGCTTGCAGTAATTGCCATAAAATGCTCTCTGATTGCACACTTGATTTGATGGGTGTGGCACTCAAGATGACAAGACATCACCACCATCAGGGTTCTGGGGTCAAGCATTTATCTTAGGAAATGCCCGATGCTTGAAAGCTCGAACTTGGGACAACCAAAACCAAGCACCTGGCAGGCATCGTGGGTCAGGTCCGATCCATATGGCATGCCAACATAAAGAAGCCTAAAATCCTGAAACTTGACAAGATACTTAGAAGAAAGGGGAATCAAAGAGGAAAAAGAAAGAAGGAGAAAGGAAAGAAAGAAGGAAGGGAAAAGGAAACAAAAGAAAAAACAAGGAAGAGGAGAAAAAGAAAAAAAAGAAACAAGATGAAAACAAGAGAACATAACAAACAGAGAAAAATTTTGGGACGGGGGGTGCGAGGGGCGGCATTTTGTCAAAGTGTGAGTGCAAGGCACAACACATCAGAGCTACTTAAATAAGGTTCATGATTGTAGTTTTGGCACGTACTATCAGTTTTTGATATCATGTAAGGTTGTTGCTATAACTTAATCGTTAATGGCATCCAAGACAATGACTACAAGTCTTTATAAGGTACTAGCACATGCCAATTAAACATCTTAGAAATCATATGCATTTGTAAAATACCAATTAGATGGCTCATCTGAAATCACACAACCTTTTTCCAATAAGACTCGACTATTAATATGATTTCAAGTAAACCATTTGAACAAATCAAAACTTTAAAAATACTCTTTAAACCAAAATCCTACAAAACATTAAACTTTTGATAAAATGAGAGGGCCTGAACAGCCACATTGGAAGTCGAAGCTTCCTATGTGCTAGTTAAGAGGGGCCTACGCTTGACCTCCTTGGGTTGCCGGCTTTTCTAGATATAGAAGATCTGGAGTTAACGGGTTATACGCAACTTTCCTGGTAACTCGCCTCATCCCGCTCCCATTTTATATTATATATCGCCCTCCACATTAAACTTTCCAAAACACTCTGACATGTTTTCCGTGCCCGATTCCTTTCCCCTGCCGCCTGCCTATAACGTTCGTTTCTCTCAGCGATTGATGTCTTTCTCTCTATCTTTTCCATTGGGTTGTCTCAGCGACTGATTTCTCCTTAATCTTATACATCAGTTTCTTTAAGCAGTTATCTATGTGCTCTTCCTTTCATTCAATGGCAGATTCTTCTTCCACATCTGGGCAAGATGAGAGCAAGCCGAACGCTCTTTGTAAAGTTGCACCACAAGTATCTCAATCATCCTCAATACTAACCGAAAAGATGCCCTACCATGTGTTTATTAATCATTGTGGGTCTGATACAAAATACACATTAGCCAGCATAATCTATCATACTCTTGGCCTACTCGGATCGCCGGCTTTTCTAGATGTAGAAGAGTTCGAGTTCAGCGATTCCTTACCAGTAGAAATACAGGAGGCAATTCGCGGTGCTGGACTTCATATTGCTATTTTTTCTAAGAATTTTGCGCAATCTCCGCGGTTTCTGGCCAAGCTATCGTTTATGGTCAAAACTGGAACCCCAATTATTCCTGTGTTCTATCGTCTTCTCCCCGCTCATCTCAGATGGGCGGCTGAAGAGAAGGGGATCTACGAATCTGCGTTTACCAAAAACGAAGAGAATGAAGGGTACTCATCAAATATACTGGAAGAGTGGAAAACGGCACTACAAACAGTCTCAAATCTCCCTGGGTACATGCTCTTCGGCAGAAATTTGTAAGTATTCGATTATCCAGCCTTTCCTCTTCATCAAATCATTTGCATGGTATACTTATTCTTCTACCAGAAATATCTGTTTCATCGTCTTTATTTTGATTGTAAATGTTTAGCGATGAAGGGCTTCTGTTGAAGAACATAATAGAAAAAGTTCTGGAAATATGGAAAAAAGTGCCATGGGATGTAGCAAAACATCCCGTTACAAGTCCTCAACACCAAAAGGACTGCATAACAAGCGAGGTAGTAATAGTATATGCACTCTATCAAATTTTCACAATCTATAAGGTTTTATCATTATTATTTTAAGATTTTGGTAGTATTGGAGTTTTTGATCAATGTTTTGGATTATTCCATCAAAACTTGATTTGATTATGTTGGAGTTTTTGCATCAATGTTTTGGATCATTCCGTCAGAATTAAATTTGATTGTGTTGGAGTTTTTGCATCAATATTTTGGATCATTCCGTCAAAACAATTTTTTTCTTCTCTTATTCTTTATTATCCCGACGATGAATCACATGATCCAAAACATTGATATAAAAATTAAAACACAATCAAATCCAAAAACATTAATGAACAACTGAAAATTTATTATCATTAAAAAAATAAAACCATTATAAATGTGTAATCGCCTGGATTTTTTTCACCTCATTTGGTTCTTTTTTCTCTTTGCAGGAGTACCTCTGGAACTATGTTCCTATGGATATGTTCGGAGGACAAGGTGGAAGTCCCTGAGATGATGGAATATACACTGGAATTCGGAAGATTGTTCTCACATTTGGGGTTGTTATTGACTCTATCACAGTTGAGTATGATCTAAATGATCAATCTGTCTGGTCTGAACGACGTGGAGGAGATGGAGGCGGCCCACCAGAGAAGGTAATACCTTTAGTAATGATTAGTCAAATCGATCTCTTAAGAATTGGTGTCATTAGTGTGGTCTCCAATTTTTTACTTTTAGATCTCGTAAAAATCTTGCCTCTTGGATTACAAGGAGTTTTACCACGCTAATCCACTTTGGAAATCCTTTTTCAATTTCCTGCACCAAATTTGTTGTGAGATTTGCTTTTATTATGATTAATAAGAAAACCCAAGAATAGACAATCCCAATCCAAAACTATTTTAAAAGTAAAGCATCTACCCCAAAGTTGACTTATATGAACCAAAGATTCCCTACAGATGTGTCTGAGTATTTTATAGAACAATATGAATCTCGAATTTTCCTGGCCCACCATCTGTTAAACAAAGATAGCTTATGAAGCAAGATCCTCGTTTTTTTTTTTTTAATAATCTCAGCAATAACTCTCCGAATTTCTGAGACATGGGAAATTAAGAACAATACGGTTTCCATCTTTAGTTTTTCATAGATCACAAATCTTGATGGGATTAAAAACCAATTTTTATTCAGTGATTTTTCATATATATATATAGTCTTTTTTTGAAACAAATTAATTGAACTATTGACTTTTGAACATAATTTTGAGTTTCATATGTAGTTTGGAATGGGTATAGGGTCTATTTGAAGATAATTTGTTTAATGTTTCATGTCTAACTAAAAAATCTCTCAAAAGCTAGAACAAATCAACTACAAAGTAATGCCTTTTATTAGGTTATGAGATGAAATATATTACCTACAGCAAAGAATGTATCAAAACTTCTCTACAATAGGTAAGTGGGAAGTATTTGAAAAATTGATAAGTGTCTTCCATCTTATGGCAAGAACACCTTGCCAAACAAAAATCTTCAATATTCTCCCATAATTGTCAAACCTTTCTCTGTGTTCCTAAATAAGAGACTAGAATTCAAGAAAAATTACTTTAAATGGTGGGTATTGATCCCAAATATTCTCACACGAGAGGAAAATGTGGTCATTCTTAATTGTTCAAATAAGTATTGTTTTTATCAAGTCAATACCTCAACTAAAACAATTATAAATAGTTATTCAACACCTAAAACTCCAAGAAATTAATATAGTTTGAGTCTTGCACAAAATAAGTCTCAACTAGCCAAAATAGACTTGATTCTATTATCTTCTACCCAATTTTTTAGTTTTCCTTTGTCTATTCCTTCCATGTTTTATGGTATTTTTGACTTATTTTTCTTCTAATTAAATTACTTCATCAGATAATTTCTCCTTATCTTTACTTTTGTTTACCCCATAGTCTTTAATTTCATCATCTACTTATCCTATTTGTATAGAGATAACTTCTTCAATGCTTCTAATCTCAAAGTATTGAATCACTTCTAGAATAAAATGTACCTTCATGGGGTCTTCCAAACTATGCAAGGCAGAATTTCAATAAAATTTCTTGTTGATTATTTATTTAAAGGATGCTTTAATCAAATAAGCTATCCCCTCTTCTATTTTATCTCGTTCTTAAAGTTTATGCAAAAAAATAAAATAAAGTTTAGCATTTCATTCTTGTTGATGGGACCATTTTATTATCCTCATATTATTCCTCCCTTTATTTATATTCCTATGTAACGTCCCCTCTTCAATAAATTCATGTGGTAAAGATTGAATGTTCATTCCATTTCCTTTTGATGACCCATAAATTGTAACCACAGTTCTTTGAAGGATGATTTTTCCTACCTAAGAAAATAGTTTATAATATTTTATAAGGTAGATTTAATTGTACTTGTAGCATCCATGGTGGTGAATTACCATGCTTAATTGAATGTAGTGGCCCGAGCCATGACCCTTGAGCCATCATGATTTCTCAACCATTATTTTATGTGGTGTAATGAAGGAAATTTGACTCTGACAAAAGGAAAGCTAGGTTGTTTTGAGATATAATTTCACTTATTAAACTCAAAGAAATATAGCTAGCTAAAATTCTTGAAGGGAAATAAATTGGCGAAAATATCTACTAACAAAAGATAAATAAAAATGATGAGCACAAAAAAAATACACATATATGTGTATTAAAAATTGCACCAATTGATTAATTGTGTCCATAAGACAAAATTTTCCCTCAACCACAAACTTCAAGTTCATTTTTTCTTAAAATTATTTTTCTTGTTCATCTATTGTTTTACCTTCTGCAACTTCTTCAATTCTCTTATGATATCTGATTTCCTTATCACTTGGAAACATCAATCATTTAAAAACCTATAGGCTTGAAAAATCACATCTCTGTGAAGAGAACAATGAATGATCAATATATCATTGATGCTCAATAAAAACATATATAAAGGAGAAACACAATTGATGTAACTATAACTAGACCAATAACTATAGCAATAGTTCGATCAACAATGTAATACTACACTAAGCTATGCTAGCATCCCCCCTTATTACATTGTTCCTGCAAGAGTATCCCAAAAAACTTAAATTTCACCTTGCTAAGAGACCCCCCTTAAGGCTTACATAACAAAACTTGTAGATTACTAAGCAAATATACATTATTGAGAATATCTTCCTTTGAAGAAAAAAATCCTAAATAAAGTGGAACTCCATCAAGCTACCTCGTGAACCTCAGAAGGGTGTAGCTTCAAGCTAAATACCCAAGTTCTTTGACTCCCATTTTCTCAAACTCCTGAATCACCAATTCCCAAATTATTTGACAATAATTCATATTGATCTATGATAAAGCTCCATCAATATGTCTGATAACCCTTGGAAGGGTATAACTCTCAATCATATTCTCATAAACTCACTAGACAATAATCCATATTGAGTTTAACACCAAATCCCTTACCTATCTCCAAAAATTAAACTTCACAATATGTATTCTTGAAATTCATCGGCATCAACAAGGAAATAAAGAAAGAAAGAAAAGCTTTTTCTCAAAGAAAATCACCATCTCAAAGTGAGAAGTTGATTTGAGATGATGAAAATTCCTCCATCCTCCAATGCCACGAACCTCCAATGTGATGGCTTAAAGTACTAATCAATTCTGAGTAATATCAACAAAATCATCATTTGATGAATCTTCATGGACTCATCCTCAATACAAATTAAGTTGCCTTCATTTGTTTGATCTTAGATATTTTATTTAAGAATAACTCTAGCTCAATTTTTACAAGACCAAGCTATGTGACCTTTTTTCTTACAATAAAAACATTTAATTTCCCTATTTTTTGTACATGACCTTTTATTATGACTTCGAGAATATAATGCATTCTCCAATTGAAAATCACCTTTTGTATCTTCTGAATTTGCTCTCTATTCCTCTACTAAAAGGGTTGAAATCATATCTTCTAAGTTTTGAGAAGTTATTTGACTGAACTTGTAAAAATAACATTGTTATATTTTAAAGGAAAACTATTTAACAATATAGCTCTAGCATCATCATTGTCTACTAGAGCCTTGACTTCTACTAGTTGTCTAATGAGAGATCTCAAATTACTTATGTGATTTGACATTATGATCTTATCTTCCATTTTGAACTTGAATAATTGAATTTTTAGGGAAAACTTTGCATTAAGTGCTTTTTCTCCAAACAATTTATTCAAATCATCTCAAATTTCATTAATGATCTATCTAAATCTATATGATGTAATTCAAAGTAAAAAAGATCAAGACCAATAATAGCCTTGGATTTATCATCTCTACTATTTCAATCCAATAACTTATTTGCATCTATAGGTTGATTTTCTTTTTTGCTTCCTATTTTCCATAAAATTTTATTCATTAATTGCATTTAAATTTTCATTCTCCAAATATGAAAATTAAATCCAAAATACTTGTCTAATATAATCTCCATAACCCTGCATCCACTTTACATTGAAAAAAATGCCATTATCACATTATAGCTAACTTTAATCATGAAATACTATCTACTCACAAATAAAGTAGAGTGCCAACAATTGATCTTCACTTCCTTACTTATTCCCAAGCCTTTCTAATAGCAATCCCTTCAAGCAACTTGTATTGCAAAGACTTGGCTTGTCTAATCCCACATATGTCAAAATTTCTAAATGCATAGAAAACACAGAGTTGTTTCTTTGTTTCCCCAAAACAACAAGGGAATACAAATGTGGAATAAACAAATAACAAGAGACAAATCTAGGCATACAATATTTTCCTTTTGTATTAACTAAGCTGGAAATGACAATACATGAAATATTAAACATAAAATTTTGAAAACAAACTCAAAGCTATGAACTACAAGCTGCTGGGAGCTTCATGAGCTACTCAACCAAACAGACAAACTTCAGGAGCTACGCAGAGCTCTTCAGGAGCAATCATTGCTCAATCACAAAACAAACAACTACTGATGTTCAGGAGCTTCTGGGAGCTCACACAGACTTCTTTGAATCACACAAAGAACAAAAAAATTCTCTTCTCAGACTGTTGTTGCAAAAAACTAAGACTTCTTCTCCAATTGATAGAATAATCTACCTTCAATTATTTTTGTCTTCAAAAACATTCCCTCTCAAATTTGAAATTCCCTACCAAAATTAATTCCATTGTAGACTTGGGCTGCACGTCAGGAGAAAGTGGGGAAAGCAATCCCCAAAAGAATATTTTAGCTGCAAGCATCAAATGCCCCTAACAAGTAGGTGACAATGGGAAGAGGATTAGGGGCAATAAATTTTCCAACACTCCCCCTTGGTCCTGAGCTGACGAAATAGGATCAATCCTGATCCAAATCAACAACACCTAATCTAGTTCTTAGGCACTCAAAACTATCTTTGCTCAAAGGCTTGGTGAATATGTCTGCTAATTGTTGCTTAGACCTACAAAATGCCATTTTGATTTCACCATTTTCAACTCATTCTCTGATAAAATGATACCTGATTTCAATGTGCTTTCTTCTTCTATGAAACATAGGATTTTTTGTCAAAGCTATTGATAAAACATTGTAACAAAAGATTATTGTTCCACCTTCTTGTTCTTCTCTCAAATATGCCAAGATTCTTCTCAACCAAATAGTTTGACATGCTGCTACATTTGTTGCTATATACTCAATGTCTGTTGTAGATAGGGAAACTATGGGTTGTTTCTTGGAAGCCCATGAGATGACTCCCAAACCCAAATGAAACACATAGCCCGATGTTCTCTTCCTATCATCCAAACTTCCTACCCAATCATTTTCTGTGTATCCAACCAGCCCAATCTCATTTGTTGTTGTGTACAAAATGTCATATCCTTTGGTGCAATTCACATACCTCAAGATTCTTTTACCCACTTTCCAATGGGTGTCCCTTGGAGTCTCCATAAATCTACAAATAAGACTCACTCTGTGTATTATATCAGGCCTAGTTGTTAAATACATTAAACTTCCAACCAAACTTTTAAACATGGTCGCATCCACATTGTTGTTGCAATCTTCCTTGCTCAACTTTAGACCTATGGTTGTTGGTGTTAGGGCAGGCTTACTTTCAAGCATCCAAAATATCTTCAAGATCTCATTTGCATATTTTTCTTGAGAGATAAATATACCATCATGCATTTATTTTAATTTTATGCCTATAAAATATCTCAAGAGACCTAAATTAGTCATTTCAAACTCTCTTTTTATGGCCTCTTTAAAATCAGCAATGAGGAAATCATCATCTCCAATAAAAACTAAATCATCAACGTATAAGACAACAATCAAAACCTTACCATCAACTGCCTTGATGTAAAGAGTGGGCTCACCATCGCTTTTGCTAAATCCATTACTCATCAAATATGAGTCAAACCTATTGTACCATGCCCATGGAGCTTGCTTCAACCCATAAAGATCTTTCTTCAGCCTGTACAACTTGTGTTCTTGACTAGGAACTTCACATCTGAATGGCTGCTCCACATAAACTTCCTCTTTCAACACTCCATTTAGGAAGGCATGCTTCACATCCATTGGAAACACCTTCCAGTTGTGTTGGGCTACAATTGCTATGACTGCCCACACGGTTTCCATCCTTGCAACGGGGGAAAATTTCTCATTATAATCTCTCCCAAATTGTTGTTTGTACCCCTTCACCACCAATTATTTTTTTGTGTCACTCTACCCTTCCTTCGGCATTGCATTTGGTCTTGTAGACCTGTTTCCCTTCAATAAATTGCTTGTTTGGAGGAAAATTAGTTAACTCCCATGTGTTGTTCCTCTATATTACATCTATCTCCTCATCCATGGCCTCACACCATTTCTCCTCCTTCACAACATCCTCAAAATAAACTAGATCACTATGAAAAAACAATGCAAAATTCACACTCTCATCAAATTCTTCATCATGCCTTTCATTCTGGTAGATCTCCCTTAGACTCTTGGTCTTCTTTAGCATTATGGAGGTGAGAGTGGTGTCTTAACTTTCACTACTGTTGCTTCTCTACTGAATAGGAAGGCTTAGGAGCTATTCGGAGCTCTTAGGAGCTCTTTCAGAGTTTTCAAGAGCCAATCTTCTGGCTGCTTTCCTTTCCATCTGCTCACTTAAGGAGCTTTTAGGAGTTGTCAAGAGCTTTCAAGAGTTTGACTGGTACCTTTAGGAGCCAATCCTCTGGCTGTCTCTGACTGTCTACCTGACTATCTTGTTGACCGTCTTCCTGCTTCAGGAGCTATCAGGAGCTGTCAGGAGCTTTTAGGAGCTCTTCCAGAGCTTTCAGCAACTCTTCCGGAGCTTTCAGGAGCAACTATAGACTCATCTTACTGGTCTTCATGTTTTATTTCTACTTCTTCAGGAGCTATCGAGAGCGGTTCTAAGCTATCAAGAGCTGTCAGACTGTCCCATGAATCTTATTCTAAGAACTCCATGTCTCTACTGATGATGATTTTCTTGGTGATTGGGTTGTACAACCTATAGGTTTTGGACTCTTCACTATAACCCATGAAAATACACTTTTCACCCTTGTCATCCAATTTCTGCCTCTTTTCTTTAGGCACATGGGCATATGCCACACATCTGAACACTCTCAAGTGCTCAACCATCCACTTGTGTTTTGTCCATGCCTCTTGAAGGATCTTGTCACGGACCACCTTTGTTGGACTTCTATTTATCAAATAAACAGTTGTTGCTATAGTCTCTCCCCAATATTCAATTGGGAGTCCCTTTGCTTTCATCATGATCCTTTCTATCTCCATGATAGTCATATTCTTTCTCTCAGTCGCTCCATTTTGCTGTGGAGTATAATTGGTTGTTAGCTCCTTCTTGATGCCATTTTCCTTGCAAAAATTTACAAACTGATTGGAGGTATACTCTCCTCCTCTATCTGACCTTAGGAAATTGATCATGTGTCCACTCTCTCTTTCATCTTGGGCCTTAAACAACAAAAAATTATCAAAAGCTTCAGACTTATGTTGCAAAAAATAGACCTACGTCTTACGGTTGTAATCATCAATAAAGGTCATAAAAAATATGTTTTTAGCAATAGAAATTATTTGTATAGGGTCTACCAAATCCATGTGCACCAGCTCTAGTGGTGATCTTACCCTTGTAGAGTTTCTTGATTGAAAGGGCTACCTATGTTGCTTTCCCAAAATTCAAGCCTCATACTTAACATTAGGCTCTACTATTCTTGGCAAACCATCAATCATTTTGTTGTTGGACAAAAGACTTAAACCAACAAAGCCTAAATGTCCATACTTGAGATTCCATAGCTTGGAGGGGTCTTGAGTGGTGCTCTTGAGGGCTACATGATGTACTATTGTACATTTTTCATTCATGAGAGGTGCAGCAACAGACTGAGATGAGAAACTCGTCTCAATCTTCAAAGGAAACATTTGGTTCTTTGTCATTTGAACTACTGCAAATACTTTTGACCTCTCATTCTTGTCATAAATGACACGTTGACCCTTCTCCATCAGTACTTTGTATCCATTTTGGATCAGTTGTCCAACACTCATCAGGTTATGCTTTAACCCAAGAGCAAGAAATACATTTTGTATCTCCTTCTTCTCACCTTGCTTGGTGCGGATCATGACAGATCCTCTTCCCACAATTGGAACTACTCCATTGTTCCCCATTCTAATTTTTGACTTCACATTTTTATCAATGAAAGAAAATAGAGTTTCATTACCACTCATGTAGTTTTTGCAACTATTGTCCAAATATCAGACTTCGGGGCTACTTTCTTCACCAATGTTGCACATGATGAAGGATGTGGACTGATTTCCTTCAACCACATTTGAATCAACCACATTTGTATTTTTTTTGACTGATCATGCTACTTTTTCCAGTATTCACTTGCATAATGACCAAATTTATGATAGTAGTAGCATTCAACATTTCTCTTGTCATTCTTCTGATGTGAACTATTATTCTTCTTACCTCTTCCAAATCTAGTTTGAGAGTTACTCACTCCCTCTTGGTTGTTTACTCATCCCGAGCTATCTCCTCCAACATTTCCTTTTCTGAAGTTTCCATGACCTCTACCTCTTGAGCTCCTTCCACAATTGTTTCTTCTCCCCCTTCCTCTTGCATTTGACTAAGCTTTAAAAGCTTGCTCTTGGGAAGAAGTAGCAGAACTATTTAGGCACTACTCATGGGTTTGTAGAGAACCCATCAGCTCATCAATACACAACGTTGTGAGATCCTTTGCCTCTTTAATGGAAATCACCACTGCATTAAACTTTATGGGTAAGCTCTTGAGGATTTTCTCCACAATCCTCTGATCATCTAAGACTTCAACATTAAATCTCAGTTGGTTTATCAAACCTGAGAATCTTGTGTGAAAAACTGAAATGGACTCATTGTCCTTCATTTCAAGAGTCCCAAACTCTCTTCAAAGCATCTGAAGCTTCACCAATCTAAATTTTTTAGTTCTTTTGTAGTTTGTTTGGAGGATTTCCCAAGCTTCCTTTGCATAGTTAGCTGCTGCTATTATGGGAAAAATGGCCTTTGTCAAGGCTACTTCTATCAAACTCAATTCCTTAGCATCTTTCCTCCTCAACTCCTTCAACTAGTTCTTTTGGTTGTTTGTGAGCACAACATATGCTACTGGGCCAGTCACATCATTGAACCCACTGACCACAAACTCCCACAAATCATTGGAAACCATTATGGTCTTCATCTTCTTTTCCCAAACATCATAGTTATGTCCATTAAAGGACAGTGGTTGTTTTCAACTCTTTCCTTCATCTCCAACCATGTCTCCTGCACAAGAAATTTAATACCCGGAAAAAAATGCCCTAACTCACAAGGAAATGAAGTCTATGGCTCTGATACCATGTCAAAATTTTTGAATGCACAGAAAACATAGAGTTGTTGCTCTGTTTCCCCAAAACAACACGGGAATACGAATGTGGAATAAACAAATAACATGAGACAAATCTGGGCATGCAATATTTTCCTTTTGTATTAACTAAGTTAGAGGTGACAATAGATGAAAGATTAAACATAAAATTCTGAAAACAAACTCAAAACTATGAACTACAAGTTGTTGGGAGCTTCATGAGCTGCTCAACCAAATAGACAAACTTTAGGATCTACTAGGATCTCACTGGTAGTCTAGCTACACAAAGCTCTTCAGGAGAAATCACTGTTCAATCATAAAACAAATAGTTGTTGTTCAGAAGCTTCTGGGAGCTCACACAGACTTCTCTGAATCACATAGAGAACAAAAAAATTCTCTTCTTAGATTGTTGCTGGAAAAAACTGAGACTTCTTCTCCAACTGACAGAATAATCTTCCTTCAATTATTATTTTTTTCAAAAACATTCCCTCTCAAATTTGAAATTACCTACCAAAATTAATTCCACTACAGACTTGGGTTGCACGTCAAGAGCAAGATGGGAAAGCAGCCCCCAAAACACTCTTTCAGTTGCAGGCATCAAATGCCCCTAACAGGTAGGTGGCAACGGGAAGAGGCTCAGGGGAAATAAATTTTCCAACAACATAAACCCTTGTTTTTCACCTTCCCCAAGAACATTTTGTGATGATCTCCAACATCAATAAAGATTTGGACTTAGAAGAAGATTTGGAGGTGGAATGCCATAAAATACAGGAATAATGTTAGCAAGAGTTTTTCACATAAAAATATTCTTCCAAGCACTAGAGGTAGCATAGTATATCAAACGCCTTTATAAAAAATTAATGCCTCTTAGCAAACATCTTACCCTTGAAATCAAGAGTCTTTTTAGAAAGAAAAAAATCACTTGTTTTCTTCACAGGTCTACTTCTTTTCAAAGTAATCAAAACACCACTATACGCTATAGAAATGAAACTGCACCTTACATGGCTCTTTTATTTCTATGTTAGGCCTATTCTTCAGAATGATCAACTATTAATAGTTCTCCTATTCTTCAAAATGATTGGCTATTAATAATTTTCACACAAACTGTACCTGTTGGTGCCACATCTCCTTTGCATCTAATGATTTCATGAAACCTCCATTTCTATGCTAGCAGCCAGCGCAACAAAACATATCACATGTATAGATCACTCTAATACCATATGAAGAGAATAGTGAATGGCTGATATATCATTTGATGCTCTGCAAAAACATATATAAAGGAGAAATACAGTTGATGTAACTTCAAACCAATACTGAAGTGGTAGTTTCATCAACAATGTAATACTGCACTAAGCTATGATAAGACTCTGATACCATTATAATATCCCCAATGAAATTTTTTCAGCAATAAGAGAATTATAAAATGAAATTTATGTTTTAACTTTCATACACTGGAATTCTACTTTCTACCAAGAGGTCATGAAATTAGTAATTTCTACACAAATTGAATGGGAAAGCATTTAAATCAAATATTTTCGAAAAAAACATAAAATGAAAGTAATGGCACACCCCTTTCTTGAGTTGTATCATAAAAATAGCATAATTTGTTTAGAACAATTATTTTCATATCAAGAATACATATTTAGGCATTCCTTTTAGAACTACCAAGCATATATTTAAGCATTCCTTTTTTCAAGGGTGAAAACAAGGTAGCTTATTGGGGAAAAGTGATAGAAAGACTGAAATCTAGAATTCTAATGTGGAAGGCAAGATGGTTATCATTGTCAGGTAGGATTCTCTTAATAAAATCTTTACTTTCTAATATCCCTAATTATTTTTTGGTGGTACTCAAAGCGCCAAAATCAATCCTTTTAGAAATTGAGAGTATTATCAGAAACTTTCTTTGGAAGGGAAACATGAATGATCAAAAGAAAGTCCCCTTAATCTCTTTGGACAGCATGGCAAGGGATAAAATGCAAGGTGGAGCCAAAATACATAACATTGCAATCAGAAATAAGGCATTTGGGACTAAATTAGCCTGGAAAATATACACAAAACTGCAGGCAAAATGGTGTAAGCTAATGCAACCTAAATATTTAGACAATTTCAGTTCTTTAAGAATTCTTACCATTTCAAACCCCCCAAAAGGATCAGCTACATGGAATTTCTTAATATCATGTAGGCCCATTGTTACTTCTTATATTACTTGTTGAATTCATAATGGACAAAATGTAAAATTTTGGGAAGATTCTTGGTAGGGTAAGCGTCCTCTACAGGACATTCTGGAGTTGCAGCTTCTAAGGGAAGTATTAATAAATGAATGGGGGCAAAAAAAATTAGATTATTTCAAGTCAACACAAGGTTTAATAGGGAAAGTGATTTGGAAAACAAACTCTAATTCTTCTCTCTCATTGGCTCAATTTTTTCCACTTCATGAAGTATTGAAAAGTATAAATGTGTACCTTTTAGGGAGGTCTAACAAGATTTTGTGGGCTATGTCAAAAGAGGGTATTTATTCAGTCCAACAAGGTTATAGAGCTTTAAGCTAGAAAAAGGGACAGTTAGTTTCACAAAGAGCTTATACTTTCTATTGGAATAACAAAATTCTTCCAAAAGCGAGGAGTTTTGCATGGTTGGCGCTAAGGAAGAGGATTCTAACAAGTGATTTTCTAACAAATTGAAGATAGTGGATCCCTTTAAATATCCATTATGTAATGCAAAACTGGAAACAGTTGACCACTTGCTTGTGCAATGTAATTTTGCACAAGAATTCTTGATGTTTGTAAAGAGTAAATTAAATTCTTTTGCCAAACTCCCTTTCAGATATCTTTCAGAGTTGGCTAGTGCTATATAAAACTTCCTTTTTTTCATCTATTTGGAAGGTTATTCCATCTGCAGTAATATGGAGCTTATGGTGGGAGCATAATTTGTGAATCTTTCAGAAAACATCATCTTCTCTTTAGATCATCAAAGTAAAAATAGAGAATATAGTTTCGGAGGTTGTAAATGCACATGTGTTGAAGTACAAGAATACATCTTCATTCTACACAAGCTGGGATGATTTCATTTTGAAAGCTTGGAAAAATATAGTACTGACATTTTTAGGGAGTCTTCATTAAAGAATTAAATAGAAGGTGGATAGAAAAGAAATCAAATGGAAACCCCCACATTTTGCTTACTTAAAATTGAATTTTGATGGAGCATCAAGAAGGAATCTAGGTTCTTCAAGGGCAGACATATGCATACATGATTCAGTAGGAGATGTTGTTGCAACATGCTCATACAAACTACCAATAGGCACCAATAATGTTGGTGAAGCCCAGGCTGTCCTATTGGGGTTAGAGGTGGCGTTAAATCTGGGTATATCAAGGATCCACATGGAAGGGGACTTGTTGATTATTGTAAATGCTTGTAAAGGCAGAAAGATTCAAAGTTGGAATCTAAATTACATTTTGCAAAAAGTATGGGACATGTTAGACAGATTTCAATCATACATAATCTCACATATCTATCGAGAGGGAAACAACCTGGCGAATAAATTGGCAAACTTGGGTTGTGAGGGTATAGAAGTCTCAATATATAACGTTGTTCAATTGCAAATGTTCCCACAACTAGTAGAGATAGTTGCACAAGAAACTGTGAATGTGGATAACTAAAATGATTCATTAGAGAATATGTCTGTTGAAGATTGTAAGGTTCGCTCATGTTGAAAATTAGATCAAATTTGGCATGTAAGCATTCAATAATTGGCAGTAGTTGAGGTGACGATGGTACAAGGGAATGGGAAGAGCTAGACCATAAGTCAATGGTGCTATCATTAGAGGCAAGTGAAGGTTTTCATACTAACATGTTGCTCTATTTTGCAGGTATATTTTCAAGTTCTGAAATTATGTTCTATGCTAACATGTTGTTCTTCATCGGCAATATGTTGTTGAGAATTCTCTACGAAAGTTCAAGAATTATGTTCTATCGGTGGGTGTTAGTCACTTCAGTGGGATCTTATTTTTCTTTTTAAACATGGGTTTTGGTACCCTAATGATCTCTTTCACTTCTAGGGTCTTTCACCTAAAAGGAAAGGAGTAGGGTAAAAACCGACTATGTTCACACTGAATATTAATGTAATAAGGATGAAATATGCCTAGATGAGATTATCTAATTGCAACGAACTAATAAAATAGATTGATTATGTATGCAAAACTAAGAAATGAAAAGTGTTTGAAAACACGTTGTGATATGAAAAAAGAATTAAAAATATAAACAAACAATGACAGAACTTAATAAAACTAAATGAGTTGCACTTGGAGGATGAAAGATGATGTGGAGAGGTTCTGGAAAGCTGCAGATTTTACTGTTGAAGCCTAGTGGGACTCATTCGCCATAGATGGCGAGTTAGTCCTGTTTCTAATGAAAACTGTTGGAATAGGTTTCGGGATGTTGAGACCAGAAAACTTTATAAAACACCTTTTCCATCCTAGCAATGGGACTCATTTGCTACAGATGGCGAATTAGTCCACCTGCAGATTCCTAAAAAGTCAAGGGTCAACTCTGTGGGTCCTGATCTGCACTTTTTTGCCTGGCAGGTTGTTGGACCCGAATCTAGAAAATTTGACAGGAAAGTGTTCTCCAAGCTTCAAATAGGGTTTTTCTGACTTTGAATGATTTTTGATAATTTGATGACACTTTTAAGACCTATCTCTTTGAAAAAATTGCATACAAGACCTGCGAAACACACATGCAAAGAGGGGAAAAGTGTTAAGGGTTAGAGTATAGGTGTTTGCCTTGGGCAAACCCCGATTTGGTAATCAAACCCTTAAAAATGAAATAAAATAAAGAGAGAATGATGAACAAATAACATGCAATGTCATAAACTCACCAAACCCTTGATGTTGAAGTCTGAAGATATGTTGCTCCAAGATGCTTGAATGCTTGATTGAATGATTAAGGATGCTAGAATGCTTGATGGATTCAATGCTTGAATGAATTATGTTGATTGGGTGAATGGGGGTTAAAATGAATAGAAAATCATATATTTATACACAATTATGCACAGGGAATCTTCACAAAGAAGACCAACCACAAGGCAACATCCTCTAAAGAGAAACCACAAAACAAACTAACAAGATGCAATAGAAAACATTTAGGCCAGGAAGCACAAGAGAAGAAATACCCATAATAGAAAGAGAGACAAACCGCAGGGGCAAAAGAAAACACCCTGAGAGAAAGACAACGACAAGTCCATAAAGAACACTGTCGACAAAAACAAGAGACCCGCAAACCACACAAGGAGTCCCAAACAGAAGCAGAAAAAGGTCACGAAACACCCAACAGGCCAAAGAAGCCTCCACGAAGGTAGAAGACACCTTCATAAACAAAAACACATAAGATTTCATGAGAAGGTGAGCTTCAAACCACACGAGCACCATAAACCCCTCAAACACAACAGCGGCAGCCTCTGCCAAGAAGAGCAGCAGTGACTGCTTGAAAGAACCCGATGCCCAAAACCTAGGTCTGAGAACCATAAAAAGCTATAAATCCACATCGTCCTCATCAGAATCTGAGTCTGTACCATCATCATCGCCTAAAGATTTTAAATTTTGAGCCCCACTCAACCGCTGCCGCTCCATATTGGTTCCCGTGAGTTACATCCCAATCCACAACTTGAGAGTTGTTATAATGTGATTCTAAGGCCTTGATTTAATGTTAGAGTATCTACTTACTAAATATACCTTCAGCTAGAAAATCCAAATGTCAAGTATTTCTACATTTACACCTATTGATGGTAGTATCTCAATCTTGGCCACAACTTTGTTTATAAAGGATTACTTGCAAGACACTTCTCCACCTTGGGTGTTTCCTTTCCCTCATTAGAACCCTTATATTTGTTTAATATATTTAAGTTACACAAGGTTCTTTGTGAACTTCTATGGACCAAGATAAACTTACAATAGTAGTCTCCATCTTGTACAACCTTTCTTTGACATCTCATTCTTCTTCTCTTGAATTAACTCCTTTCTTTGATTATATGATTCATTTTCTATTTTTAAAAGGTATAATATTATTTACACTTGATCTATTTGTGGGCATCAACCTGAAAAATAGCCACAGCAAATTACATCCCATTAAAAGGAATTAACTCAATCCTATATATCTTGATTCATAAACATAGACGGTATTTGTAATATCCCCTTCTCAATCCTGATCTTTCCAGTGACCGCTGGCCTTTTTTCTGGAAACCCGAAGGCTAGTCAGAAGGTAAAATTAGGGTTTCCTATTTTTAAGGATGTCCTTGCTCGGAGTTGGTGGATTCAATGGCAGATTCTTTCTAGGTTTTCAGAGAGCTTCACAGTGGTATGTTCATTTCGACATTCTGAGCACTTTCTGGAATTTACTATTTTTAGTAAATTCTATTTTTGGCAGTTTTTCAGTTGGGTTCAGCCTGGTTGACTTCCTACTTCAGTTTGGTCAGTTGACTTGCTCATTATTGGCTTCAGGACACATTTGGAGAAATAAGTTGAGTCGTTTAATTAAAAGTCACGTTTTAATATTATAGTTTAAACGTTGACCCCTTGGCCTAGTCTATTGACTTCATGTTGTTTTGAAAAGTGGTCTTTTGAGGGTGGCACCTTCATTAAAGATTATTTTATTATTTACCAAAGTCAAAGCAAGCTTAATGTGGGTGCATTTATCAAAGTATTGAATTTATTTAAAATGTGAATATTGAGCTTTGAAGGAAAAGGATGCCATCTTTGAGAAGGGATTAGGGTTTTGACCTTGAAGTGGATTTTAGGGTTTCGAGAAGTCAACAGGAAATTATAAAAGGAAGAATTTGAGCTTCATTTCACATCTTTTGTCTACAGTATCGTTATACTGTCAGTTTGGCTCTAGAATTGCTTCGAGGAATGAAGGCCTCCTAGCTCGGGCATCGCTTCTTGTTTGCAAGACAACAACTAGTGGTGATTCAATCTAGTTTGTGAGTTTTTTCTTGGAATTTGTGCATTGTAATCAACCTTGTAGATCAGTAGTTTTCTAGTTTTGCAAATTAGTGGTTTTCAGCATATTGCATGGTTTGATACAGCAGATTCATGTTTTTTATTATAAGTCAAAAAACATCAAAAATATTGTTCTGGGTATTAACCCATTCTCATGGTAGGGTTTAGGTGCCTTAAGTCTCAAGTTTGCAGAATTTTTAGAGAAGGCATTAATTTTTAAGAGTAGATCGCCCTTTTCATGAAGCTGTACCTCTTAAGGTTATCTTGGAATCTGTGCAATTCATATCTATGGTATTTGGGTCTATTTTAGTGATTGGTCTTGGTCGCCTATGTCTTTAGAGAGCATTGCATTTTATTTCACATCAATCGGATATCCTCTGAGGAAGTTATGAACTTTTCTTTAAGATTGTAAGTTGATGGTTATATGACACAAAGTGCAGATCTGTTATGACAGTTTGAGAAATCTGCATCTTCCTTATTTGGTTGGTGTTGAGGTTTCCTTATAGACTCGGCAGAAGAATTCTTGTTGAATGCACCATTTGAAAGAGCATCTTATGTCTTGATTTTGCAGGCAATAATATCTTGTAAGCTGGCAGTAGTACTGACTAGTCGTTCTTTAATAGTGCTTCATTGTTATTTGTAATACTCATTCTTCTTTCAGTAATTATTGTAATAGTTACATCTCTGCCCTATGGTAGCTACTTTCCCAGTTCGGGTTAGAAGGCACATTCTGGGTGTTGAGTCCCTTTCAGCAATTTAGTTATTTCATTCAAGCATTGTTATTTGTAAACACTCTACCATATGGTTGCCCCTCACTCCATACTGGATTGGGTAGCACATACTTGGTGTTGAGTTCCCTTTCACAACTTAGTGTAGAAGATCCTCTGACCATATGCTCACCATCATCGGCGCCATTCTTGGTTAGAGTTCCTGCATAAGCAATTTTTTTTAGATCCTCTCACCAATGCTCACACCTTGCCCACATCGAGATCCTGGTGTACATTCTGGTTAGAGTTGCTTCAGCACATTTTGGTTTATCTTCTAACCTTAACGGGTGCATTGATTGTAATTTATAAATTGAAAAAATTGAAAAAAATTGGCTTGGAATATTTCAGTGGTATCAGAGCCAAGATCTTGCGATCCTATGAACAATCTGTCTATGAGTGACAGAGAAAAGAGGTACATTGCAAGGAAAGACAAGAAGGTTGGAAAGCAGTTCCAGCCTTATCAGGCTCTAGAGGGTCAGACGGCTTCAGAAGTCTTGAGGGCTCATTGGGAGTCTTCTCAAGAATCAGATATGGCAGAGGGTGAGAGATCAGTTCGGGGTAACGAGAGGTTTACCAACAATAGAGATGACAGTGGGAAAGGAAGAGAAAGATCTATGAGTCCCAGAAAGAGATTTGAAAGAAATATGGATGCCTTGATGGACATGATATCTCTCATGATGGGGAAAGTGGGACAGAACACCACTCCACCTAACAACTCAGGGCATAGAGGAGAGCATAGTGCCTCCAACCAGCATGATGGACATGCAGCTCGGACTGTGTCAAACAACACTTATATTTCTTCCAGGCCATTCAAACCCACCTTTTTGGCACCTGTAAACACTCAGCCAGATCTTGAAGAGAATTCTTCATTCGTGGAGCAGTTGAGGCTTGGTCGTGCAGAGTATGATTCTCTACCTAACGACATCAAGATGGATATGTCCTACAATGACTTCATGGATCATAAGAGGAAAAATAAAGGATAGAATAGACATTATGATCAAAGAAGACCATCAAATCAAGGAGACTTGTACCAAGCTATCAACAAGGTTACACTTCCACACTTTGATGGGAGTGAGAATAGCTTGGCTCAAGCATGGATACAAAAGCTGGATAACTATCTAGCTCTTAGACCTATGGCAGAAGAAGAAGCGATCAAGTTTGCTATGCTACACCTTGATGGGGTAGCACATGAGTGGTGGTACCATGGCCTAGTTACTCTGGGTCATTGGTCTATCACAACTTATGATGAGTTCACCACTAGGCTCATCGAGAGGTTTGAAAAGAAGGATCCTAAAATTCATTTCAGAGAACTTGCTCAATTGAGACAGTATGGCACAGTTGATTCCTACATTGCTGAGTTTCAGAGACTCTCAGTCATGGTGACTGGAATCACGAAGAGGAGATTGGTGATCCTTTTCAGTGAAGGGTTGACAGAACCACTCAAAGGTTGGATTAAAGCCTTTGATCCACCAACCCTGTAGGAGGCCATGAAGAAGGCAAGAAACATGGAGTGGGCTACTCCTAAGGAAAAATTTTAGTCCAATTCCCCCTTTCAGAAAAGGGATAAAGGGAAAAGACCTCAGCATAGACCTCCTTTGAGATCCCAGCATAAGGAGTTCAAACATCACAATCCCCATGTCACCAGGTTGGATCCTGAAACCCTGAATGAACTTAGAAGAAAAGGGTTGTGTTTTCGATGTAGGGAAAAATGGTCTCAAGATCATGTTTTCCCTAAAGGAGTCAAATTTAATCAGATTGAGTATTATTCTGCTGGTGAAAGTAGTTCTGATTTTTCCAACCAGCAATCTGATTTTGAAGAAAGTGAAGTAGAAAGAGCTCCAGAAGAGTCCGGGGATGAGAAGGAAAGTGGAGGAGTCTTGGCACAACTCTCGAGTTTCCAAAGAAATGAATCCTTCAAGGTTCAAGGGATGATCAAAGGGCAGCGAATCGTTGCCTTGATCGACACTGGAGCAACCCATAACTTCATTGATGAAGTTGTGGTAGCAAAGAAGGGGCTGCAAACAGAGGAGTTTGAAGGCTTCAAGGTCATGGTTGCCGATGGATTCCATATTTCTTGCACCAATAAAATCTCGAACATGACCATGCAATTGGGAAACTACGAAGTCAAAGATGTCTTCTATGTTGTTCACATCAGGGATACTGATGCCGTTCTAGGCATTCAATGGTTGCATTCACTTGGGGAGATCTCTTTGAATCTGCAGACTATGGAGCTCAAGTTTCAATCCAATGGGAAGAAGATAGTTCTAAGAGGAATGTCTAATGGGGGCCCTCGGGTTGTGTCATTCAAAAGAATGGCAAGGCTGATCCGTCACGATCAAGCTGAGTGGGTTGTAGAGTGTATGATCCTTCCTGCTAGTCCGGTTGAGACTAAACGAGACCATCCTCCTGATGTTCAGTCTCTACTCGCAAAGAAGAGAAAAGTCATTGCAGATTTTCCTCCTAGACCACCACCTGAACGGGGTTCAGAACATATCATAGAGCTCAAGGAAGGAGCTAAACCGATAATTACAACTCCATATCGGTACCCGAAGAGGCAAAAGGATGAGATTGAGAAGAATATTCAAGAAATTTTGGAGATGGGTTTCATTCGCCCAAGCAAAAGCCCCTTTGCATCTGCAGTGGTTCTTGTGAAGAAGAAGGATGGTACCATGCGCATGTGTGTGGACTATCATGCTTTGAATCAAAGCACCATCAAAAATAGATACCCCATTCCCAGGATAGATGAGCTCATTGATGAGCTACATGGGGCCAAGTTCTTCTCAAAGATCGATTTGAGGTCGGGTTACCATCAGATTCGAATGAGAGGATCTGATGTGGAGAAGATAGCTTTCAGATGTCACTATGGCCATTTCGAATTTTTAGTCATGCCATTTGGGTTGACTAACGCACTGGCTACCTTTCAGTCTTGCATGAACCATGGTTTTTAGAATCAGTTAAGGAGGTTTGTGTTGATATTTTTTTATGACATTCTGATTTACAGCAAGACTTGCGAAGATCATCTCAAGCACTTGGAGGAAGTGCTTAGTATCTTGGAATCTAAGAGTTTGTTTGCAAAAGCATCCAAATGTGAATTTGGAATGGAGGAATTACTGTACCTTGGCACATAATCAGTGCTGAGGGAGTGAAGGTGGATCCTGAAAAGATCAAAGTAGTAATTGATTGGCCACCTCTTGAGAATTTGACTCAGTTGAAAGGTTTTCTGGGTCTTTGTGGTTTTTATCAGAGATTCATAAAAGGATATTCACAGAATGTTGCTCCTCTTACTGATCTCACCAAAAAGGGAGTTTTCTGTTGGTCAGAAAAGGCTCAAATTGTTTTTGATAAGTTCAAGAAGATCATGAGCTCGTGTCCAATTTTGGCCATTCTGAATTTCTCCAAGCCATTCGAGCTGAAATGTGATGCATCCGGTGAAGGAATTGGGGCTGTCTTGATGCAAGACAAACACCCCATTGTATTTGAGAGCAGAAAACTGAGGGGTGTTCAGAAAACCTACTCTATTTACGACAAGGAAATGCTTGCTATTATGCATGCATTAGCCAAGTTCAGGCAATACTTGGTGGGGAACAAGTTCATGGTTAAGACTGACCACAATAGCCTCAAGCATTTCATGCATCAGAAGGACCTAAACGAGAGGCAACAAAAATGGGTGAGTAAGCTTCAAGCTTACGACTTTGACATTGAATATGTCAAAGGGAAAAATAATATTGTGGCTGACGATCTATCCAGAAGACCCCATCTTAGCTCATTGTGTGAGCTTACTACAGATTGGAGGGACAGGTTGCTTGCTGATTATGCCAAAAATCAGTTTGCAACCAGCATTAGCGAGGGTACTTTTCTTGATGAAAGGTACAAGGTGGTTTAGGGATTGATACACTATAAGGGGAGAATCTTTCTGGTAGCTGATTCCAAGCTTAAGAAGAAGATTCTTTTGACATTTCATGATATTCCGGTTGCTGGTCACCAAGGGTTTTTCAAGACATATAGGCAGATCCGAGAAAGGTTTTCTTGTAAGGGATTGAAAGGAGAAGTACAACGCTACATTCAGGAGTGTCCTGTTTGTCAAGTGAATAAGAATGAGCATACATTACCAGCCGGTTTGCTACAACCACTCCCAATTCCCAATCAAAAATGGGAAAACATTTCGATGGATTTCATCACAGGGTTGCCCAGGGCCCAAGGGAAGGATTGTATTTACGTGGTAGTTGATAGATTAACCAAATTTGCTCATTTCTTCGCCATTACCAGCTCTTTTTCTGCAGCCCAAGTTGCAGATCTATTTTTTCATGAGGTGTTTAGGCTGCATGGGTTGCCAAAAAGCATTGTGAGTGATAGGGACAACAAGTTCCTAAGTACTTTCTGGCAAGAGGTCTTCAGAATGAGTGGTACTGTGCTCACTCCAAGCACTAGTTACCATCCCTAGACAGATGGACAAACGGAAGTAGTGAACAAGTGGTTGGAAGGCTACTTGAGAAACTATGTGTTGGAGCAGCAAAGAGCTTGGGTTAAGTGGCTGCACATTGGTGAATATTGTTATAATTCTTCATTTCATATGTCAATTAAGATGTCTCCTTTCTTGGCTCTCTATGGGTATGAAGCACCTAGCTTTGCCGATTTGGTGTTTGGTGATAGTAAGGCACCTCAAGCCAAGGACTTTTTGCTGCAAAGTCAAGACATCATGAAATCTTTGAAGAATAATTTGCAGATTGCACAGAATCAGTAGCCACCATAGCTATGCACAATAGCTAAGGCTGCTAGGCGCAATCCTATGGGGGCCGCAGCCTCCCCACAGTGGGAGGTACACCCACTACATATGAGTTATTGTGTATTAAAAATTGTTTTTGTTTAAAAAAGTCTTTATTTCATTTGTTTTATTTATGGTATATATATAGTTATATATATGTATATATATTTATATATATGTGTGTGAGTGGCTGTAAATTACAAAGACTATGTAAAGACAATTTTTTTTATAAAATGATTTAAATGTATGTTTTTTTTAATACATATATTATATATACACATATATATATGTATATACTCATATAAAGCGTATATATATGTATATAAAGCGTATATATATGTATATATATATATATATATTTAGAAAGAGAGATGGTTAAATATATATGCTATGATTATAAATTAATTAGTTAAATTTAAAAGTCGCAATGTTATGGTGTAATCGTGCAATTTAGAAATAAGCTATGTGATTTTAATTAAATTGAATATTCTTGAGAAATTAAATTATTTATTTGGTGAATTTATTCTGTTTCAAAATGTGTTATATGGTGTTGTTTAACTTAAGTGTGTACTCTTGAGATTATTCATTGAATCTATTGTGGTTTTCTTTTTATTGTATTTGTGCCATGTGGGAAATCCCTTTAGTTAGTTTATCCTTCTATAGGAGCTTAAGTCATTGATTAGGAACTTCTAGAGGTGGGGATATTGATGTTTATATTTGATCTTGTAATTTGACATTTGGCCTATGTTTTGACTATGGTTGTGATTTGAGTTTACACATGGATTGTACCATTTTATGGATGTGTTTCATATGATTTTGGCGAGATGCTTATGCCTCACGGATGTTCCATTTGTTAGTTTAGTGTTCTTCTGGTACAACTCCTTGGTGTTGGATTTTATGGTTTGGGTATCTAGGGAGAGTGGCTCTAAGTGGGGGTCGGCGCACAAAGGAGTTGTGAGGGTAACCCACGTAGAGTTAGAGTAATCAGTGATAACCTAAGTAATTAATTAGGGGGTGGGTATTTAAACATTAATAAGATAAATATGGATGTCTCATTCACCTATTAGTGCTATCATAGGCTAAAGGTGGGCCGAGAAGGCCGTGGTTGGCAAGATCATTACCTCGTCTTCACGAGAGGTTAACGATTCCGCACGAGTAACCCTATGGAGCCGCACCTTGAGATAGGCTATTAGGATAACCATAGATAGAGGTGACACCTTGTGATAGGTTGTCTGGATAATCCATTTTAGGTCGTGCGATGACACTCTCCTCTAGCATTCATTTTGAGTTGTTTTATTGAAATCCTCTAGAAGTGGTCTATTGTTATGTTTTAATGATTTATCATGGTTAAGTTTTGTGAGGGGACTTTTGATATTGTGCTACCTTATATTCTCTTGCTTTTCATGTTTGGTTTAGTCTTGCTTTATTGTTGGATGTGCTTGGTCGGGGATCCTTCCTTGTTTACTCCTAGCATGAGGGTGGTTGGGTAGAACGTGCTATGCACCCCGTTGGGTCCCCTTGAATGCAATTGTACCATTTTGTGTAGAGTTTTGTTGAGGTAGTTTGATCCAGGATTCATTATTACCAAATGTATATTTGTACTACAGATGTATTTTATTTATTGATGTAATTTTGTATATGTGTTCATTGAGATGTACTATCAAACTGATGTAATGTATTATCATACCATGGAAATCATTCTTAAATTACCATTTTTTAATACTGTTGATGTTATGTTGCATCTGTGGAAATATGTACTATAGTATCTTCATGATTAATTTATTGTATCTGCATGTATGGTTTTATATGGATTATTCTTATCATTTGGTTATCATTAATGAATTTTTTTAAATGGTGATGTGTGAATGAATGGATTAAGTAATCGGTAACTTATTGTTCATCTGTTAATTTTGTTATGGGATAGTTTAGTAATGTCACCTCGTGTGCCCCAAGGATTTTTATGTGCAACTTGAAACATTAGTTATGTTGGAATACTTAAAGTGAATTCCTTATGTTTAAAAAAAATTGTTGTGTTTTTACTTGTTCCTTTGGGGTTTGCGTGACAGAGCATTACAACTCGGTATTAGAGCCAAGGTTGCTAACATTGGGTTCTCTGGGTAGTTTGTGTCTATTAGGAAACCTTTGCATTAACTCTTGATCTTATATAACCCTAATTGTTTTGCAGGATCATGCCTCGAGGTAGAGGTCGTGGCTGTGGAGCCAACCGCCAAAGTCCATCACCACCGAGTTCCCACAGTTTAGAGCATGACAAACGACAGAGTCCTCAAAATAATCTATCAGGTGGTAGTCAGAACCCAGAATAACCTGGTTTAGATGGAAAGTTGCAACACCTTCTGAGGGAGATTCTTGATCAGTTGGAACCCAAGCCAGAGGAGGAGCAACAAGTCAAGAGAGAAAGGGAAAGTTCGTCGAGGTGGAGGGAAGTAATGACAGATCAGGATGCAGTGATAGCTAGTCATATGAGATATTTGATGAGAGCACACCCACCTACATTCGATGGTTTTGGAGGAGGTCTGGAAGCAGAAACATGGTTAATCAATTTGGATTGATGCTTCATGATGCACCCCTATGGTAGCGATACCAAAGCTCGGTGCGCAGTCATGCATCTGCGAGGTTTGGCATCCACTTGGTGGTGGTTGGAAGAGCAAAAGTTACATATGGATATCATCATGGTGACATGGGAGCTATTTCTAGAAAGGTTCAGGGCTCGGTTCCTTTCAAATCATTGGAGGCAACACAGGGCAGATGAGTTTCATGACCTTAAGCAGATGTTAATGTCTGTTGAACAATATGAGTGGCGATTTTATGAATTGAAGCAATATGCAGGAATCAGCCATGATGAGGGGATGCTAGTTTAGCATTTCATTGGGGGCTTAAACACCTGAATCAGTGGTGGAGTTAGAGTCTTCGAGCCAAAGAAAATGGAGGTAGCGGTTGAGAAGGCTCGGCTAGTAGAAGAAAATTTGACAATGGCATTGGGAAGACACATAGGAGTTCATATTGGCAGTTTTCCAGCATCAAGTTTTGGTTCTAGAGGTGGTCAGCCTCAAGCTGCAAGGTCTTCCAGGAATTTTCAGGCACCCGCTAAGGGTGGTCCGCAGTAGCAGCAGTCATGGCCCAAAGAGAACAAATCATAGTCTCAGCAGGGAGATAGATCTCAAAATAGGAAGAACCAAAGTTGGAAATGTAATAGACCAGATCGTTTTGTGCAGCTTGGACATAGCACACATTCAACACCTTCGCAAGGCAGTTTTCAGTAGTCGAGTGCACCATCTAGTGTAAGAGCATTTGGGCGAGGCATAGGTTGTTTCTCATGTGGGAAACAGGGACATATTTGCAAATAGTGTCCACAAAGGAGTACTTTAGGTTTTAGCCAAAGACCAGCTACTTCTGAGCTGATAGTGGGCAATGCAGGTAGAGCACACTAGGTGTTTGTGGTAGTGGACAATCATCAAGCAGAATATCAAGGCGTTGTGATCGAGACATCAAGTGTGTTGAATGACACTAGTATATCCATACTCTTTGATTCTGGTGCATCTCACTCTTTTATATCTCCTTCAGTAGTAGAGTGATGTAGGTTGATGGCATCTAGGCAAGGCATAAAATGGTAGGTTGAATTGGCCTCAGGGTCAAAGGTTGTAGTAGAGAAGCTTGTTCAAGGTTGTAGTCTAGATATAGGGGCATTGACAACTAAGGTGGATCTTCGAATCCTACCACTTGGTTTGTATGCTGCCAAAGCGAGATATAGATTTCAGGATTGATCTGGTACCTAAAGTTGAGCCTATATCTTGGGCTCCGTACCAGATGACAACGCAGGAGCTTCAATAACTTCGTTTGCAATTGGAGGAGTTGTTGGCTAAGGGGTTTATCCACCCAAGTGTTTCCCCTTGGGGAGCACCTGTAATATTCGTAAAGAAGGATGGTTCTCTCTATTTGTGTATTGATTACAGGTAGTTGAACAAAGTAACGGTGAAAAACCAATATCCCCTGCCCAGAATTGATGATATTTTCGATCAGATAAAAGGAGTGAAGATATTTTCTAAGATTGATCTCAAATCAAGGTATCATCTGTTGTGGATTATGGAACCAGATATTCATAAAACAACATTTCACACTCGATACAGACATTATGAGTTCACTGTGATGTCGTTCGGGTTGACAAATGCACCTTTAGTCTTCATGAGCTTAATGAATGGGGTGTTTTGAACGTATTTGGATAGATTTTTCCTTGTGTTTCTCGATGACATTCTGATTTATTCCAAATCTATGGAGGAACATGAGGAACATCTAAGATAGGTGCTACAGTGCTTAAGGGACAATTAGTTGTATGCCAACCTAGAAAAGTGTGAATTCTATAAGATTGAAGTTCAATATTTGGGTCATGTCATTTCAGGTGAGGGAATTTTCGTGGATCCTGCAAAGATTCAGGCCATTGTGGATTGGCCCATACCCATGAATGTCTCATAAATTTGTAGTTTCATGGGATTAGCAGGCTATTTATCAGTGGTTCACCCAAGGCTTTTCTAAGATTGTGCATCCCATTACCTCTCTCCAGAGGATGGGGAAGAAATTTCTTTGGTCAGATCAATGTCAGTCAGCATTCCAGACTCTTAAAGAAAAGCTGACCAGTGCACCAATTTTGGCAGTACTAGATCCTACGGGGGAATTTGTAGTATGTACAGATGCTTCCTTGGAAAGTTTAGGGGTCATTTTGATGCAAGAAGGGCGAGTGATTGCATATGAATCCCGTAAACTTAAGGATCATGAATTGAACTACCCCACACATGATCTTGAGTTAGCCATTGTGGTTCATGCTCTGGTAAGATGGAGACATTTCCTTTTAGGGCATCGGTTTGAGTTGCATACAGATCATCGTAGTCTACAATACATCTTTACATAGCCGAACTTGAATGCAAGGCAAAGAAGGTGGATGGAATTCTTGTGCGAATGTGATTTTGAAGTAAAGTATATCCAGGGCAAAGAGAATGTGGTGGAAAATGCTTTGAGTCGACGTAGACATGAGATTTCTACAGTGGCTCTCGAGGTTGATTTGAGGAGTCAGATCCTCACCGCTCTCTCCTCAGACAATTGGTATCTAGAGGTGAAATCTAAAATCGAGTCAAGAAGAACTCTAGAAGGAAAATATGTTGGATACTCACTGGATTCTGATGGTGTCTTGCATTATGTGAGTTGAATGTATGTACCTCCTATAGAGGGTCTTCACACCCTAGTCTTGATTGAACCCCATCAGGCACCTTATTCGGCACATCCTGGAGTTAAGAAAATGTGTGTGGATCTACGCTCACTATATTTTTGGGTAGGATTGAAGCATGATATCACTGATTTTGTGGCTAGATGTCTAGAATGTCAGAGGTTTAAGGTTGAGCATCATCATTCGTTAGGTTTTTTGTAGCCTCATCTTCTTCCAGAATGGAAGTGGGACATTATCTCTATGGATTTTATTGTCGGTTTTCCTATGTCTTCCAGGCGACACGACGCTAGCATGGTCACTGTGGACAGACTAACCAAGGTAGCCCATTTCTCTCCTATACGATCATCCTATACTACTTCTTTGGTGGCCAAGGTGTTCATGGAAAATATTGTTTGATTGCATGGGATACCATGAAGAATCATTTCTGACAAAGATTCGGTATTCACATCTGCGTTATGTACATCTTTGCAGTGGTCCTTAGGGACTCAATTGAACTTTAGTTTTTCCTACCATCCAGAGATAGATGGTCAGACTGAGAGAGTCAATTATGTGCTTAAGGGTATTCTCCACATGTATGTCATGGACCAACAATCACGTTGGGAAGATTATTTGTACTTGGTTGATTTTTCCTATAACAATGGTTACCATAGTTCAATCGGCATGGCTCCTTTTCAAGATTTATACGATCGTCCTTGTCATACCCCTTTGAGCTAGGATCAGTTAGAGGACAGGGTTCTCCTTGGACCCAAAATACTTTGAGATATGGAACAGCAAGTAGCTCACATCCAAGAGCATCTTGTAGCAGCTCAAGATAGGCAGAAGAAGTATGTTGATGCACATAGAATTGATTGGCAGTTTGTAGTTGATGATCGGGTGTTTCTTCGAGTACGTTCGCGGAAGAGCCCTATTTGTTATGGAAAGGGTTCTAAGCTTGCGCCCCACTTTATAGGGCCATTTGAGGTGTTAGAAAGGATTGGACTTGTTGCCTACCACCTAGCCTTGTCACCCAGTTTGTCACAGATTCATGATGTTTTTCAAGTTTCAGTCCTTAGACCATATTATCCTAATGTTACTCACGTACTTGACTAGAATTATCTACAGGTTGAGTACAAGTAGCTAGCTCTCGAGCCCGTGGCCGTCCTACAACATCAGAGACTCACCCTCAGGGGCAGAGATATTGATCAGGTGTGGGTTCAGTGGGACCCGAATGACGATACTTCGGCGACATGGGAGGATGCCATATTAGAGAGCCTTACCCATATTTATTTACTAGATTCTAGGAGTAAGCCATGTTCTTGGGGGGGTGGATGTAATACCCCTCATGATGTTGATACTCTTTGATACTCTTATGTGTTGGTTTATTACTTGGTTTGTGATGGTGATTAGTTCACTGACTAGTTGTGTGTGGATTCATAGTTTGGTTGGTTTGTTACACTTGACATTATTATGATGATTTATGATACATTATGTGGTGGCTAGATTATTTGGTTATGCTATGGTTTTCTTTAATATTATATGTGATGATGTTGTGATTCTATGTTGCTATGTTTTCTGATGTGTTTGTTAGTGAGTCTTGGTGAAAGGACGGAGTAGCATCACTTGCTTGCGAGTGCCCTGGTACCCCACAATTTCCTTTCACAGTGTGTCTGCAATGGAGATTTACATGTTACTTGACATTTCTTGTATACAAGAATTGCATAAATGAAGTCTCGATTCCACCTACTTCGACAGGATAGGGTGAGCATTAAATTAACCCAATGGGTACAATGTTGAAAAAGGGAGTTGATAAGGAAGTGTCCCCATCCCAAGTCCGTCACCTCGTTGTGATTCTTGTTGTGTCATGGTTTTGGCTTTATCCTTGTCTTTGTATTGGTTGTTGTTGTTTATTTATTTTAATTATGGTTAGTTGTTATTTAATTTATTTTTACTTTATATGGAATAAATTAATGATATTGTGTGGATACGATTAATTGTGAGTAATTGTAATTTTGAATTAAAATATTGTAAATTAAAAGGTGTAGGTAATTAATTTAAATAAATAATGTTGGTGATAATTTTAAATTATCTTTTCCAAGATATTAAAATTTGAAAATCAGAAGAGAATATCTTGTGAGCGTAATATCATGTGAAAATAATGAATTTTCATTTAAATCTATGAGATAAATGTGAGCTTTTAAAGAAAGAAAAATAACTAATGGATGGGTTGGTTTTTTGAGAAAAAAAGAAAGAAGAGATTTATTTTTTTTTCATTATTTTATTGTGAGAAAAGGAAGTTTTCTACACACACAGAGATTGGGTTTTGGTTTTGGGTATGGAAAAGAAAAAGATAAGTTTTTTTTTTTGTATTTCTCTGGAGAAGATTGTTCTATAAGAAAATAATAGAAAATTGATTCAGAAGTTAGCTGGGAGGAATTTGAGAAGAAACTGTAGAGGGATTCTATTTTCAAAAGAGGAACAAGGGGCACCGTGCTTGGATTTGTTATCAAACGAAACACTCTAGGTTCTTTCCGATTAATTAATTCTTTGCTTCTTTTTTATTGTTCTGTAAAGGAAGAGAAAATCATGTATTCCATACTTTAAAATCAATGTCTATGTTAAAAAAAAGGGGGGTTTGTTGTTGAAAGATTTCTTATGTTAAACCTTTGAATCTTCTCTAGAAAATTATTAAGAAACCTTATGAATTTCATCAATTAATCTAGTTGTTAAATTCCTGTTTTGAAAAGAAAATCAATTTATTGTGAAAACTAATTGCATGCCTTATTTATTTTGTGTTCTAGTAGAAATTGATCTGTTGTTCATATTGTGTATTTTATATTGTGGACAAGAATATATATATATAATAATAATATATATATATATATATATAATTATATATAAATATATATATATATACATATTCTTATGTGAAAACATGCCTCTGTTTTAAATATATATATATATATATATGCGTGCAGGGTTTTGACCTGCGCATTAAATAAAATATATATATATATATATAAATATTTTTTGAATTTCGTGTTTGGTTGAAGATTATATAATATAATAATAAAAAAATTATGTATATTTTTGAATTGGGGGTGGATGGTCGGGCGAATCCGTACCACCCACGGCCCCTATGGTGGGGTTGTACGCAGCCACCACGGCTGCACACAACAACCAAGGCTGCTAGGAGCAGTCCCGTGGGGACCAGGGCCTCCCCACAATGGGAGGTACACCCACTATGTATGAGTTACTGTGTATTAAAAAGTGTTTTTTTTTTTAAATTCTTTTATTTCATTTGTTTTATTTATGGTATATATGTATGTATGTATGTATGTATATATATATATATATATGTAGTTGTAAATTACAGAGACTGTGTAAAGGCAATTTTTTTAATAAAATGATTTAAATGTATGTTATATATATATATTATATACGTATATATGTATTTATGTATATATGTATATACACATATAAAGCGTATATACATGTATATGTATATATTTAGAAGAGAGTTGGTTTTATATATGTTGTGATTATAAATTAATTAGTTAAATTTAAAAGTTGCAATGTTATGGTGTAATCGTGCAATTTAGTAATAAGCTATCTGATTTTAATTAAATTGAATATTCTTGAGAAATTGAATTATTTATCTGGTGAATTTATTGTGTTTTGAAGTGTGTTATATGGCGTTGTTTAACTTAAGTTTGTACTCTCAAGATTATTCGTTGAATCTATTGTGGTTTTCTTTTTATTGTATTTGTGTCATGTGGGAAAACCCTTGAGTTAGTTTATCCTTCTATAGGAGCTTAATTCGTTGATTAGGAACTTCCAGAGGCAGGGATATTGATGTTATATTTGATCTTGTAATTTGACATCTAGCCTATGTTTTGACTATGGTTGCGATTTGAGTTTACACATGGATTGTACAATTTTATGGATGTGTTTCATATGATTTTGGTGAGATGGTTATGCCTCATGGATGTTCCATTTGTTGGTTCAGTGTTCTTGTGGTACAACTCCTTGGTGTTGGATTTTATGGTTTGGGCATCTAGGGAGAGTGGCTCTAAGTGGGGGCCAGCGCACAAAGGGGTTGTCAAGGTAACCCACGTAGAGTTAGAGTAATCAGTGATAACCTAAGTAATTAATTAGGGTGTGGGTAGTTAAACACTAATAAGATGAATATGGATGTCTCATCCACCTATTAGTGCTATCATAGGCTAAAGGTGGGACGAGAAGGTCGTGGTTGCAAGATCATTGCCTAGTCTTCATGAGAGGTTAGCGATTCTGCATGAGTAACCCTATGGAGTGGCACCTTGAGATAACCATAGATGGAGGTGGCACCTTGTGATAGGTTTTCTGGATAATCCATGTAAGGCCATGCAATGACACTCTCCTCTAGCATTCCTTTTGAGTTGTTTTATTGAAATCCTCTGGAAGTGGTCTATTGTTATGTTTTAATGATTTATCATGGTTAAGTTTTGTGAGGGGACTTTTGATATTGTGTTACTTGTATTCTCTTTCTTTTCATGTCTGGTTTAGTCTTTCTTTATTGTTTGGATGTGCTTGGTCATGGATCCTTCCTTGTTTACTCCCAGCATGGGGGTGGTTGGGCAGAACATGCTACACACCCCATTAGGTCCCCTTGGATGTAGTTGTACCATTCTTTGCAGAGTTTTGCTAAGGCAGTTTGATCTAGGATTCATTATTACTAGATGTATATTTTTACTACATATGTATTTTATTTATTGATGTATCACTCCCATGTGCATTGGGAAGACTTTGATGTAATTTTGTATATGTGTTCATTAAGATGTACTATTAAACTAATGTAATGTATTATCATACCATGGAAATAATTCTTAAATTACCATTTCTTAATATTGTTGATGTTATGTTGTATCTGTGGAAATATGTACTTAGTATCTATTGGAAATATGTGCCTCAAACAATACAGGCTGAAACCTCCATTAGAGCCAAGTCGGTGTGACATCTTCATTGTCTAGCTGACTAGTAGTTTGATTCATTCTTTTTTGAACAGGTCGTTGTGACCTTGCATAAGTCTTGCCAAAAGGTTACACTGTGGAGTCTATCGCTGTGACATAGTGTATCCGTTATGACCTCTTAGCGCTCGGGAGACCTCTGGTTGACAGGCCATTCAATCATAAATTGGGGAGACTCATGGCGACTATGGGCTATCGGGGTAACTCAAGGTCCCGGGAAGACATCTCAGCAAATGTTGAAGGTCTCACCGATAGAAACACCTTTTGATGTCTTCGGTGTAGCTCCTGGCGAATGTTGGTCATCAGTGGAACACGGTGGTTTCGGTAAGAAGTCCCAGCGACTTTGATGAGTCTTTCCGATGATGAAGATTCTTCAGAATAGCTTAGAGATCTCAGAGTAAAGTCTTAGCGAAGGGTGATGTCTTGGTGATGGATGAACACTTCGGGGTAAGTCTTGGAGTTCGGTATGAACTCTCGGTGAAGGTGTTAAGTCTTGCCGACTATTCTGTGGAGCTCGGTATGTCTGGGGACTTTGATATAACCTTTGGTGACTTGCTATGATCTCCTGGCGAAAGTGGTAGGTCTAGGAGACTGCTTGATGACTCAATGTAACTCATGGAGCTTGATAGAACGTCTTGGCGACTATGGTGACTCTTGGCGATATCGATATAAAGTCTAAGTGGCATCGGCGAGACTCTGTTAGTGTCTCACCGAGATTCCAACTCAGTATGTTTTCTTCAGACCATTCTAACCGTCCTATGTGGAGTCTCGTGGACCAATAGGAGAAGCCGAATCTGAAATGTTGGAAGACAATCAGTTGCAATGGTTCTGTGAGGAAGCTCGACTAACAAGGAATGCCATGGATATAGTCTACAGTTGCAGATGCTTGTTGGTTTGATAGTTCGATAGTTCGATGGTTGGTTGAATCGACGGATTGTTGAGTGATTGTATCAGTGGATGATTTATGTTCTGTAGACTGTAACTCGAAGATTCTTGTACAAGAATGTTCATGGTGAATGCTGTTGTATAATGACACTAGAAAGATAAGTTTTCCAATTGTATGTAATCCTTATTACTATAATACAAAGTGATTTCTCTTGGTGTGGTGGGATTTTCTCCCGTGAGGGTTTTCCCACGTATATCTGGTGTTCATGTGTGATTGTCAAATACTCTGTTTCTATTATCCATTTCATAGTGCATCTTAATTGGACTGTAATTATAAATTTTAAAGTGTATCTGCATTCTTCCCTGAGGTATTGACATTAGGAGAATTATTTTTCACATCTAATTTTCCTTACAAGTGGTATCAGAGCCTGGCTAGTTGTGTTATCCTTGTGGGTATGTTGGGTTTTCTGAGTCAATTCTGTTCAGTGGGAGTCTTGTAGAGTTTGTTATTTTTGATTACAGGTTGAGATGGCTAGCATGTTTGGAAAGATTGAAATAGAGAAATTCAATGGCAGTAACTTTGAGTTGTGGAAACTCAAGATGGAGGATCTACTAGTTGATCGTGATCTTTGGATTGCTATGTATGGAACTAAACCTACAAGCATGAAGCAAGAGGATTGGGATCTTGCAGATAGGAAGTCTAAGGGGTTGATAAGGCTCTATTTGGCAGATTTAGTCCTTCTGAATGTGCATGAGAAGACTACATCTTCCTTGTGGAATAGACTGGTGTCTATTTATTAGGGGAAATCTTTGGTGAATAAATTATTCCTGAGGAAGAAGTTGTATTCTTTGAGAATGCAGGAAGGAGGGTCTGTGGCTAATCATTTGAATGCATTTAATATGCTGATTGCTCAATTGACATATGTTGGCATGAAGACTGAAGAAGAGGATCGCTATATGCTATTGTTGTGTTCTTTGCCAGACTCCTGGGATCATCTGGTGATGGCTATTAGGAGTACAACATCAAATTTCAGGATGGAAGATGTTGTTGCATCTTTACTATCAGAAGAGATGAGAAGGAAATCTTCTGAGATGGTGAAGGAAGCTCTTGCTATCAGAGGAAGACCGAAAGAGAAAGGTAAGAAGAAGGACAATAAATCAAAATCAAAATTAGAAGGGAGATCAAAGTCTCCTGGCAAGAATTCCAAGGTGAAGTGTTGGAACTGTGGGCAACCTGGTCATGTTGAAAAGGATTGTAAAGAGGAGAAAAAGAAGAAGGGATCTTCTGATAATGGTTCTTCTCATAGTGATGGTGACACCTTCATTGCAGCCTTGGCTACTCAGGCATTAGATGATGTCTGGCTGATTGATTCTGGAGCATCTTTCCACATGACATCTCACGAAGAATGGTTCATGAAGTATGAAGAATACAATGGTGGAAAGGTGTACTTGGCAAGTGATTCAACTTTAGAGATTGTTGGTCATGGAAGAGTCAGAATACAATTCCCTGATGGCAGAATGAAGCTAATTAATGATGTTATGTACATACCAAGTCTAGCTCAAAATCTATTGTCTATAAGTATACTGAACGATATTGGAGTACAAGTTACGTTCTCTAGAAATGGATACAAGATGACTAGAGGTTCAATGGTGTTGGCTAGAGGTGCTTGAATTGGTACCCTGTACAAGCTGGATGCACAGGCTGTTCAATGTAACAGTGTCTCTAGAAAGTCACTGAAAGCTGCTCGTGGAGGAAAAAAGGGAAATATCCCTAATTTTGTAAACTCTATGGAAGTAAAACTTCCTACAGAGAAGACTATGCTTTGGCATCATAGGTTAGACCACATAGGAGAAAAAGGTTTAAAAACTTTGAAGAACAAAAACCTGGTTGAGGGGCTTGATGATTGTAATCTGGAATTTGAATTCTGTGAACACTGTATATATGGAAAGCAACATCGTGTTTCATTTTATGATAGTCCTCATAAATCTTTTGGTTTGTTAGACTATATTCATTCGGATGTGTTTGGTCCAGTAGATGTTCCTTCTTTATCTAAACCAAGATACTATGTGTTGTTCATTGATGATTATTCAAGAAGAGAATTTGTATATTTTCTGAAGAGTAAATCAGAAGTATTCAGTCAGTTTAAAGAATTTAAAAAATCTTGTTGAAAATCAGACTGGTAGAAAAATAAAATTCTTAAGGACTGATAATGGTGGTGAATTCTATTCTGATGAATTTGAAAGATATTGCAAAGACCATAGAATTAAAAGACACAAGACTACACCTTATACTCCACAGCAAAATGGAGTTGCAGAAAGGTTCAATAGGACAGTGATGGAGAGAGCACGAAGTATGCTTAGTAGTGCTTGTTTGGATTAGAAGTTCTGGGCTGAGGCTACTGCTACTGCATGTTACTTGATTAATCAGTCTCCAAATTCTTCTCTCATTGAGAAAACACCTTTGGAAGTGTGGTCTGGTAAGAAGCTCTCTCTTAGACATATTCGAGTCTTTGGCTGTGAGGCATATGCACATGTGTCAGATGTAAAAAGATCTAAGTTGGAGAACAAGGCTACCAAGTGTATTTTTATTGGCTATAGTTCTAACATTAAAGGATACAAGCTTTGGAATCTTATTACAGAGAAGGTTGTATATAGCAGAAGTGTAATATTTCTTGAGCTAAAACCTTCCACCTTGGATCTGTAGTCAGAGACAAAGTTAGAAAATAATAAGGATGTAGCAGCAATTCCTCCTACACCAGAGAAAGAGGAATTGAAGATTCAAAATATACCTGAAACTAAGGAGAGCTCAAGTAGTTCTAAAAGTTTTGAAGAAGAAGAACCTCAGCCTCAGCCAGTGAGGAGGTCAACCTGAGAAAGGAAACAACTAGATAGGTATGGGTTCTCATTGATTGATTCTACTTGTGCCTATGCTTTGATTTCTAGTACTGATGAGCCTAGGACTGTAAAAGAGGCAATTAAAATGTCTGATTCAGACTCTTGGTTAGAAGTCATGGAAGAAGAGATGACATCATTGGACAAGAATGAAACCTAGAGTCTGGTGCCCTTGCCTAAAGGTAGAAAGGTTGCTGGCTGCAAATGGGTATTTTAAGAAAAAGATTGATCTGGATGGCAGTGTAGAAAAGTACAAGGAGAGACTGGTTGCAAAGGGTTATTCCTAGGTAGAGGGAATCAATTATGGGGAAATATTTTCTCCTGTAGGAAAGCTGACATCTATCAGATTTATATTGTCACTTGTAGCTACATATGACTTAGAGGTCGAACAGATAGATGTGAAGACAACATTTCTTCATGGTGATCTTGAAGAAGAAATCTATATGTCCCAGCCTGAGCAGTTTGTTGAGAAAGGTAAAGAAAAAATGGTATGCAAATTAAAGAAGTCTTTGTATGGGTTAAAGCAGTCACTTAGAATGTGGTACCAAAAATTTGATACTTTTGTATTATCTTTGGGATTTATGAGATCAAAATCTAATCACTATGTATATTATAAAGATGAAAGTGATCGAGTTCTTGTTATTGGTCTTTATGTTGATGATATGTTGCTCATAGGAAATAGCAAGCTAATGATTTATGATCTTAAGTCCCAGTTGTTTGCTAAGTTCAAAATGAAGGATCTTGGTGCAGCAAGGTATATTCTAGGGATGGAGATAACCAGGGACAGGAAGAATAGAAAATTGTGGCTCAGTCAGAGTAAGTATATCAGGACTATTCTTGAGAGATTTTGTATGAATGATTGCAAGTAGTTAGTTGTTCCAGTCATACAAGGAACGAAGCTTTATCTGTTGAGGACTGTCCAAAATCTCCTACTGAGATGGAGGACATGACCAATGTGCCCTATGCTAGTGCTGTAGGCAGTCTTATGTATACAATGGTCTGTATAAGGCCAGACATTACCCAAGTAGTGGGAGTACTTAGTTGATTTATGGCTAATCCAGGAAGAATACATTGGGATGTTGTGAAGAGAGTATTTAGATATTTGAAGGGGACTTCAGATTATGCTTTGTGTTATCATGGGAATTCAGATGAATCACAGAGGACTCTCAGCATTCGTGGTTATGTAGATTATGATTGGGCAGGGGACATTAATAGTAGGAGATCCACCAGTGGATATGTTTTCATGTTGAATGGTGGTGCAGTGAGTTGGATGAGCAAGTGGCAGGCTATAGTTGCTTTGTCCACTATAGAGGCTGAATACATGGTAGCTACTCATGCTTGTAAAGAAGTTGTATGGTTGAAATGTTTGTGTTCTAACATTGGTTTTGATGCAGGGGAAATAGCAATTTTATGTGACAGTTAGAGTGCCATTTGTCTGGAAAAGAACCCTACTTTCCATGCCAGGATGAAACATATAGACGTCTTGTACCATTTTTTACGAGATATGGTTGAGGATGGAAAGTTCAATTTGGAAAAGGTTGATACTCTGGAGAATGTTGCAGATGCATTGACGAAGCCAGTGAGCATAGACAAGTTCAGGTGGTGTGCCAGTTCAATGGGCCTTAGTGCCCATGATTTTTAGTAAGTATTATTTGTACTTTGGAGGTGCCTGTATGATCTTCGTCAAGTGGGAGATTGTTGGAAATATGTGCCTCAAACAATATAGGCTAAAACCTCCATTAGAACCAAGTCGGTGTGACATCTTCATTGTCTGGCCGACTAGCAGTTTGATTCATTCTATTTTGAACAGGTCATTGTGACCTTGCATAAGTCTTGCCGAAAGGTTACACTATGGAGTCTATCGCTATGACAGAGTGTATTCGTTATGACCTCTTAGCGCTCGGGAGACCTATGGCCGACAGGCCATTCAATCATAAATCGGGGAGACTCATGGTGACTACAGGCTATTAGGGCAACTCAAGGTCCTAAGAAGACATCTCATGAAATGTTGAAGGTCTCAGCAATAGAAACACCTTTTGAATTCTTCGGTGTAGCTCCTGGCGAATGTTGGTGGTGCAGGAGCACCTGGGAAAGGACTATTGTTGGAGTTTTGTTGAAGTTCTCATTTTTGTTGTGCTATCATAAGGTCATGTTCACCATTTTTTTAGGTGCTTAGGGTTTTTTTTTAACTTTGGGAATGAAGGTGACAAGTTTTCAATAGCTTTACAACACCATTGTGTTAAGTTGTCAAAAGTTGGCAAGGTGTTAGAAAATAGAGTGTGTTTTATAACACTCACCATTAGGTCATCTAGGAGCTTGACCCAAGCATCTAAATTGTTGTGAAGGCATATTTAAGGCATGCTTCAACCATATGTTAGGGTTGGAGGCATTGTGTTAGAGTGACATTTTTGAAAAGCTGAAGGAAACAGCGTTTTGGAGGATAGTTTCTTGTGTTTTGCATCTAGATTAAGCTTTAATGGAGTGACTTCGCTGTTTTTTGGTTGTAGAATGTAGTATTAACATTGAACAAGCTTAGTGCATTAATATTTTTTTTTTGTATATCACTTTTCATCTTTTATCTGTATATAGTTTGATCATTGTCTTTTCAGGCCTATAACATGCAGTTTTGAAATAATGGAGTCCTAGAGCACCTTCCCACCGTACAAATTGTATGACCTCTTGGGAATAGTGTCTAGGCTCCCTCCTTGTAAATATGGTAGCTAGTAGAGTTTTTGGAAGTGTAGGAGATGATTGTAAAGCTTTGCCCTAGGCGAGCCAGTGTAGGTCCGGTTGTGGGCAGACTTGGAGAAAAATACTTTTACTTTGCAGGGGACGTGAGATCTTGAAGAAATTATTTTTGCAGAATTTTGTTGGAGGTCATGGAATTTCTTGGTGATTAGGGGAAGGTTCTACCATTTCATTTGGAGTGAGAACTTTTTGATAGTCCAAAATCAGCCAGAAAAGTTAGGAAACCCTAGGTTTTTAACCATTTTTGTGTTTGAGCGGTGTACGGCCTGTATAGGCTCAAAACCTCAAGAATATTTAAGGTGTGGGTATGGGAATCACAAACTCCAAATGAAGAAACAAGGTAATTTAGTGGGTTTTGAAGAAAATTTCTTCTTTTGAACTTTGGGAACGAAGGTGACAAGTGTTCAATAGCTTTACAACATCATTGTGTTAAGTTGTCAAAAGTTGGCAAGATGTTAGAAAACGTAGTGTGTTTTATAAAACTCACCATTAGGTCATCTAGGAGCTCGACCCAAGCATCTACATTGTTGTGAAGGCCTATTTAAGGCATGATTAGACCATATGTTAGGGTTGGAGGCATTGTGTTAGAGTGACATTTTTGAAAAGCTGAAGGAAACAACGTTTTGGAGGATAGTTTCCTGTGTTTTGCATCTAGATTGAGCTTTAATGGAGTGACTCCACTATTTTTTTGGTTGTAGAATGTAGTATTAACATTCAGCAAGCTTAGTGCATTAATCTTTTTGTTTTGTAAATCATTTTTCATCTTTTATCTGTATATAGTTTGATCACTATCTTTTCAGGCCTGTAACAGGCAGTTTTGAAATAATGGAGTCCTAAAGAACCTTCCCACTGTACAAATTGTACGGACTCTTGGGAATATTTTCTAGGATCCCTCCTTGTAAATATGGTAGCTAGTAGAGTTTTTGGCAGTGCAGGAGATGCTTGTAAAGCTTTTCCCTAGGCAAGCCAGTGCAGGCCCAGTTGGGGCAGACTTGGAGAAAAAATACTTTTAATTTGCAGGGGACGTGAGATCTTGAAGAAATTATTTTTGCAGAATTTTTTTGGAGGTATTGGCATTTCTTGGTGATCAGGGGAAGGTTCCACCAATTCATTTGGAGTGAGAACTTTTTGACAGTCCAAAATCAGCCAGAAAAGTTAGGAAACCCTAGGTTTTTAACCATTTTTGTGTTTGAGCGATGTACGGCCTGTACAGGCTCAAAACCTCAAGAATCTTTAAGGTGTGGGTATGGGAATCACAAACTCAAAATGAAGAAACTAGGTACTTTAGTGGGTTTTGAAGAAAATTGCTTCTTTCTCTATGAAGAGGCCTAATTGGGGCTCTAGGCTTGTAGCCCTTTTCTACCCTAGGAAAGGAATTTATGAAAGTGATGGTTTTTAGGAGTTTTGTGATGACACAAGAACCCTAGATTGATTACCTAGAAGCAATTACAACATTTACACACCCCTCCAAGAATCAAATTGATGTTGAGAGGATTTGGCCTTTAGGAAGGAATAAGGGTCAATGGTGAGAGTATATGGCAAGCACCAAGGTTGGCTTGGTAGAAGGACAGCTTATTGATAGAAGAGGGGTTGGTCAGATAAACCAGGGGAACCTAGCCATGAGGAAGGGTCTATAGGTTAGATTGGTGAAGCAGAGCACCAAGAAGGTCTTATTAGGAAAGGCCTAGGCAGGAATCAGTGATTGATTCCTCCATCCCCACTCCCTATCAGTTGGTCATCGGTGGAACATGGTGGTTTTGGTAAGAAGTCCCAGTGACTTTGATGAGTCTTGCCGATGATGAAGAGTCTTTGAAATAGCTTAGAGATCTTGGAGTACACTTCAGGGTAAGTCTTAGAGTTCAATATGAACTCTCGGCGAAGGTGTTAAGTCTTGCTGACTATTCTGTGGAGCTTGGTATGTCTGGGGACTTTGGTACAACCTTTGGTGACTCGCTATGATCTGCTGGAAAAAGTGGTAGGTCTAGGCGACTGCTTGATGACTCAGTGTAATTCATGGAGCTCGATAGAACATCTTGGCAACTATGGTGACTCTTGGTGATACCGATATAAAGTCTAAGTGGCATCGGCGAGACACTGTTAGTGTCTCACCAAGATGCCAACTCAGTATGTTTTCTTCTGACCATTTTGACCGTCCTATGTGGAGTCTCGTGGACCAATAGGAGAAGCTAAATCTGAACTATTGGAAGACAATCGGTTGCGACGGTTCTGTGAGGAAGCTCAACTAACAGGGAATGCCATGGATATAGTCTACAATTATAGATGCTTGTTGGTTCAATAGTTCGATAGTTCTGGTTGGTTGAATCGACAGATTGTTGAGTGATTGTATCAGTGGATGATTTATGTTCTATAAATTGTAACTCAAAGATTCCTGTACAAGAATGTTCATGGTGAATGCTATTGTATAATGACACCAGAAAGATAAGTCTAACAATTGTATGTAATCCTTATTACTGTAATACAAAGTGATTTCTCTTGGTGTGGTGGGTTTTTCTCCCGTAAGGGTTTTCCCACGTATATTTGGTGTTCATGTGTGATTGTCAAATACTCTGTTTTTGTTATTTGTTTCATAGTGAATCTTAATTGGACTGTAATTGTAAATTTTAAAGTGTATCTGCATTCTTCCCTAAGGTATTGACGTTAGGAGAATTTTTTTCCGCATCTAATTTTCCTTACAGTATCTTCATGATTATTTTATTGTATCTGCATATATAGTTTTATATGGATTATTCTTATCATTTGGTTATCATTAATGAATTTTTTGAAATGGTGATGTGTGAATGAATGGATTACGTAATTGGTAACTTATTGGTCATCTGTTAATTTTGTTATGGGATAGTTTAGTAATGTCACCTTGTGTACCCCAAGGTATTTTGATGTGCAACTTGGAACATTAGTTATGTTGGAATACTTAAAGTGCATTCCTTATGTTTTAAAAAAAAAATTGTTTCATTTTTACTTGTTCCTTTGGGGTTTGCACGACAGGGCGTTACACATGTCATCACCAAGAACATAAGTGAAACCACATGACCACAAGCTAGTGATCACAATAACTCCAACCAACCCTCAAAACCAATGTAATGTGAAATCAAACATCTAAGAAGATAACCAAGACCAAAGAGAGAAACTATGCACATCATATATCTCAAAAAATCCTTCTACATACACCTCTAAATTCCAACTATGTCAAGTATGATCTCTACGACACCCCAAAAGAAAATCCATAACAACACCCAACCCATTCAATCACAAAGATCAAATATAACATTTGTATCTGATGTAGTCAAGGATGGGGGGTTTTTTCAAACAACCCATCCAAGCAACCATGACAAAATAAACAACCTCATTTCAAAACAATAAAAACATTTGCAACAAATTCTTGATGGAAATATAACCACATATTCTTCATTCAAATTGATTAATAATCTTATTTTTACATACAATTTTCAGCCACAACAACAAAATATGCTACTGGTAATCCATAGGCTAAACTGAAATGAAATCTACAGGAAAGAATCACTACAACTCAATAAACCCGTCACTTTATTCTTACCATTCTCCTTCATTGATTTGAATCTTCTAAAACCGTTTTTGGGTTTAGTGCATCTCATTCCCATCTTTTTGAATCATTTTGAAATTCTTGATTTTGATTCCATATGAGAAAGTTATGCCATTTTTACTAAAACTGGTCCTCTCAAGTATCACTATGGCAATCTCTCTCTCCTAGTCAAACCTTCTGAATTCCCCTCACTCCTTTTTTGGCATGATTTTTTCTCTTCTTGTAATATGCATTCAATAGCAATTCAAAAATTAGTTTCCCCCCTCTCAACCCACTCTCTCCACTTCCTCCACACCTTGCATCCCTTTTTCTTTTTTCTCAACAAATGCAAATTCCATTTTTTTAATAGAGTTACAATTTACAATAAATTACCACTCACAAGCTAGGTGTGGGATTTTTCCTTTTTGGAAAATTACAATTTTCAAACATTTTTAAATCCACTAATAGTTGAATTAATTAATAAATTGATTTTCCTTTACAATACCAGTTGCATCAAACCTTACTGTGTTGGAGGAGTTGAAGATTTAATTAAATTTTGCTTGCAAGAAAAAACCAAGACAAAACTCAAAAATTAAAATTAATATATTTTTTGATATGCAGGATTGTTCATGCACCCAGATGCTCCTACATCAAACAACCTAGGTAAATGAAATTTTTCATGAGTGAGAACTCATGAACATCTGAATATTTTTTGTTTGTTCATCACCCACCTTTCTTCCTTATCTACTTGACTTTTCTTCTTCTCTTTGTTCTAAAACTTCATGTATTTCCCTTCCTTCATCTTTCTCCTCTTTCTTCCTCTCATGCAATTCATCTTGTTGTATGAATTTTCATCCTCCCACTTTCCTTTATCATTATTAACTTTTGCATATAAATCGACACTAAAAAAATCATAGAAGTCAATAAATTCACTTTGCACATACCTTTCACCTATTCATTCTTCACTTTCTTCTTCCTCTTTTTGTTTTCCTCCTTTCTTGTTGCAACATCCTTTTCAATATCCTCATAGCTTTCAATTTTAACCATATCACTTACATACAAATTAAATTTAGATCAAAAGATTCACAAGATGCAAATTTTACCTCATCTTTCAATGCCATAAATTTTTCTTCACCCATTGTCAATGCAAGCCACTCCTTTTCAACTATTGCAATCTACATTAACAATTCATCTTTTTTATTTTATGCTTCTCTTTCACCTCTTTCATTTAAGACATTTTTTATGCATTCTTCTTCACATTGCTGCCCCAAATTTTGAATCATCTCCATGTCCTCATGAAGAACAAAATCTGCTCCAACTTGACTATTCTCTATCTCTACAACTTCACCTTATTTTATGACAATAATATCCCTTATACTCATTTCTATATCCATAATTTCATTAAATTCCTTTGAAAGTAACATAACATCAAACTCATTTTTACAAATATCACATAAATAAATTTTTACCTATGTGTCTTCTTTCTTTTCTACTGATGTCCCAACTTTTTCTTTTTGACTATCTTTTGCAATCTTGTTACTCTCTTCTTCTACCTCCTCCATTACACACAAATGTGTCATTTTATTCAACATATTTATACCTTTCCAAGGACAAATTGTTGCCCCAACTTCGTAGTCACTTACTTCAACATATTCTTTATCTTTTCTTCACACAAACATTTGAATATCAATATCTTTAAACAATACCTCTTTCTTAGCTATGAATTCATTCTTCTCTTCTTTATTATCCTCTTTCATGAGGTTCCCTTCCCTTTTAGTGCCATATTTATGACACTCCATTGTATCTCTTTCTTCACCCACATCTAAAAAATTGTTAGCACATAAAATAGGGAATGTGGGAGTAAATTGTGACTCCCTAACACCCCCAAGAATAGTTGCTAGACTAAAACCACTTCCACAAGAGGGAGAATGGCAAGAAATCTTGCTTCACAATGCAAGATTCAATATTGGTTGAATATGCTTCAATAAGCTTGAATGCAAATGTACAAGATATGTCTTGCTTATAAAGGCAAGGATGAGAGATAGGATTAGACAAGATCATGACAAGTGTCTTAATCCTATGATATGAGAAAACTAACTACCTAGGAATCATGCAATATAGCTAGATAAGATAAGTTCTAGAAAAGCCAACTAAGACTTCTAGAAAGAATCTTATATCCTAAGTAAACTTAACCATGTGAATATGTCCCCTAATTACCTAGTGAGTGAATTAGCTAGGTACAAAACAATTATTCACACCAACATCCCCCCTTAAGTGCAACTTAGGGAAAAGATTATTATGCACACTATGCAAAGACTATGAATATGGGTCCCAACTACTAGGCCATGTTAGGTACCCATTTACAAATGTAAATGCAAAAGATGCAAAAAATCACTCACAAACGGAGAAAAGGAGAAAACCCAGTGGGAAAAAACTCCTCTCCAAAAGAGAGAAACAAAACAAAACAAACAACATAATGTATGGAGGACTCAATGATTGTGGGAGTAAATGGTGACTCCCAAACACCCCCAAGAATGCTAGACCAAAACCACTTCCACAAGAGGGGGAATGGCAAGAAATCTTGCTTCACAATACAAGATTGAATATTGGTTGAATATGCTTCAATAAGCTTGAATTCAAATGTACAAGAGATGCCTTGCTTATAAAGGGAAGGATGAGAGATAGGATTAGACAAGATCATGACAAGTGTCTTAATCCTATGACCTGAGACAACTAACTACCTAGGAATTATGCAATATAGTTAGATAAGATAAGTTCTAGAAAATCCAACTAAGACTTCCAGAAAGACTCTTATATCCTAAATAAACTTAACCATGTGAATATGTCCCCTAATTACCTAGTGAGTCAATTAGCTAGGTAAAAGAAAATTATTCACACCAACACCCCCCTTAAGTGCAACTTAGGGAGAAGATTAGCATGCACACTATGAAAAGACTATGAATATGGGTCCCAGCTACTAGGCCATGATAGGTACCCATTTACAAATGTAAATGAAAAAGATGCAAACAATCTCTCACAAGCAGAGAAAAGGAGAAAACCCAGTGGGGCAAAACTCCTCTCCAAAAGAGAGAAACAAAACAAAACAAACAACATGATGTATGGAGGACTCAATGATACCCCCAAGGACTACATCCATCATGTATATATAATCAATTACCCCCCCATAAGAGGGAAGTAGAGAGATAAGATATCCCCCCCATGATGTGTGATCTCCTGCAAACATGGTTAATGTCTAAAGACAAAACATAATCTAATGCCTACAAACAATGTTTCTCCCATTAGGAAGAAGATACACCAAGTACAATTGTAGGAATGCTTTCCATTCTGGATAGGAAGTGGTAAGAAGAGGAATCCAAATGTATGAAGATTGTGTCTCTAAAATTTTCTCATGTGTTGCCAAGTTCTTGGATAATGAAGATAATGCCACAATCCAATCAGGTACATGCACAATCACAATAAATTGTGACAAACCAGGAACCAATGGAAACTTATCTTGAACAAGCTCCAAATATGAACATGAAGTGACCATGGGTGATCCATGACTATCATCAAATAGGAGAGAAACTCCCTCAAATGTGTCCTCCAAATTTGCAATGTGAGACTCCACAAACAATGAAGCAATGTCTGTCAAATAGGAATCCCAATCATGAAGACTCTCAGATACCTATTGCAATGAATCACTGGTAGTACTCAATGAATTATCAATAGAAGATGAAGAATCAGGAACCTTTTAAGGTTCTGTAATCTCCTCTAAAGGATCACAAGCATGGATTATCAACTCTGAAGAATGAAGAAGCACAGTGGAGTTGGAAAGAGGGACTTCAAGAGATGGAGAAGAATCATGGTCTCCATACACCTCTCTAATGTGATTCCAAAGAGCATGAGTACATTCAAAGTGAATAAGTGTCTCCAAAATTTCATCATTTACATTTTCAAAAATAACTCTAATGACACCAGCCCTAAAGCCTTTCCAAATGCAATATTCATCAATTGTGCTAGGACAAAGAACTTTATTAAATAAATATGACAATAGATTCCTCTCACCAAGATGAGTGAGGATTAAATTACTCCATTTCCTATAGTTCCCTTTCTCCAAAGTAATTAAGTAACCCATTTACAAAGATATGAGCTCCAAAAGCCAAAAATGGAGATTTGTCTTGAACTTGGAAAAAATGGTACAAAACTGCAAAATATCTACACCAATGAAAAGTTGACACTTCCAGCTTTTTGACAATATCTCATTTATGAGAAATGGCCTATGTTTGCAAAAGTTATGCCAAAATGAAAAAATCCCTGTAAAAGGAACTATGGGACCAAAACACAAAGTTTGAAAAGACTAAATCAGAGCAAAAATTGGGCACCTATCGGCAGGCTCCTGGTCATTCATATGACCACAGGCTTCACAAAGGAAAAATAAAATACCTACTATACAATATGGTCAACCAAAGACTTAAGATTTTGAATATATTAAAAAATTAACCTCGACCAAATTTAAAACAAAGCTTTTATAAGATTCAAGCCAAAACAACTTGTACCCATCGATCAGGGATGGTCAGCTGGAAGTGACAGTGTACCCGCCAATGATGGGATGCAGACTATTGGTATCGGCGAATAGATCAGCTATAAAAGCCCGAATTGATGGCAGCGATGGAAGGACACCAAATGGATGATGTAGGAAGTTGGATGTGGTGCGATCTGAGATAGCTGAGTACAACCAAAATCATATACTGATGGATAGTGTGCAAAAAGATAATGCAGGCATATATATTCGATGGAGTTATGACAATGACCGGTATAGGATTTTGACGCTGGTACAATGCTGATTAAGCAAAAAGAGGATGTCGCCGACACACAAGATACATAGAATATGTCAAAGTTGATGCCAACAGATGATGTGGTTGACAACACACATACTATGATCTGACCCTATACAGTGAAGTATGTTGCCGGAGAAAAAAAAAATCTGCAGAAAATATACTTTTCCCACAATTTTATAAACCCCAAAAAAATATTGCCCTAGAAAAATTGCCCAATATAAATAAAATTTTCCCCAAATTTTTTTTAATATAATATGCAGAAAATATTTTTCAAAATACTTTTTTTTTGTGAAAATATGAAAATTGTACTACTTGGGAGGCTATCCCAGCAAAAGAAAATTGCTTCAAAAATAGCTTTACCCAAAATGGAAGAATTTATAGTCAAAATTCATCTGTGGAACCTTCCGATCTCAACCGTGAGGTTATTGAAACCCCAATCTATACCGAGCAAAAAATCTTCAAGCCAACATAATACCCTCAGATCTGGGAAGGAATCTGCAACACCTGGAGAGCTCTGATACCATGTGGGAGTAAATGGTGACTCCCCAACACCCCCAAGAACAGTTGCTAGACCAAAACCACTTCCACAAGAGAGAGAATGGAAAGAAAGCTTGCTTCACAATGCAAGATTGAATATTGGTTGAATATGCTTCAATAAGCTTGAATGCAAATTTACAAGAGATGTCTTGCTTATAAAGGAAAGGATGAGAGATAGGATTAGAAAAAATCATGACAAGTGTCTTAATCCTATGACATGAGACAACTAACTACCTAGGAATCATGCAATATAGCTAGATAAGGTAGGTTCTAGAAAATCCAACTAAGTCTTCTAGAAAGAATCTTATATCCTAAGTAAAATTAACCATGTGAATATGTCCCCTAATTACCTAGTGAGTGAATTAGCTAGGTACAAGACAATTATTCACACCAGCAAGGAATTCATCTCTTCCCACCTTCATTTCCTTTGTCACCTCTCCTTCAAACAAATCTTTTGTTTTCTTTTTCCCCTCCTTTCTCCATTCCTTCTTTATGATTCTCTTATTTTCTTGCTTTTCTTTAATGACAATCATGTGAGTTGATCTCATATGTTCTTCTTTCCTTGTTCTTTTTGTCATAGGGCTGCCACATTGTGCTTCCACACTACTCTTTTCACTTTCCTCTTTTTCAAACCTCTGATTTTGCTCTTCAACCTTTTTCCTTCTTGCCACTTCCACTGCTGCAACTTTGCTCTTTTCTATAATCACAAATTTTTCAAGAAAATAATATCTTTCTGAGACCTCCACTCTAGCCTCAATCTTCTTTATTTCCTTAAATAGTCATTTGTTAAATCTCTTTTCTTCACATTCTTCCCAATACTATTCCCAATATAGCATTCTTACAAGTCTTTTCAAGACCCATCTTTTCCTCTTCCTCAAAGATATTTTTTAAAACAATTTCCACGCACACACTATCCTCTACCCAACAAAGACTCTGGAAGATGTTTCTTCTACCCACTCTCTCAATGGAGGAACTCAACACCTTCTACCCATCTTTATCTCTACTAGAGGATAGTATTTGCATACCCTCTCTTATGCCTGCAACAACAAACTTGTTCTCATGCCTATGACAAAAAACTCTTTCATAACTCTCTTTTTTTCAACTCTCTCAACACATCTATAGTAATCTTCTTGCTCCACACATTCCAACATCATACATGTGTTGATACCACTTGATGCAGTCAAGGATGGAGGGTTTTTTCAAACAACCCATCCAAGCAGCCATGACACCACAAACAACCTCATTTCAAAAAAAAGAAAATATTTGCAACAAATTTTCGATGGAAAATATAACCACATCTTCTTCATTCAAATTGAATAATCTAATTTTTACATGCAATTTGCAGCCACAATTTTCAACAAACTCGTCACTTTCTTCTTATCATTCTCCTTCATTCCTTTGAATCTTATAAAATGGTTTATGGGTTTAGTGTGCCTCGTTTCCAACTATTCGGATCATTTTGAAATTCCTGATTTTGATTCCATATGAGAAATTTATGTCATTTTTATTGGAACTGGTCCTCTCAAGTATGACTCTACCAATCTCTCTCTCCCAATCAAACCTTCTGAATTCCCCACTCCTTTTCTAGCATGATTTTTTCTCTTCTTGGAATATGCATTCAATAGAAATTCAAAAATTGGCTTCCCTTCTCTCAACCCACTCTCTCCACTTCCTCTACACCTTGCATCCCTTTTTCTTTTTTCTCAACAAATGAAAATTCCTTTTTTTAATAGAGTTACAATTTACAATAAATGCCCACTCATAGGCTGGGTGTGGGATTTTTCCTTTTTGGTAAATTACAATTTTCAAACATTTTTAAATTCACTAATAGCTTAATCAATTAATAAATTGATTTTCCTTTACAATCCCAACATCAAACCTTATTGTGTTGGAGGAGTTGAAGATTTAATTAAATTGTGCCTATAAGAAAAGACAAAGACAAAACTCAAAAATTAAAATTAAAATATTTTTTGATGTGCAAGATTTTTCATGCACCTAGATGCTCCTTTATCAATATCATGTATCAACATGGATGTAAGCCTCTCAAAACAAGAAGATCAAATTAAATATCCATTCTGATATAAGGAAATCAGCCCAATGCATCTCCTAAACTCAACATCAATGAATGTACTCACAATGCATAAGGAGATAAACATGCCAACACTCCTCGAATGAACCCTCCAAAACCAAATATACATAGCTCAATATCCATATACATGAGAAGATAAAGCATAAACATAATGCACCTAAAAGAAATAATTAGCAATACCTCTCAAGTAAACCATCGAGTAGAGCAAGAGTAGGGAATGAGAATGCTCCTCTAATATATCCAAGTCATCATGACTCATCTAAGGCCACTCTCCTCATAGGTCCATGTTGAACTCACATCCAACCAAGGTGTAGGCTCCTTGGACTTTCTACTAAAATCTCATCAAGAGTAACCATCTCAACATGTCTCTAATCACAAGAGAACTCTAGCCTCACCTAAGTCTCCATGTATCCATGAGCACCTATAACTAATCAATACATGCCAAACTCCAAATGCAACATAGCACCATCATGAAGTAATCAAGAAAATTGTCATGTACTCAATACAAAGAGAACCACAAAAGATCAATGTCAAAGTTTCAATCATGAATCAAGAACATAATCATGACAACATTATTTAACTATCTCCTCCTAGGAGATCACATGCAACAATGCATTCATCCCGGTCTCAAGAGAACACGTATCATGCCAAAACTCTAAAATAGTATCAAGAGTAAACCATGACATAATAAAAAATCACTCTAAACCAAGAATCAACATCTCCAATCACATGAATATAACCATCTCCTACCAATGAAACCCAAGATGTCAAAGAACCCTTACTGCATTAAAAAAATGATCCAAGAGTCCATCCATGACACCAATAACACACTGCAGAAGATCATCCACCATCAAATGGTGAATCAACATCACTACCAACAACTCCCCCTAAACCATGATACTGAGCTACACATGGCATCATGACAACCATCTCCTCCATGAAAATCATCCAAGTCTACACACACAATTGAAATGTCTGTAACAACAAGTAAAACCAAAATCTCCAAGCCAAGAAGATATCCAACACAACCAATCCATCATTGTCAAAATCTCCCAATAAAAATGTAACCAAGCTATCCATGACATCATGATAAACCACATGCTACAAGTCCCAAAACCAACTATCTAGGTACTATAAAATCCATCCATTCTCTCATCTCAAAGCACACATACCACTATACAAATGACCACAGACAAGGCCAACTAACAAAATATGCAAAAATGAACCAAACCTAGTGGATATAGATAGCCCACATCTAAATCATCCTACTGCAATCAATATGTTGTGCATACCTACCAATCACATAAATCATAGATCTAATCACTGAAAAAATGCAAACTCATCATCACATCAGTAAATTGCAAACTAAGATATCAAAGAGAATAATCATGTAGACCAAATGACTCAAACACCAAATCAACCTCATATCTGATTTTCTAAACATGTACACACCCAAAGTACCATAGTCAAGGAATCAAAATAAGCATCTAGGAGAGAAGAAACAACCTCCTAACACCAAACCAAATCCCCACCAAAATACCACAAACCTGATTATGTCGTGTCAATGCAAAAGTGTACCTACATAATCATGAAACTACAACCAACACTGGCATTGTACCTACACTAAACTATCACCCACACAAGACTCCAAGTCTCAAACCATGTCAACCCATGTCCTCAAAACCAAAGACAACATGTGTACCTATCACCATCAAAGTCCAACTCTAAAAAACACATGTAAATCTATACCAAGAAGCACCAAAACTGATCATCAGTTGTACCATCATGAAAAACACATAAAAACATGTACTCCCTCAAGGTTTCTCCTCATGACTCATCTAGATGCTCACACAATCACACCTCGAATCCTAGGAACCCACAAGTGCTCAAACAAGTATACAACTCTCTCTGCTCATCAAACTAAGAAACTATCAACACCACCACATAGTACACTGAACATGCTCTCCAATGCCTATTTGATCAAAAATCCAATTCCAAATTTATGCACAAAATAGTGAAACCGAGAACATATGGCATTTAGGCTCCAAAAACAAGTCAAAAAAAAAAATCAACATACCAAAACTATACCACAGTGTACAACACGGAGTGAACTTTTCATCAACTACAAGAAGTCGAAAAAATGTCCAATCTAGCTTATAGAGGTGAGTAGGGGTGGCCCTCAAGTGGAGTCATCGATGGCAATGGCTGTTCAGTGGCACCCAGGTAGCACCCTGGTGGTGGATCCAAAGCAACTATTAAATAGGGTTTAATTTTTCAATTTTTAAATTTTTACTCTAAAACTAATTGCAGATTTAAATCTGCTTAAATTTTTGCATATATTAAAAAACAACGAAATTTTAAAATGTTGGTGGTATTAATTTTAAAGGATTTTATTTGTATTTTTAGAGAACATATTTTTAAGACCTGCCTGAATGATGGCCTAAACCCACCGATCGAGGGCTTCCATGGGGGGTACAAGATCTGTGGACCCCGCCCCCCACCAAAATATTTTAAAAAAAATTTCAATAAACTTTTTGCAAAAAGCACTTTAATAAAAATCTGATTTTTAATTTTACTTGCAAAGCAATATTTTTTCCGATGGGGTAAATAATTTTTTCTATGGAATATTATTTGGTGCCTTTACAACTGTACGGTCATACGGCCGAGGGTCCAAGGGCTAAAAAAAATTGTTTTTTTACAATGAGGTAAATAGGTCATGTTTTATATCAATTTGTGTCTCTCAACCAACCTAGATCCAACCATGAGGTCCATTTTGTCTCAAGAGGTCATCTACAACATTTCCCCCATAAAACGCTAATTTGAATGCACAACCAAGAAACACTTTTGACCCAATTTTGTCACACCCTAAATCTGCAAACAAATCATCATAACAACAAATCCAAAACCCTCAAATCTATAATAAAAAACATACAAAACCCTCATATCTTGTCATGTCTTTCATTATTTCATACAAAACCATAGATTCAAACCTAAATAATATTTTCTCAACTTAGTGTTATCCAACCACAACCATGGCTCTTATACCAAATGAAATGAAACTTGCAACCATCTAATGACAATTTCCACATAACTCAAAAGAGAAATCTATGAAAATAAGTACTCAAAATCCATATGCAAGAGAATAAACATGTACTCATAAAAATATGACATAAGATATACCTTGGGAAAACCCTTAAGAGGGAAAAACCAACCTACAAAAGCATCCATCACTCATGCATTATTCAGCAATAAACATTACAATAAAACTTCAGAGCTCTTCATGAACACCATTGAAGCATCAAGCCCTCACCAAGCAATCCATGTGAACAAGCATTTAACCACACATCCCATGCCATGCTTCAACCCTCACAAATACTAACAAGAGCTAACATGCCAACTAACCAACCTAAACAACTATCCTTGTGGTTGCTTTTATAGAAACAAGCTCCCACAAAACCACCAAGTGGTATTACATAAAACCATGTCCTCACATTTAATATTGAGTACTTTATTTAAATTACTTTCCCCAATATTAAATAAATATATTTTTACAACTCAACTTATGTCCAAATGTTAAATACAACATAAAGTGGCCCCAAGAATATTAACTCCTAGTGATGCACATACTTATAGATCTTTTAGTGCACCACACACATAATAAATAAATACATTATAATATTATGCATGGTGTACAACACCTAACTCCTAACATGTTGGATTTGAAGAAGGGAAAAATTCAAAAATGGATCAGCCACCTAAAGAGGCAAATAAGGGAAATTAGAAAACCTACTCACAAAGGGTTCAAGAGTTTGTAAAAGGTGAAACCAACAAAAGAGAGGAGAATCAATGGAAAACCATGAAAGGACCATTTCGAAAATATCTCCCATGGAGGCAAGTACATACAAGTAGGTTATATCTCTTTCACTAGCTATTGTTTCATTTACAATTAATTTGGATATAAAGCAATAAATTGTAAATTGAATGCTAGAAATAAGTTAATACATAGAACTATGAAAAATGGAGTACATGCTAGAACTAACCCTACAGGAAACGAGAATGGTAGATTTGGGATGATGAACAGAAATATCAACTCATTCACTCTAATCATGAATCCTAATATAATTTTCCACCAGTGCAATAATGTTGGACATCCGATGAAGTTTTGCAAAAACAATTTCTTGGAACCTCCTAAGAAAAACAAGGAGGTAGAACAAAAGAAAGAAGAAAGTTCAAAACTATGGAAGAAAAGAGAAAAATCCATGATAGTTGAAACAATCCTACATGCTAGAAATGAAAGTGACTGTGGTATATAGACAATGGATGTTTGAGACATATGACAAGTGATAAGTGTAATACCCCTCGTGTTTTTGTTACTTTCTGGATACTCTTTTATGTTGAGTTGTGTACTTGAGATTGTGATGGTGATTGTTTCACCAGTTTTATTTGTGTGGATTTATAGTTTAGTTTGGTTGGATGCACATGATACTTCTTATGATGATTTATGACATATGATATGTGGTGTTCGTACTATTTGGATATGTTATTGCTTTAATGTGATACTATGTTGTGATGATATGGCTTTATGCTTATTCTAGATATGGATTATGATGTGTATTCTAGTGGGTCTTGGTGAAACAAAGAGGTAGCATCACTCGCTCGCGAGTGCCTTGCTATGTCATGACTAGCATTCAGGGTGTGTCTGTACTGGAGATTTATATGTTATTTGATGTTGTTTTCATGCAAGATGCAGGTACTGGACACCGACTCCACCTACGCTGCCAGGTCTGAGCGTGTCCTACAAGCCCAACAGGTGTGAAGTTGAAAAAAGGAGTTGATAAGGAAGTGTCCCCATCCAAGTTTGTCACCCCATTGTTGTGTATAATGGTGTTGTTGTCCACGACCCCACCTTCGCTTCAATATATTGTTTTGTGTTGGTCATTTATTTTAATCTTTGTTTATGTGATGTTCTAATTAATGATTATGTTTGATATTTCCTTGGTAGATTATTAATGTTATTTAATTAAAATAATTAAATAGTTACACGAATGTGCTAAATTAATTATTAAATTTAGATTCATTAATTTTTAAAAATTGCTAAATTAAATGTTGGTTATATAATCAAAGGATGAATAAATAAATCAAGTAAATAATATTGTTTATAATTATAAATTATCTTTTGTAAAATGGGATAATATAGCTTAATGATTTGTTGTTAATTCTTAAGTGGAGGATAAATATTTAAATAAAGAGATTTTTTATTAGTCTTTGTGAGATAATTATGAGCTTTAAATCAAATAAAAATAAAAGTGAAGGATTTCATTAAAATGGAAAAAAATCAAGAAAAGAAGAAAAAGGATGAATGCATGTTCATTTTCTTTTCAAAAATTAAAAAAGCAATGTAAACTTGTTACTTCAATTGATTTTTGTTTTTGAAAATTAAAAGAGTTTCTTTTAATTAATTGGAAAAAGGAAGAAGTTTTCTTAACTTGCATTTTTGGTGTGGGTTTGGAAGAAGAAACTTGTCTGCAAAAATATTTTGGTTCTTTGGCTCTCTTGTCTTTCTTTGTAAAAAAAAAATTATATAGAATTGAGTTTCAAAGAAAAAAATTGGAAAAGTTGATGAGGAAGGAGGGAGAAATTTGTGAAGGGTTGTTTCGAAAGAGCAAGGAGTTTTCCACGCACGTCACTCCATTTGAAGAGTGTAGGACTCCAGGTTCATTAATCGCTATCCATTTTAATGGTTGTTCAAAATTGAATGTTTAGATCTGTATTGGTTTTGGTGTTCGTAGTTTAAATGGTTTATGTTTTCTTGGAAAAACTATGTTGTTTGAAAACTAAGAGTGTTTGAAAATCTACTTGAAATGTTTTAATTTTATTGCTTGGCTAAATGCAAATATTTACTTCATATAATTGGAAAGAAGCTTGTGTTTTATGTCCTTATTTTAATTTGAGCTGGGTGTGAAAAGTATTGTTTGATTTGGTTTTTTATCCTTCACCCGTAAGTTTCTCTCCAGCGTTGTGATTTGCTGATTGAAAACATATTGTTTTTGTCTAATCCATTTTGTTTATTAAAATTTTGTGCTACATAAAATTGCAATTACCTCTAGAGAAAATTTGTTTGTCTGTTGGAGGAAATTGTTGTTAAATTTGGGAAAATTATATTCTGATTTAAAAAATAATAACTATTTTTAATCTATCTCTCTAAAAATTAGATTTTATTTTTAAATATATATATAGTTGTGGGTTGAGGGAGGGACGGCATTGACTGCACCCAAACCCCTTTTTCCCCGACGCTGCTCCCTATGGTGGACTAGTAGCAACCTTGCAATGGCTGCACACAACAGTCCAAGAGACTATTGTGCACAACAGTCGCTTGGTTGTTGCACACAGCCAATGGTGAGGCTGCACGGCCTCCCTAAATGGGGAGGTTTGCAGCCTCCTCAATAGTCATTTTTTTTATATATATTGTTTTTTCTAAATTTAATTTTAGTTTTATATATTATTATATATATAATATATATATAAGTTGTGGTTCATCATTTAATTGTGCAAATTTATATATAAATATAATATATATATACATAGAGATATGTATGTATTTATGTATATATATATATATATATGTATGTATATGTACTTGGATGTAAATATGTAAATTATATGATGTTCAATTGTCAATATTTGATTATACGTTGTAATAGGCCGGTTTAAAAAGCAAGTGTATTTAATAAATTATATTGAAAGATTTTTATTAAAATATATATATTGGCTAAATTAGATGCTTACATTTCATGGATGGAATTGTGCATTTGTAGTTGCAAACTGTTAGATGTAATTTTAGAATTTGGGAAATTTGATTATAAACAAATTGGTGAAAGTAGAGAATGAATGAATGTTTTTTATTGTTAGGACAATATGTTTACAGAAATTAACGATGTGTAGGTGATTATGGTTTTAATATTAAATTTTCCTCAAAATAAGTTTATTTTAGAAAATAGAGTTAGAATGTTGTTATGGATATTTTGTAAAATGTGATTGTTGGTTTAAAAGAATTTCATGTTTATAATTGTCTCTTGATGTTATGTAATTGATTTATTTCTTATGTTTCATTAGGAGTGTTTGGTTAATTATTTTTTTAGGCTTCTAGAGGCAAGGGTAGGTTTGTTGTTTAATGAGTTGTCATTTGATTTGGTGTTTGACAAAATTTTGATTGTAATTGCGATTCTGAGTTTATGCTTGGGTTGTAACTATTTTTATGAGTATCTTTACATGTGACTATTGGCAAGATTATTGTGCCTCGCATATGTTTCAGTTTTGAGATTTAGTGCTTCCTTGTGTTGGTACAACCCCTTGGAGCTTTGGTTTTGTGATTTGGATTTCTAGGGAGAGTGGCTCTTTGTGGGGGCCGGTGCACAAAGGGGCGACCTAGATAACCCACACAAGAGTTAGTGTAATAAGTGATTACTTAACTAAATGAATTAGGGGGTTTGGGTAGGAATAACATTAACAAGATAAGTAAGGATGCCTCATCCACTTATTAGGGATTTTGTAGACTAAGGGTGGGTTGAGAAGGCCGTGGTTGGCAAGGTCATTACCTCATCTCCATGAGAGGTTAACGGTTCCACATGAGTCAGCCTATGAGGTCGGCACTTAGAGAGGCAACCAGGATAACCATAGATGGGGGCTGGTGCCTAGAGAAAAGTAGCTAGGATAACACATGTTAGTATCATGTGATGACACTCTCCCCTACCATCCCTTTGATTTGTGATCTTTGCAAGCCTCTGGAAGTGGTCTTTTGATGTTGTGATTTCCTTTGTGTTTTCATGTCACTCTTGTTTGTAGTTGAGTCTTGATGTTTTTTGTTTGGATGAACTTGGTCAAGGATCCTTCCTTGTCTACTCCTAGCACAGGGGGTGAGTTTTTTGACTCATGCAGTCGGGTGGAATGTGCTATGTACCCCGTTGGGTTCCCTATCAGTAGTTGTGCAGTATAGTACAGTACTATTCAAATGCAGCATGATCCAAAGTTCACTTTGTTGCTAGATGTATATTCAGTGTTTCAATCATATTCTTGTATTAACGTATTGCTCCCACATGTGTTAGGAATTTTTATGATGTAAACTCATGTAATTTTTCAATGTGATGTATTGGAAGCAGGTGTAATGCATATTTATACTTTGTATTTCCTTCTTGACCAGCGATAGTGGTTATCGACATATGATCATGTTGAATATGTGGAAATATGTTTATTGCATTCCCATGAGTATAATATATGTGTGTATGGTTATTGTATTTATTCAATCTTGTCATACTAGTTTATCACTTGTGAATGTTTTAATGTTAGTGTTATGATGGTTTATATTAATACAATTCATAATTTTGTTAATTATCATTTCATCATGGGTTAGAATACGTAATGTTACCTTGTGTACCCCAAAGGACCTAGGCGATTAACTTGAATTCATTTAGTTGAATTATATGCATTGGAATCTTAACATACATACCTTATATGTTTTTTAAAAAAAAGTGTGTTAGTATTTTTCCTTTAGGGTTTGTGTGACGAGGCGTTACAATAAGAGCAAGTTTAAATCACTTTAAAAAGAGTCAATGGTGGAATCGTAAGATTTGGTGGCAATGCATTTGCAAGAAGAGGATCTCTTAGTTTAGATAATGGGAGAAAAAGAATAGAGAATGTGCTATATGTGGAAGGATTGAAGCACAACCTATTAAGTGTGAGTCAATTGTGTTACCAAGGGCACATCCTCACATTTCATGCCGAAGATTGTGAAATAAGTAAAGGGAGGCAAGTTACAGAAGCTAGTTGAATAGGTTCAAATAATCTTTATATTCTAAGTGACATCCAAGGTGAGGAATCTTGTATGGGAAAAGAAGATGAGAGTTGCTTGTGGTACAAAATAATGGGGCATCTAAACTTTGGCAATCTTGTTAGGGTGTTCCCACAATAGTGTATCTCACTTTTGGGACATCCTATTTTTTTTTCCTAAAATCACTTATTTTTAGAAAAACTAATGATTTAAGCCTTGAGAGGTTCCATCTAAAGGGTCTTAATTCAAGAGGGTTAAATAAGACTGCTTTAGATCAAACCCCCTTGGATAAAACCCCTCTAGTATTGAATTATACCCACAATGGCATCTCCTTCGCAACTATCAAAATGCTAGTAAAAAAAACTTTCTTTACCTTTTGATGGATTAAATAAAGTCATTTAGAAATTATATTTTGCAAGATCACATCCCTCAAAACTATCTTTCCAACAAGTATAATTTTGATATATTTTCATTTTATCATGTATTTAATTTTTAATTTTTACTGAACATGGTTTTTTCACCAAAAATCAAGTTTTTTGTTCTACACAGGTGGAAAAATAGTAAACCATTGTAAAAAAAAAACCAAAAATACTTTTTCCCTAGGTATTGATGTCCTTGTTTCACAAAAAAAAATGTATTTCTATATATACGCAAGCTATGTTTTAAAAAATATAGTTACAGTGACTTCAAAAATTAATTTAAAAAATGTGTAACAAAAAATTATGAAAAAATATCCTTTCCCTAGATATTGATGTTAAGAATCTATAGTTTAAAAATTAGAATTTTATCCTTTCTAAAAAAAAAGGTTATGTTTGACGACATAAACAATACTTTCTGAAAATGGTGTTTACTATTTAAAACTAGTTATTAAAGGAGACGTTGAAATATTTATGATTTATTTCAAAAAAAAAACATATTTAGAATCTACACACAAATTTCCACAAATCACTAGTTTGTATTATCTTCAAATTCTTAACAGTTTAGTTGTTATAGGTCTTAGAAGGTGAAGATTCAATTAAAAATATTGATATAAATGTCCATCTTGGCCAAAAAGTGAGACATAGTGTTGTGATTTCACCCATCAAAATTACTTGAAGGGAAGTAGTAAGAGATATTCCTATGATATCAAAGCCTGGAAATATCATTTGCAAGCAATGCTAGTTGGGTAACCAAACCAGAGTGAGTTTCAAATCAAAAGAGTGCTTTGCATCACAACATCTAGAGCTTATTTACATAGACTTGTGTGGACCCACCTAGACAAGGAGTATACAAGGTGAAAGATTCTTCAAGTTATTTATTGATGATTTTTCTAGAATGACATGTGTTACCTTTTTGAAGGAGAAATCTGAAGCATTGGAAAAATTCAAGATATTCAAAGCCTTAGTGGAAAATGAGATAGGCATGAGGACTAAATGCCTTAGATCAAATAGAGGAGGTGAACTCACTTCAAATGAATTTGAAGATTTTTGTGAGAAACATGGGATACAAAGATAATATTATGTAGCAAGAAATCCACAAAAAAATGTAGAGGAAAGAAAGAATAGAACTATTCAAGGAATGGCTAGATGCATGATGAATGAATCCATGGTTCTTGACATTTTTTAGAAATATTTTTTACACACAACAGTTTATATTCTTAGCCGAGGAAAAATCAGAGCAAATTGTAATAAAACACCATATGAGTTATGGAAGGGAAGGCATGCTTCTATGAAATACTTCAAAGTGTTTGGAAGTCCTTAAACTATATTAAAAGAGATGAAGAAGATTTAGAATAGTTTAATGCAAGGGAAGATGAAGGAATATTTTTGGGCTACTCTTCAAGGAGTAAGGTCCATAGATGTTTCAATAACAAATTGCATAAAATGGTTGAGAGCACAAATGTGAAGATAAATAAGGAGAAAAACTATCAAGATGAACCACAAGAAGATAAATATCCTTATGAAGAAAGATGAAGATGTAGAGAAAAGAGAAGATGAAATAATTGAACCAAGGAACACCAAGGCACCAACAAATACACCACCTAAGTTTGTTCAAAGGAACCATCTAGAAGATTTGACAATAGGAGATGATGAGGTCAGAACAACAAGAAGAATGGTAAGAGATCCATATGTAAACTAAAAATATGGCCTTGCTATTTATGATTGAACTTAAGAACTTCAAAGAAGCAAGTGAAGATAAGAATTGGATAGAAGCTATAAATGAAGAGTTGAGCCAAATTGAGAATAATGATACTTGGGAACTTGTCCCTATACCCAAGGATTAAAATGTTATTGGCACTAAGTGGGTGTTCTGAAATAAGTTGAATGAAGATGGTTAGGTTGTGAGAAATAAAGCAAGATTGGTATGTAAAGGGTATGCTCAAATAGAAGTTGTTGATTTTGGAGACTTTTGCTCTGATTGTTAGAATGGAAGCAATAAGGATTTTTTTGGCTTATGTAAGCTTTAAGAATTTCAAAGTATATCAAATGGATGTTAAGTCTTCGTTTCTGGATGGAGATCTAGAAGAAGAATTTTACATTGAATAGCCAGAAGGATTCCTACTATCAGAGAATAAAGACTATGTATGTAGATTGAAGAAGGCGCTCTAGGTTAAAACAAGCCCCTAAAGTGTGTTATGCTAGACTTGAAAAATATCTACAACAACAAGGGTTCAAGAAGGGATTTGTGGATAGAAACTTATATATTAAGATTGTAGGCAATGATTAGTTGATTTTGGTGGTTTATGTGGATGACATCATTTTTTGAGGAAGTAAAGACAATATGTGTCAAGGATTTGTAATGGAGATGAAAAATGATTTTAAGATGTCTATGTTAGGAGAATTGTCTTTTTTTCTTGGTTTACAAATATCACAATCAAAGAAGGGAATATTTATTTCACAAACCATGTATGTAAAAGAGATGTGAAAAAAATCAAGATGGAAGATTGTAATCCTATGAGTACCACCATTTTCACAAAATGTAAATTAAGTAGTGATGATGAGTCGCTTGAAGCAAACCAAATGCTTTATAGATCAAAGATTGAAAATATTTTCTACTTAACAGCTTCAAGGTTGGATATTATGCAAGTAGTTGGTATGGTAGAAATATTTTCAATTGTACCAAAGGAAATACATGTTTAAGTAGTGAAACGGATACTCAAATACTTGAAGGGAAAATTGGAGTTTGATGTGTGATATCCAAGTGGGAATGATTTTACTCTAGTAGAAGACACAAATATGGATTGGGTAGGCAACATTGATGAGAGGAAGAGTACAAGTGGAGGAGATTTATTTCTTGGTAACAATCTTGTATCATGGATGAGCGAGAAGCAGGCATTAATTTCTCTATCTGTCACAAAGGAAGAATATATTACAGAACATCATGTTGCACTAAAGTGTTATGGATGAGGAAAACTTTGCAAGATATCAAAGTAGAATATGATCATGCCTTCACTATATTTTTAATAATACAAGTACAATTAATATCTTGAAGAATCTAGTGATGCATTCAAGGACTAAGCATATTCTGATAAAGTATCATTTTTTGAGAGAGAAAGTGTCTAAGGAACAAGTTAAGTTGGAATATATTGCTACAAGGAATAGAGTGTTGACATACTTACAAAGCCACTTCTGAAAGGCACATTTGATTACTTAAGGGAAAAGTTGGGAGTAGTCCCATATTCATCCATTCATTAAGGGAAAGTATATTTTCATGGGGAGCTACCCACAACATTATCTTGTAGCTCCATGGAAGATAAAGCTTAGAGATATATGGAAGACCCTTTTCTACCGATGTCAATGGGGGAGAGATAAAGTAGGGGGGAGAAAATAAAAAGGAGAGGATTATGATTTTGTTTCCATCAATGACAAAGGGGGAGATTGTTGGAAATATTATTGCCATTGATGTCAAGAAGGAATGTCACATTATTGTCATTGATGTCAAAGGCGTAGAGGTAAAAGGCCAAAGGACACTAATCGATTCAATCTTTGATCATAAGATGGATGAGTCACCCTTACATGATAGTGCCTAGACTTCATTCTATTCCTTGATGAATGCTAGCTAACAAAGCCATACATATTAATGTGTAAAAGTTAAAATTCTCATGCCAAAATTAATATGCAACAATTACTAATAAGAAAAAGAGACAATGATTAACACTGAAGAGGAGCAACGATTATTTGATAAGTAGAAAATGATTAAAGAAGATAGTAGAAATAATTAAGAAGACAACAAATTCTTCATATGGCTGACCTCCTTGCATAATTATATTTTCCCAAAGAAAGGTAAGAAATTATTACAAATGTAAGTGTTGGAATTATATGTGGTCAACTTCTTTAAAAGAAGTTTAATTAAAATAAAATAAATAAATTTAATGGGGCCAACCCCCTAAGAAGTGTGCTCCCATGGAAGGACACAATTGTCCTATTTAAAATATAATGAAAAGGCATGTCTTAAATAAGACTTGCCCCCTTGGTGATTGGGTGTGTCCAATAAGTGAAGTTGCCTCTCTTTTTTATTATAAGGTATCAAAACAGATAGTACATCATATCTTGTCAACTATTTTTTTCAAAAAAAGCAACACGACACTATAACATATGTCACTTACATAGGAATATTACTTCAGTCTAACCATATAAAGCTAATAGATATGCTATACAAACTTAATGATTGTCAATATAGAAATTTATGCTTTTGTTGCATCTATCAAGATCATAGGTACCTAGGGGAGGGTCAATCTCAAAGAGGTTGGAATTAGATCTGACAAATTCCACAGTCTCATACTCATAATGATTGCATGAAATCTTGGACCTCTAAGACCTAAATATTTTTTATTATACATGTATTTTCTTTGGAATTTCAGGTAGTTCTCTCTAAATGGGAGGTTGCCTTCAGTGTAAAAAGGCTAGTTCCTAGCATATTTTATTTCACTAGTAGTATTTGGAAAATATATGACTAGGTGACTAAAAATTTTAGTCACAACAACTAAAAATGACTAAATTCTACTCATTTTTTGCAACTTGGCTATAAATGAGTAAATAAATGACTAATTTGGTCATTAACTAAAAAATTATTTAGTCACAGAAATAAAAATGACTAAATAGTTAGCCATCAAATCCAAATTAAACAAAAAATTTGAAAAACAATTTGGCTAATTATGGGCACGATGTATTCATGTGCACAATGTATTGGCGTGATTATTCACGTTCATTGTAGATTCATTCATCTCATTCATTGCAGATTCATTTTTCTCACTTGACCTCGCTTCATTTGTTAGCCTGGCATGAGCCATTTTGATCAGTTATAGCAGCTACTTGCATGGGCAATAAGGATTCAAAGAGGACCTAGAGACTTCTGAAAATGCAGGCAAGGGCAAGGAATTTAGAGTTTGTTGCAACAAATTTGAATTCGCTAAGGCCCTCTATAGAGAAATCAGATTTGGGGACACCCTCTATAGCGAATTCAGAGGTGATTTGAAACCCTCATTACATTAAACACAAATTTGAAACACTCATTACAATCTACTACTCTTAATAATGTTCTTTTACAATATTTCCATTGTTTTGCTTCATAATGTAATAAAATTTGGGTGCCAATGCCAAAATAGAATTTCCTCAAACAATTATGATACATTTTCATTGCAAGCGCAAACTTTCCTTGTGCAAAGTAAACATGTCCTAGATTTACCTACACATCAGGCATTTGAACAAAGATGTTTCTTGTAGTAGCTTCTTGTACCTATGTAAAGATTTCCTTTGCAATATCAAATTGACCCCTTTCAACTAGCACAATGGCTACCCCATTTCCAACATAAACATTTCCTGGTCTCTATGCCAACGCTTTACAATGGTTGCACTATTTGCAACATAAACATTTTCACTGCAAGCACAAATTGTCCTTGTGCAAAGTAAACATGCGCTAGATTTACCCACACATCAGGCATTTGAACAAGTTTGTTTCCTATAGTATCTTCTTGTACTTGTGTAAAAAATTCCTTTACAATATCAAATTGACCCCTTTTAGCTAGCACAATGGGTGCCCCATTTGTAGCATAAACATTTCATAGTCTTTGTGCCAACACTTAAGTGGACCCTTTTATGACATTAAGATCCTCTTGAGTTATTATTATACTCCTATTCTCCAAGAGAAAAACCCCCAAGGCCCATGGGAAATGAATGATAATCATTTGAGTTTCAACTTGGTTTCATTCGAAAAGGGGATATTACATTGTACAAGATTTGTTTAATAGCAAAATAATTTAATCCTATTTGGGACTATAAAATAAAAATAGATGAATTAATCCATTTTCAATTATAGGTTCTTTTAATCTAGAATCTGATAGAAAGATAAAGCATAATACATTGAAGGACACAGAAAATGTTCTAAAACAAAGACTAAAATAGGTTTCCCATGAAAAACAAGAAAGAGGAAAAATGAAAAGATAACATACATATGTTTCATTTGAGGTTTTTGATAAGTTCTCATTTAACTGTCAAATGGATTTGGAAGAGACAAAGCATATTTGACTGACTAAAATTTTGAGGTAGCTTATCCATCGTCATTATATGCATCATCTTCTCTTGGAATCTGTTTCTACAATGCACCAAGCCTAGAATTGATTGGGGATGCACTTAAGGTGGACAAAAACTCACCAAATTCTTTATGTATGCTTGGCAACATGGAACTGAAAATAGATGACTATCTTAAAGCAAAAAAACCAATTAAAGTAGCACGCCAACTTGTCTTGGCTGATGAAGCAAAATGAACAATTGATGAAGAACAAAGGATTCAGATGGAAAGGAGAAAGCAACAGGAAGAAATTTGACGAGTGATGCAACAACAGGAGTAATTTGAAGGTGTGAAGGAATTATGGAAGAGTAAGCATAAGGATAGGGATGATGACAATGATGAGGCTGGTCAGTCTGAGAAGAAACAAAAGAAGAAAAAGAAGGATAAGGACCACAAGGCTTATGATTCTTATATGGAGGAACCTGACGTTGCCATGGAAGATGAGGAAAATTATATGAGTGATAAGGCACAAGATGATGCAGAAAATTTCCAAGTTCTTGTAGCTGCATGTCTAGAAGACTTTGATGATGGAAAGACAAATTCTCTAGTTTCAACAAAATCATGAAGGAGACATGCATACTCTAATTCTACAGATGATGAACCATTGCAGAAACAAATTTCAAGAGAATATGATCCATATGATGATGATGTCTAGGCTTCCTGAGCTTTAACTAAACCTAGCTCCTATTTTCCAAGAGAAAAATCCCCAACGCCCATGGGAAATGGATGATGAGCATTTGAGTTTCAATAGATTCCAAGAGAAGATGATGCATACAATGACAATGGATAGGCTACCTCAAAATTTTAGTCAATCAAATATGCTTTGTCCCTTCCAAATCCATTTGACATAGTTAAATGAAATCTTATCAAAAACCTCAAATGAATCATCTATATGTTATCTTTTCATTTTTCCTCTTTCTTGTTATTTATGGGAAACTTATTTTAGTACGTTGAAACTCAAATGCTCATTATTCATTTCCCATGGGCCTTTGGGATTTTTGTTTTGGAAAATAGAAGCTAGGTTTGGTTAAAGCTCAAGAAGCCTAGACATCATCATCATATGGATCATTTTCTCTCAGACTCTATTTTTGCAATGGTTCATCATCTTTAGAATCAGAGTATGCATGTCTCCATGATTTTGTTGAAACTGGAGAATTTTTCTCACCATCATCAGAGTCTTCTAGACCTGCAGCTACAAGATCTTGGGAATTTTCTACAACATCTTATTCCTTATCACTCATATAATCTGCCTCATCTTCCATAGAAACATCAAGTTCCTCCATATAAGAATCATAAGCCTTGTGGGCCTTATCCTTCTTCTTTTTCTTCTTTTCCTTCTTTTTTTTCTTCTTAGACTGACCAGCCTCGTCATCGTCATCATCCCTATCCTTATGCTTACTCTTCCATAATTCATTCACACATTCAAATTTCTCCTCTTGTTGCATCACCCACTGAAGTTCTTCCTCTTTCTTTCTCCTTTCCATCTAAATCCTTCGTTCTTTATCAACTTTTTGTTTTGCTTCATCAGCCAAGACAAGTTGGTGTGCTACTTTAATTGTTTATTTTTCTTTAAACTAGTCATCTATTTTCAGTTCCATGTTGCCAAGCATACATAAAGCATTTGATGAGTTTTTATCCACCTTAAGTGCATCCCCAATCAATTATAGGCTTGGTGCATTGTAGAAACAGATTCCAAGAGAAGATGATGCATACAATGACGATGGATAAGCTACCTCAAAATTTTAGTCAATCAAATATGCTTTGTTCCTTCCAGATCCATTTGACATAGTTAAATGGGATCTTATCAAAAACCTTAAATGAATCATATGTATGTTATCCTTCCATTTTTCCTCTTTCTTTTTTCTTTTATGGGCAACCTATTTTAGTCTTTATTTTAGAACATTTTATGTGTCCTTCAATGTATTATGCTTTATCTTTCTATCAAATTCTAGATTAAAAGAACCTAAAATTGAAAATAGATTAATTCATCTATTTTTATTTTACAGTCCCAAATAGGTGGATTAAATTATTCTATTGTTAAACAAATCTTTTACAATCACTACTAAATTTGACTCCATTTTCTGACGAATGTTTGTCGGTCTTTTGACAAACATTTGTCAGAAAATCGACGAATTGACGAAAAAAAATTGTCGCTATTTTTTCATCAAACTTTCGATGACAAATTAAACATAAAAATAATAGTGTAGATTCTCTGGTCGTCGGCATCATAAAATGACTTGGATGTTCGTTGGAATATCAACGAAAACTTCATGTATCCACTGACGAATTATAGCCAAAATGCAATTGCAATGGCTCTTCCAAAGCATTGAAACAACACCAGAAGTTCATCGCCATTTTGATGAAATGGGCAAGGAGTTACGAAAAAGTCTTCGTCATAGCTAAGCAACTTCGTCAGACCTTTTCTGTGATTCATCAGTGGCCTTCGTCAAAATTGTGACAAAATGGGCAAGGAGTTACGACGAAGCCTTCGTCGCAGCTAAGCAACTTTGTCGGACCTTTTTTGTGATTCATCGGTGGCCTTCGTCGAAATTGCAATGAGTTGGGAAAGGCGTTATGACAAAGCCTTCATCACAGCTATAGCAACTTCGTCGAACCTTTTCGGTGATTCGTCGGTGGGTTTCGTTGAAATTGCGACGAAACAATGCAATTTTTTTAAAAAAAAAATTCATTGAAATGTACCATCACAGAGACTCTTGGCGATGACCACTGAAGCCAACCCATTGGTGAGAGATCAATCATTGACATAGGATAGAAAACTCACTCCAATAGTCCATGTCTTGTCGATGACTTCTGTCGGCAAGATAGATCCAATGTCACACTGATCTGACCTCTTCAGGAGTTTTGAACACTACTAGTTATTAGCAAGATATTTTGAGGGTCTCACCGATTAAACAAGTGTCTAAGAGCAAGTAAACAAATGAAACCAATTAATTTTCTTATTTTGGGGTTCTTTAAATCATAGAATAGATACCATCTTCTTGTGTATAATTACTTATATTCATATTTGAATTTGAGACCAATTGTCATTACGCATTCCATTTTACTTGCACAGAGTATTCTATAAGCAATATATTGATAATGCCAAATGATTTATTGTGTTGTACAACTCTACCTATCATCACAGTTCTATTGTCCCCCCCGAGAGAATCCTGCAAAGACAAGTTTACAATACCAAGTTAAATAATATGAAAAAGACTTACTTCCATACAAATTAAATGATTATTTTCACAATGGAAATTGTCTAATTACAACAACAATTCCATGAAAGGTTATCCATGCTTCATAAGAGATGATTGATCATACATACAGACTACAAGATACATAGAAAAAGCATTACACTTGAGAACAACCAAGGGCTAACAAGGGAAGGAGTTAAGAAACATCTAGATTGAAGAGAAAATGTGTAGGGAAAATGTTGAGCAATGTCAAGAGAATAGAGCTTGTAGAACATATTCTTGACCTAATCAAGCTCTTGAACAACTTAAAAAAAATTAAAATAATAACACATACATGAGACATGTAATGAAATTCCAATATCTGCTATCTTTTTCATTAATGTAGAGGTAGGTAAAGGAGAAATAATTATAATTGTAACACTTCATAGTCCAGTAAATTATGTTTGTAATTTGTGTTCAATGGACCTTAGTTTTATCATTATACTGCCCATGTAATACCATATTTTAATCCAAGGTTCAATTATCTCAGATCAAAAGAAGCACCTTCAATTAACCATTTAAAGTACTATAAAATAAGGTAAGACTTTTACTTGAGAAATATTGGGTACACTTGTAGGATTAAAGTTCTTGCAATCATCAGGATTTATTGGCACACAGACACAACCTGCAACATATGAAGTAATGGAAGATTTTAGTCTTCCTCTGTGAAATTAGCTACTTATAGAATAAACCTAGAAACCAATATTATATACCTCCATGTCTAGCCGAGGGTAGTTATAAGAGAAAAAAAATTCCTCAATGCAATGCCAAAAAAATCAATGTGTGTGTAGGTTTGTATTACTCAAAATATCATTTCACTGCCTAAGGAAAAATACCAAAGTGTTGTTTTAAATTTCAATATTCACATAGGCTCCCTTATTGCTACACATGCATATATACAAGCATTATTCGAGCTCTAAACTATTCAAATATTAAGGATTTAATTAGCTATAAGATGGAAAGTTTTTGTTTAAACATAATCCATCATCTTTTACATATCTTTATTCACTCCTAGCGCTTCAGATAAATTTGTGTAAATGAGATAGAAATGTGAATCTTTTATGACAAAGAAAATTCTCAAAAGGAGGGGGGAGAGAGCAAAGAGTAGGGGGCAATAGAATGCTTGAATGTATAGCAAAGTATAACATTTTGATCATTATAACAATGAAACGAATCTTAAGTTTGAAGCATTAATATCATTTACAACATTTATGATCAAGAATGAATGTAAGTAGAAAATTTTGCATTCCCGCAGATGGGCAAAAATTTCATGGTTAAGTGGAAGCCTCCCATCAACAACAAGATCCAAATATCCGTGTATCTATCTCAATCGAGCCTCTAAACCCTTCAGAGCTGTCAATTTTTCCACTAACTGTTATGCACAAAAGTCAAATTTTAGAGTTATGTCACCACTAAAAAAAGAAGAAACAGAGCTTTGAAGCCTAATCCACACACAACACAATGTGGTATTCATACAAAGCCATACAAACAAACTAAATTCAATACATTGGAATGGAAACAATTTCAAATTATGATGTAGAGCATGGATTTAGGGTATAAATAATCTTTTTCTACCACCATAGTGAAAATTTAGCTCTTTTTTTCATCTTTGCATATTGGTTTGATGCTTCAAACAATGCATTTCTTATATTGAAAAGTGCATTACCTTATTGAGCTTCTCTTTGTTTTGAGAATAGTTTAATATTCTCTACTTAACAAGGCCAACCACATGACGGGAAGGTCATTTGGCCTCCTCTCCCTCCCCCACCCCTCACATGACCTCACCCCATACCCAATCATATAACATTAATCATTCATTCATCCATTAATAACATATAACATTCATTCATTAACATATAACATTCATTAATTAACATATTCACATTCATTCATTAACATATAATATTCATTCTTTTAGTTTTTACATATTATCAAAATATGGTTGTCATGATATGATAACAATCACTTTTTTTTTGTTTCTTTTTTAAAGCTAAAAAAATCTGAAGTGGAGTATCATTTTCTAAATCATATGTCCCCCCTTTAGTTGTTCTGCCCTTTGCTCGTGATCTTAATGTACTCGTAGTCATCTACTCATGAAGTGGACATCGCTGCAAGGGGGGATCTACTGCAATAACAAAGAAATGTTAAACTGATATGTTTTATTATTATTGTTACAAGTATTTCATTAATTAAAAGAACATTACAGTGGTTCTCTTTACCTGATGGGTCCACACCATATTCCTAAACTTCTGTTATAGACTCATGCTCAACATGTTGAGCACCCTCTAAATCCTAATCTGCAGTTGAAACATGAAAGGTTACAGTAATTAATACACCAATTGAAATTAAATATGTTTAAGAGAACATGAGAGTGGTCCTCTTTACCTGATGGGGCCACATCATATTCCTGATCTTCTCTAGCCTGATCATGCTCAACATGTTGATTAAGCTCTACATGCTCTAAAGTTGAAACACGAAAGGTTACATTGATTAATACACCAATTGCAATTAAATATGTTTAAAGAACTTTAGAGTGGTCCTCTTTACCTGATGGGGCCGCATCATGTTCTTGATCTTCTCTAGCCTGATCATGCTCAACATGTTGATCACTCTCTACATGCTCTAAAGTACCAGAATGCACACCATGACCTTCATCTGCAGGTTGTTCTCCACCCTCATCAGGCTGCATTCCAATGTCATGTGCAGTATTATCATTACTTGAATGTTTAAAACAAATAAGCATGTAATTAATTTATGGTGGAAATTAATATTGAATAGATTGCACAAGTATTCAATTTTAAATAAACTTTATTGAGTTTATTTACTTGCGTGTCGGATGCAATGGAAGATTGTGTTTGCCTAGTCAAGACTCTTAGGCATTCAGCCACAGCTCCATAGCCTTGCTGGAAGGAAATCTTCAGGTCATCTTCTGTGGGAACTTTGTTGAATTTAGAGCCCTACATTTTTGCATAAGATCATGAATTTTGCTTCTATGGTGTGATAAAACTAAAATTGTTTTCAATTTATTATTTGGATACAATATTTCATTTATTGATACTTAAAATTTGTGCGGCTAATTTCATATAACCACCAGAGCCAAGTTTGTGTTGCTCGTGTTTTTCTAGTCTTGCCTTTGTTGCCTTCGATGTGTCGTGCATCCTATGAAAAGTTTGAAATACGTTAGATTATGTAAAAAGAAAGAGTAATCAGTATATAATTACATTGTTGATAGTATCACATACTTTCCTTGGCCTAGTGGTGTCTTTCCTTTTTTCTTTTCAGCCTTCTCTTTTTCATCTGACACCAGGTCCTTCCACTCCCTCTTCAGAATCATGGGGGGACGCTCGTACTTTTTGTTCTTCTCTAAATGTTACCTATATTGGTCCCTCAAATACTTTAGATAGCTACCAGCTTTCTTAAGGACCTTGGTTTAGTTGAATGTTTTATCACTAAAGAGCACAACTAAATGGTTAATGAGCTCATCTTTTAAATCTTGATTCTGGGCATTCCACCGTGTATGTATGGTGGGCCCGAAGAGCTCCAATGTAATATCACTTAGATTTTTATAAAAAACATCATTTCCTACAAAATGATCATGGGATCAATAGTCTAGAAAGAGCGATCAATAAGTAAATTTCAATTGGATTATATATAATAATAATTAAAACATTTTAAAGTACCTGGGACCTTCTCTAATTTTATGGGAACGAAATCCTCGGTCACCATAAATGTGACCGGAAATGTTCCCGTACTAGTAATATGGGAAGATTTAGGAAATGCTGCTAAAATATCACCAGTACTAGTGGCCTCTGCATCCCCAGGTACATGTCCTAACTCATGTTCTAGAATGTGTTCGCTGCCAGAGGGTGCACTAACGGATGCCTACATGGTATGTGTTGCCAACATTTTAGACAAAAATATAGGCATGGATGATGGGGTCAGATGATATTATGTATGCATAGGAAGATCAAGATGGACACTTGTACCAACCCCTACTCCTTTGGCAGCACTTGCAGTACCCTGATCATGGCCAAGAGCATCATGAGGACGCAAAAAATCCTGTAAAAACAATACATATTTTAGTTCATGAGATAAAAGAGTACAAAATTTAAAACCATGAATGAACTTATGTTATAATTAAAGACCTCATGACAGCTTACTTACAAGTTTTGTGATCTCTCAGTCAATATTTTAACCCTCTCTCTTATCTCATCTATTTGAGGCACTATGAATAACAACTTAAGGATTTCTTCATTGCATTTTTTTGGGGTCTTCCTTATCATATCGAGAGGGTTTGTTAAATAAGTGATGTCATCATCACATAATATTGACTACACCTCCCTATGGATGATCTTGTCTACTACTGGTTCCTTTCCCCAATTAGTCGACTTCAACAAGAATATTAAAAACATTATCGAAATTAACCCAATAAACTTATCAAAACAACATAATAATAAAATATTTTTCTTGTATCTAATTTGTACAATTACAATGAGGTAAACCTATCAGGTAGAAGCACCTAAAGATAAATCGTGATCTGTGCTCTGGGTCGGAGCCTTCTCCATACGATTAATGTCCCACTGTGACAAAAATTAAATATAAAAAAACATTACCGAAATGAAACCAATAGACTTACAAAAAAGAAGAAGAATAAAATGGTATATTGGAGTCATTAATTGGAGGTTGGGTAAAATGGTACATAGTACATACCACCCCCATAGTAACTGTGTTTGTAACTAAGTGATTCAAATTTTAATCAATTAGCAACTCTTCCCCTGCAATTATTGATTTTATCGCACATACAAATACACGGTTTCCCTTACACACCTCGAATATGCAATTGGGTTGCTTATTTGTTGACCCAGGTCATGCACTGTTTATAAACCCTACAATATTCCCTGATGCTTTTGGCCTTCTGTCAATGTACATAGCCACTCCTTTATTTTGATCCTTATCTTTTAGCTGTATATAATTTAATGACAGTGCATACCTACACATACTTCGTGTATATCAAACCAATTGCATCCAATCTTTGTAACTGTAATAGGGTCTGACATACTCCATCAATTCAGTAACTTTTTCATAATAGACCTTTATGTTGTCCATGCAAAATAGGCCCAAACCATATAATGACGATGGTGCTATGTGATATATCCTCTCATTGACACAAAAATTAGTGTTTATTGGAGGAAGTTCCCTGGGTACCCATTGTTTCCGTAGATGTTTGTACCTCAAGGGCACCTCGACATTGCTTATGCTCTCATCATCATAAGAACATGACCCCCCTTCAACAAGAAAAAATTCCATGTGTTTACATAATTTTCTTCTAATCGTTTGACCTCTAGTTGATCTCCCTCTTTTAGACATACTACATGTCTCGCTTTCCTCTTCTCTTCCTGAATTTCCCTCACTCGAGGAAGACAGATCTGAAAAATACCTATTTGGTGGTACCTGCACTCATAAGGATGTTGGATGAAGTTCTTTCATGGTGATGTGATCCTAAGGTGACATTATGATTAATCTATCATTTCATTGCTAGAATTTCATAGGTTATAAGGTAATCAAGTCTTGATAGATTGCAATTTATTGTTACTATTGTCCAAATGTTTCCATCACAAATCAAATCTACTTAACGTTTTAACTCCCAAAATTTGTAACAAGTGTTAAATGTGACTATGGTCCACCAGTTACACAACCAAGGCCTCAAATGTATTCTCTAATTGTAATCAAAGGACTTTTTCTCTCCATTCAAGTAAATAAATTTGAAGGGAAACACCACCAAGTGGTTTATTGGACACCTACATGACTAAAAATAGCAGCAAATTTAACATTTAATTTCCATATGTCTATGTGGTTAACAAGGAGGGAGTGTGTACTAGGCCTGGTTAAGTCATCATAAGTTTATGCTTTGGCAATAAATTTTTTTTAAGTCATCTTAAATCTTCCTATGTCTAATTGCTAGGAGATTTTGGTATGTTTTAAGGTAGGATGATTGATGAAAGAGCCCAAAGACGCCTTTCTCCATGGTATCCAGGTACACATAGCAGCGGTCTTCTCTTATACGGTTGGACATGATTTAAAGAACTTAGCTAGGAATTATTCATTTAACCTAAGGTTTTCTCATAATGCCATCATTGGAAAAGTATGATCAAATTCTTCTATTATGAAGAATTGGTCTATGTGCCTCTAGTAATCACTATAAATGTTTGTAAGGATAAAATGACTAATTGCATCAGTAGGAGAGAATCAACTTTGAGTTCTTCAAAGATTATATTCCTCTATTCATAATTTTTAAGGGTTGTGTGTGGAGGAGGTTATCACTACCAAGAAGGCAGGAGACCTTTCCTTGTATTCTTTTATAATTTTCATTATTCTTATTTATTTTACACTTACATTTACAAATACACATACATATGCATTTACTATTTTCATTTATTTCTCATGTAGTTTAATAGTTTGATCGATTTATATTATATGTGTTGAAGACTTTAGAATTTCAATTACATTAATTTATGGATATGTTGTATCTATAACACTACAAAACCATATGCTCTTTGCATTTACACTTGCATTTAGAAATACACATTTATATACATAGATATAGATTTCTTTAATGATATGTTGCATTTATTGTTCTAGGAGAGCATCCAAGAATTTATTTACATTTACATTTAAAATACATATACATACATACATACATACATATATATGTGTGTGTGTATGTATATCATTTATATTCTGTTCAAACAACCCATTAGGTCTCTGACATGGATAAAAATTCAAAATCAGATCTCCCATACATATTTTGTTGAAACCTAGGCTTGAACCTCCCATTTCATGATGCTTTTCTTCAAAACTATTGAGGACAACAACTATACCTTCTTTATTTCTCATCCTACGCCCTATTCATGCATCCTACAATTACAACAGTATCCATGGGGCCTCTTACACAAGCTACAGTAATCACAAAAAGTGTAAGAGCCCGCTTATATCATGTTTGGACTACAAAACCCTCAAAAATAGGGTAACTCAGATGATGATTTGTTGGTGAGCTATATGGACAAAATCATTAGCACCAGCTCATTCTTGGAGACTTTTGAAAGAGAAGTGAATCAAGTGGAAATTAAGTACAAACCTTATAGTGTCAAGGTGAATGGGGTGATCAATTTTGATTGGCCAACTAATGAAGAGTACCAGAAATGGGTAAATGTATATTTAAATAAGGAAGAGTGAAAAGGAGTAGGCTGCTAATGGTTGACAAATTATTAGTTGTTGCAGTTACAACAGATTCCAGTTTTATTTTTTGGTGACAGTCTAGGCACGAAATTCTTGAAGTTTTTTGTTGTTGTGCATCAACCATTCTCAGCGAGCACAATGAACAAGAAGATTCTCTGGGGAGATTGTTATTGTAACAAATTTTTGGAATATCACAAGGCGGTCCAATTGGCTGGTGACACGTGTGCTTTCTGGCCTGATGCTTGTTTGCTCCTTCTTTTTCTATAAGAAGGATTTCAAGGCTAGAAGTACAGGTTAGAAAGTTAGATATTTTTGGTGGAGTCTAGATGAAGTTGCAGAGAAAATTGTAAAGTCTGATGGTTTTAGGGAAAATGCAATTTAGGTTTTGAGTCATTCTGTAGTAGGTTTTGAATTCATGGGGATTTGATGTTTTATGACAATACTGGCATTTGAATTGATATGATTAATTCAAACTCATGTCTCTCCATTGTACAAGCATATCTGAATTTTGAATAAAATGATCAAGGGTTGTTTCGTTCATCTCACTATTGTGGTGTGTAGGATTCTTGTTTTAGCTTTAATTCAAGGAATTAATTAAAATGCTTGAATGGGATTGTAGGTGGATATGTTCTTTATAAGGATTTGATAAGTAGTATTTGGTTAGAATACATATTGATGAGATTGTAAAGCAATGTTATCAAGGATCTTATATATTATGTGTTAAATCTGTCATAAACCCTTAGATGCTTATAAATTTGACTCCTCCAATTGATATATGGCACTGATCTAAGTTGTACTTATTCATATGGTTCAGTATTTGTTTTCCTTTGCCTGGAGCTTGCTACAAATTACAAATCAATGACTATCTTATACTGTGAAATGTTGTTGTAGTTATTTCATACTCCAAATAGTTGATATTATTGATAAATAGCCAATTCTATTCGGTATTATCCTATTATGTTGAGCTATTAAATGAGATTATCTATTGTTGTTAATGTTGTTCATGATGATGGTGTAGAGGTTGTAAACACATTAAGGGATCACCCTCCTAGGTCTTGTAGAGCCCAAAGTGTAGGAGGTCTTTCAAATCCTCGTCAGTTGGTCCATGTCCTTCGAGCTGCCCTTTATTGGAATTGGTAATTCCATAGGTAGATTAGAAGATCAACCTACTTACCGTAAAAACAACCAACACCTTGCATATGTTTGTGGTGGAGGTATTAAAGAATAATTGTATGCCTCTATTTCCATTCATTGGATCTACCTTAGCCTAGCATATACTTGGGCTAAGTCTACAATTGCTTTAGACTCATGCGATGAAGGCTATGTGTGATGAAATCTTAGACCTCAACCAAGATGTGGGTAGATTATGGGAGTTTTTCCAAGACCTGAGGCTGGTCGATAAAAATGTGAAAGACTAAGCTATTTTATTTTTTGTCTTATCTTATACCATTTTACGAGAATGGGGGTGCCAAACTTACAGTACTCATTGCCCCTTGGTCGTCGATTTTCCCTGAGTGCCCTCAACCTCGTCCTCGACGTTGGTATTGACCTTGTTTTCACTCCTCCAAAATCTTCCTTGGCACTGATATTGACCTTGTTTTCACTCCTCCAAACTCTTCACCGGCGCTGGTATTGACATTGTTTCAACTCCAAACTCTTCCTCGGTGTTGGTATTGACTTTGTTTTCACTCCTCCAAACTCTTCCTCAACGCTGATATTGACCTTGTTTTCACTCCTCCAAACTCTTCATCAGTGTTGGTATTGACCTTGTTTTAACTCCAAACTCTTCCTCGGCACTGGCATTGACCTTATTTTCACTACTCCAAACTCTTCCTCAATGCTGGTATTGACCTTATTTTCACTACTTCAAACTCTTCCTTGGCGCTGGTATTGACCTTTCACTTCTCCATTTAGCTAGGTTTTAATATTCTACAATATGGTTAAGTATATATTAGCTATATTTTACATAATAAATAATATAATTATTCAACTTATTATAATTATATATTATATTCTTTAACAAAATTATTAAATACGTATAAAATTATTATAATTAATAATTAATAATAAGAATATTTTTATATAATACAAAATATAATTAATATAATATATATTAATATGAGAGAGAGAAACTAAATTTTGATTGGTTGTTTCATTTCAACAATCCAACGATGGCATGTGTCCTTGGGATTTATGCTCAAGGTAGCATGCCATTTGATTAAGGATATGATAATTCTCCTTTAAGACCTCTTCAATGTACCCATTGCACACTTAAGGAGACAAAGATAAATATAGGGAAGAAAATATAGAGAGAGATGGAGATAATGACAAACATACAAATTTAGAAAGGGAGACAACAAGATAGAGAGAGGTAGAGAGATAAAGAGATAAGGATGAATAGATAGAGATATAGGGAGGGTGATTGATATATCTATCCCTGTCTCTCTCTATATCTCTATATCTCCCACTATCTATGTCACTCCCTCTTCCCCCCTCTATCTATTGAGCTATCTCTCCCTCTCCCCCCTTTCTCTCTCATTCACTCCATCTCTCTCTCACATCTCTCCTACTCTATATCTCTATCTCTATTTCTCTTTTTATCTCCCTCTCACTCCTCTATCTCTTTCTATCTATATCCCTTTCTCTCCTCCCCTCTCTATCTCCTCTCTATCTCCTCACCATCTCTCCCTCCTATCCCCTATCCATTGACTCTCTATCTCACCTCTCTTCCTTTCTCTTCCCATATATCTCCATCTCTCTTTGCTATATATCTCTATCTCTCTCTCTTCTCTCCCCATCTATCACTACCTCCCCATATATTAACTAAAAGCCATGCAAGCATACAATAGTATATGTTGGTAAAACTATAATAGTGTTTTATTATCACTTAGTAACACTTATCTTTCTAATGTCAAGCCTTCTTATAAAAATAGTGTTTTATTAAACTATAAGTAGATTATTGTCACCACTCTTCATTCAACATGAAATGCCAAATGTAGCAATTGTTTTGTTGCTTTTTTCAAGTTTCATTAACCAAGCTATTTACTGGTTGAATAAAGTTGTGTTATGACCCTTCATCTCTTTAAAATAATTAGACAATATTAGCGAGATTAGGAAGGGGAGAAAACTAAACTCCTTCAAAATAGGGGTAGTTGTGGGTTTGTTGGTTTTCTTTGTATACTATATACTTAGTTCCTCTAGGATAAATAAGTCAATTTAGATCATTTTCTTAGTTGTGTATCCTAACTAATATAGAGTAAGCTTTTTCATTTTAATTGACTACTACATAATAGTTTATGTGTTGAAAGAATTATTTCCATTATTTGTAGTTTTTAAGAGAGGGAGAAGGGGTAGGAGGGAGAGACTTGAGATAGAGTGAGTGAGTGAGTGAGAGAGAGACCTAAGAGAGGGAGTGGTGCTAGGAGGGAGAGACTTGAGAGAGACAGAGATAAAGGAAGGGAGGGTTAAGGGTAGAGGGTAGAGGGCTTAAGGGTTAAGGGTTTAAGGTTTAGGTTTTAGGGCTAAAGGGAGAGAGATGGAGGCAGTGAGTGAGTGGGAGAGAGACCTAAGAGAGGGAGAGGGGGTAGGATATTGAATATACTTGAGAGAGAGAGAGAGGGAGGGAGTGGGAGAGAGATAGAGGGAGGGAGGGTTAAGGGTAGAATTAGATGGTTTAAGGGTTTAGGATTTAAGGGTGGAGGAGAGATAGAGAGTGAGTGATTGAGTGAGAGAAGAGAGGAGAGGGGGTAGGATATTGAAGATACTTGAGAGAGAGAGAGGGGGAGGGAGTGGGAGAGAGATAGAGGGAGGGAGGGTTAAGGGTAGAGGGTATATGGTTTAAGGGTTTAGGGTTAATGGTGGAGGGGAGAGAGATAGAGGGAGTGAGTGAGTAAGAGAAAGACCTAAGAGAGGGAGAAGGGGTAGGAGGGAGAGACTTGAGATAAAGTGAGTGAGAGAGAGAGATACCTAAGAGAGGGAGTGGTTCTAGGAGACTATGTGTATTTATTACACATAAAAAAAGAAGAGCAATGGTTGAATCAAGGTCATGATATAAGTGCAAGGACAACACCTTTGCAAGAGCTACAGGAGGAAAAGGGGATTGATATTATTCATTCATGGGTGTACTAGTGAAAGTGAATGCAATAGGTAAAGGTCACTGTCATTGATAAGGACAACCAACAATGCATGCTACAATGGTCTCATAAAGGACAACAACAAAAACAAAATCTAAAGTTGCACAAGGCTCTATTCAAGGCCTTCACAATCAAACATTAGGTGAACAAGTTTCCAGATAACATTCAATGCATGATGTTTTAAGGAAAGGCATAAAGGAAAAGACATTCAAGAAACATCAACTCTAGTTGACACAAATAATATGCCTATTAAAAACATGTCATTACAAGAGGTTTATGACAGCAATGGAACACTCATATCATGTGATCGAGATACAATTCCTATGCTCATAACCTTTCATGTAGGGGTTTTTCTCATCATGATTGATCCAACATGTATCATGATTGCATATAAGAAACAAAAAGTTACAAATGATAATTAAGCAGTTATGATTCAGGAGAGGTCTCATTTTGGAAGCCAAGGCCATAGTACAAGTGTATATGAACAACTATGAGGTTATGCTACAAGACAGCCATGCAGGTTCATGTAGGACATCAAGCATTACAATGGTACAAGTGCATATGAACAACAATCAACAATTAGCAACAAGTAGTGAAGGAAGCAAAGCATAGTTGTATTTTTACCTTTTCATACCATTTATCATCCATTCCAACAATAAGCTATAATAGTGAAGACATATACTTGCACAGGGGTGTTTTAATGAAGATATTCAGCATAAAAACCATCATAAATCATGGTGCTTCAAGGGAACATAGCATAGTCATGAATAAGAGTAGTACCATTAAAGGCTACAGGTTTGTCTTCATGTTATCTATGAATTTGAAAAAATAAATCTACACTGGCTGACAACATGACTATAGCCATGAAATGGATTGCAGTGAGATAAATAATATAAATACTTGTTGCCACTATCTCATTTTCTCTTTGGATAGTCATTACTAATTCCTAACAAGTGAATAGCAAAGGGATAGATGTCAGTAATATACCTTTATTTGACAAGTCCTAGACTTTTGGTGATCTCATTGACCCAATAAGGCATTGCTTAGAAATGATTTCATATATTTTTGAAAAAATCAAAAGGAGGACTGATGTATCCAATTGTAAGAAGAGAGAAATGTCCAAGGGAGGGGTAGTACCATCATCTTAGGTACCACTGCTACAAGATGATAAATAACAATCCTTGTGTTTGTATGAATGGAGGTCCTAAAGCATACTTTGGGTAAGGTGCAATCATGGCATCTTTTGGTGAAAGGTTTCCCAAGCATGAGCAAAGATCCAGTGTTCCATCAGGCTATGTTGGAACAATTATACACTAATCCCTCCCCTAGGGTGTTTCCTCACATCAAAACCAATCCCTTCTTCCTATCATTTGTTGACAAGGGCAATTAATTAAAATTCTTAAATGGGATTATAGGCAGATATTTTATGTATAAAGATTTGATAAGTAGTATTGGGTTAGAATACATATTCATGAGATTGCAATGCAATGTTATCAGGGATCATATATGTTATGTGTTAAATCTGTCATAAACCCTTGAATACTTATGAATTTGACTCCCACAATGGATATATGGCACTAATCTAAGTTGTATGATTCAATATTTGTTCGTGTTTACATAGAGCTTGCTAAAAATTGCAAATCAATGACCTATTTTATCTGGGGATTGTGTTGTAGTTATCACATGCTCCAAATAGTTGATAATGTTGATGAATAGCCAATTATATTCGATATTATCCTATTATGTTGAGCTATTAAATGAGATTATCTGTTATTGTTAATGTTGTTTATGATATTGGTGTAGAGGTTGTAAACACATTAAGGGATCACCCTCCTGGGTCTTGCAGAGCCTGAAGTGTAGGAGGATTTTTTAAAGTCCTCATCAATTGGTCCAAGTCCTTCGAGCTGCCCTTGATTGGGATTGGCAATTCCATAGGTAGATTAGAAGACCAACCTAGTTACATTGTAAAACAAAACCAACACTTCCCTCTACCCTTAAC
>VDFB02128519.1:1923794-2026382 GCA_007258455.2 Sequoia sempervirens | reverse complement strand
TGGTATCAAAATTTTCCTTGGGTTGGAGGTTTTAGCTTTATTTCCATATAAAACCCTTGTGTTTATTTTATGCCTTGGTTGGGATCTATTTTGATGTTACTTTTTGAGGGGTTTTAAAATGACTTATATCCTATCATTTCGTCTAGGTTGAGTCCCTTTGTTTTAATATTTTATTTCCTCTGTAGGGTTTTATTTTCCTAAGTCTTGGTTGGCCTCGTGTTTCATCATTTAAAAATAACGTATGTTGTTGTTTACCATCTTCCTAGTGATGTCCCCTTGTCCTTTTAATAAATGTTTTATTTTGCAGAAGGATGAAGTTCACACAACCATTGATCAACTATCATTTGATCTCAGTCGCTCCCCGCCATCCCGCGATGACCCCACCACACCGCTTTGGTTGATTGTGATATCACAAGTGGGCACCACATGTCCTATCTAGTGAGGCCGAAGGTGATAAGTTTGGTTGACCATTGATCAATTGTCATCAGATCTTAATGGTTGCCTGCCATCGCATGATCGAAAGTTGCAAGGTTTTTACTGATCGCGATATCATGGGTAGGCTCCATGTGTCTCATCTGATGAAGCCGAAGGAATGAAGGAAATACTATGGTAAATTAATCCAACCTTAATACATTAAAAGGTGGGTTACTAAAGTGTTCTTGAGGTGCACATTTAAATCAGTGGATATGTTATAATCTTGATGAAAAAGCTGCTCGATGGTTAATAATAAGGCTGGCGACTATGTTGAAGGAACAAGATCATGAATTCTCAAGATCTATAGTTGCCCGCTATTGCGTGATCCAAAGTTGCAGGATCTTTATTGATTGTGATATCACAGGCGACCACCATGTGGACTTCCTTGGAAATGTATGGTATGGTTGGCCCCTTATTACCACCTTGGTGATTGTGTCAGCTTGTTTTCAAGATGGTCATTTGATGATTTGATCTAACTAAAGGATCGATGGCTAAAATTTAAATCTGCATCAAATATGGTTTGAGTCATTCGTGCAGTGCACAAGTAAGATTTAATGGCATATGAGACATTTGTTGGCATGATTTGATCGAGATAAAATTAATTCTCCTATTTTATTTGTATCACAAAGCATTCAAGTATTTTGTGAAGCAGTTTTAGAGTTGAAAGCAAAGTTGCAAATCTCTGCAACCAAAATTTGGGACTTCTGCAAACAAAGTCGTGAGTTAATTTTTGTGCTTCCCAGTCATTCTGCACTTGAATTTGGGAAAAGATTTGTTGTGCTTGTCATTGAGCTTGTTGGTAAACGTGTTAGGACTATAGTTTAATTATAGTTGTGAGAAATTGCAGTGTTTTGTTCTATAATTTCCTATCTCTAGTTAGTCCTAGCTATTTGAAGTGTGAAATTGTAAAAAAACCCTAGTTTGTCCAAGATGGCACCACCAAAGCAACTTTCTGGCCAAGTTGACTATTTAAGAAGAAACTGGTACAATAATTTCCTAGATCAATTGCCCTGGTCAATGAATGATAGGAAGAAGGGATTGGTTCTAATGTGAGGGAAAACCCTGGGGGAAGGGTTAGTATATAATTGCTCTAACATTGTCGATGCTAGGGTTCCTCTCACAGGCTTGGAAATGTTCATATTATGGTATGGACAGATAAATTTGCCTCATCCCTTTTGAAAAGGCTGGATGTATGATTTGGGAAAGCTGGTGGTCCCAAACATGTTCCCTAACATAGACTTACTTAGGGCAGTGGCTATAAGATATGACCCTGTCACATGGGTAATCAGGGATAATGATGGAAAGGTTTTGTTGAGTGTTAATAGAGAAGAGGTCCAACAGATTTTTGACTTGATTGAACTGAGTGAAGACTTGGTTCCTATCAATCTTGAGGAAACGAAACAGGAATATGCAAATTTGAAGTCTCTTTTTAGAGCTAAGCTGCTTCCACCTCATCTGGTTAGGGCAGGAGGTTCACAATTTCATATCAGCCCTAGTGACCAGGAACCTTTCAAATTAAACTATTTTGCAAATCATTTCTTGGCCACTTTCTATTCATTGTGTCAGATTTTGAGTTTCAGTCCTGGTGCGGTGATGCCTATTGCATACATGTTCATGGGAGTGCAAATACAACATCCTAACTTCTTTGTGACATATGACTTTGCTTCTTTCTCGGCTGAGAGGATACATGAAGGGTTGTCAAAGTTGCAGAAAAATGATACTAGCACTCAATTCTTCTGGTATTATATGCTGATGCATATGTTCTTGTTCGAGAATGCTGACTTTTTCTCTAAAAATATGGAATTAAGGCAATCAGTTGATGGAGAAAGATTGCTAGTACAATTATGGGCTGCAAATTTATCTTTCAATAATGAAATCACTAGTTATGTGAAATTTGATAATTGATTTTCCTCTAGATTGAGGGCTAGATTGATGGTGAATGTACCCAAGATCCCTAAGGAATTGCATGATTTCCTCAAGCCAAAAGGGAGGAAGCCAAAATTGAAATTTTTCCATAACTGGGGTGACATTATCCCATACCCAGTCAGCACTATTTTGAGAGTATACAATTTTCAAGGAACCCCCCATATACTACCATACAATGTGCCACCAAGAGTGGGGTTTGCAGAAGTTATGTGGCAAAGAGGTTGTATCCATGAGGACAACCTCACAGGGAGGGGTAAGGGAATATTTTTCCCTGATTATATAGTGGTGTCTGATTTTTCCTTTTCAAAAGGAGGCTAGGTGCATTTTGAGAAATTCTTTGATGATTACCATTTTAGGTGTGGTCCAAAGCGGCAGCATGATCCTGAGGGTTTATTTTCCCTTTTAAGACAAAGAATAAAGGCTGAAAAATTTGTGCATGAGTTCAACTTTCCTGAGAATTTGATCAGAAATGAATTTGATCTAAATAGGTAGGAGTTAAACAAGGAGAAATGGATAGCTTATGATAAGCTATTAGATATTGTGCATAAGATGGATCCAAAGTATAATCCATTGTTGGAGTTCAATCCATACCATAAGAAGATTGAATTTCTAATGGAGAACTTCAAGGAAATTATGGGCACGTTGAGGACCAAAAAGATAAATTTAGAACTGAGTATGGGTGTATAGGAACAAGGTGCCAGGCCAATTGAAACAAGGCCAGCATACCAGCCTATAGAAAGGTGGCCTATTTACAAGAGGAAAAAGGATGATAGCAGTGATGAAAAGGAAGTGGACAAAAAAGGAGAGAAAATAATGAAGTTTCCTTCACAACCAGGTCCAAAATTCAAAGTGCCTAGGGAAATTAAAATAATTGATTTAGAATCATCACCAGAAGATAGTCCCTCATCACCACCATCCGAGCCAAGCCCTAAAAGACAAAGAATTGATCAACCATAGGAGGATCTAATGGATGAAATTATTGTTATTGATCAGGACATGCACATTGGTATGCCTTCCCCTCCTAGGCCAATTGAATTGGTTCTATCTGATTTAGATATGAAAGGAAAAAGTGTACAAGATGCAAGAATGGAAGCATGTAAGGAGTTTCTAGTTGACAATACATTTGTAAAAGCTCTTGTATTCTTGCAATTGGTATGGAGGATGAAATTTGAAGAATATCAAGAGAAATGTAAGAAGAGAAGAGAACTAAGGCCCGACAGGTTAGACCAGGATAATAATGAGGAGGTAAAAGCTTAATTAATGGAGGAATTTAAGAACATCACTCCTGAAGAGGGAAGAAGACTGGTGAGTTAGGCTGGTGTGTTGATTCTACTTGAATGGGACATTGCAGATGTTGTAGCATTTAATGTCGTTTTATAGTCCAAGAATCCTTTGCAAGACTCTGAAGAAGTCAAGGTAGCATTGCAAGATTCTGCTTTCAGTGAGGAATATGAAACTTTGGTAATTAGGGCATTGGGCCCTCAAGGAAGAAAGCCAAATGTTATGGATATTAATCCAAATTTTAGAGGAGGATTAATAATAAAGAGAGCTTTAGAGACCTAAACCACTGAGGCCACTAATTTGGCTGTGAATGTGGCCAAATTGGCCCAAAAGACTACTGAAAGGGAGGAGGCTGAAAAGAAGAGCCTAATGGAGAAGTATATTCTTTTGATTGAGGAATACAATAAGATGCAACAGAGGAATGTTGAGTTGCAGACTAAGGTGGAAAGGTTTAGGTATAAACAGATTGTGGAGACATCAAGTGCTCCAGGGACTAGTACATTACTTTCCATAGCAGGGTCAGTGCCTCCTACTTCTCCAATTGTTTCCACACCAGGGTCTCCCAGTCAGAATCTTTCTCTCACCCCTCCTTTAGAAAAAATTGATGAAGAAATAGAGTGCTCTGTTGATCCTACAAAGAAGCGCTCTCTTGCAAAAAATTGATGAATTGCAAACATCATTGAAGGTAAGTGAGGAGGGATCTCTTTCAAAGCAAAAGGAGATTGCTACTACTGTCTTGAGGTATTTAAATGAAAAATTTGATAGTAAATTGCTATCTATACATTCTTTATATTCTTTGTTGTTAGATGCAATAAAGAATATTGATAGGGATCAGGAAGTAGTGATACCATTGATTGAAAATTGGATCCCTAGGGCCAGTGATTTGGATGTCATGTATAAGGCTTCAAGGTTTGATACAAATAATAGGCCCCAATCATTAAAGCCTACTCAAGTGTTGGTTAAATCATTGCAAGGTTTTCAGACCCTACCAGATGATTTGAGTAGGAAGATCAGGGAATTAGTGAAGAATTTTAATGATTGGCATAACACATTGTTACCAGATATAATTTATGAGTAGGGGAAAATTAGGTCACTCCAGCAGTGGTAGGATCAAGCAAGTGAAGTCATTAATGATCAAATTAAATTAATTTGTGATGACTCAGATTATGACTTGTTGGTGAGTTGTATGGATAAAATCATTAGTACCTGCTCATTTTTGGAATCTTTTGAAAGAAATGCAAATCACATAGTGGTAAAATACACAACTTATAATGCCAAGGTGAATGAGGTGATTAATTTTGATTGGTCGACTGATGAAGAATACCAGAAATGGGTAGCTAAATATTTGACTGAGGAAGAGTAAAAGGAATGGACTACTAACAAGTGGGAAATCAGATGTTGTGGTTACAACGGTTTCCAGTTTTGCTTCGATGGCATTCTCAATGCGGGTTTCTTGTGGTTTTTTTGTTGTTACAACAAATTTTCTTAGCTGACATGATGAACAAGAATATTCTCCAAGGTGATGATTGTTGTAACAATTTTTGGAATATCACCAAGTGTGCCAACTGGCTGGTGACATGTGTACTTTCTAGCCCAATGCTTGTTTGCTCCTTCATTTTCTATAAGAAGGATTTCAAGGCCAGAACTACAAGTTAGCAAGTTAGATAATTTTTGGTCAAGTCTAGGTGAAGTTGCAGAGCAAATTGTAAAGTCTGATGGTTTTAGAGAGAAATAAAATTTAGGTTCTGAGTTATTCTGTAATCATCTTTGAATTCATGGGCATTTAATGTTGTATAACAGTACTAGCATTTGAGTTGAAATGATAAATTCAAACTCATGTCTCTCCACTGTACATGCATATCCGAATTTTGAATAAGATGACTAAGGGTTGTTTCATTCATCTCACTGTTGTGGTGTGTATAATCCTTCTTTTAGCTTTAATTCAAGGAATTAATTAAAATGCTTGAATGGGATCATAGGCGGATATGTTCTGTATAAGGATTTGATAAGTAGTATTGGGTGAGAATGCATACTGATGAAATTGTAATGCAATATTGTCAAGCATCTTATATGTTATGTATTAAATTTGTCATAAACCTTTAGATGCTTATGAATTTGACTCCTACAATGGATATATGGCACTGATCTAAGTTGTACTTATTTGTGTAGTTTAATTATTATTTGTATTTTCCTAGAGCTTGCTACAAATTCCAAATTAATGACTATATTTTACTATGGACTGCGTTGTAGTTATTTCATGCTCCACATATTTGATATTATAGGTGAACAACATATTTTATTTGATATTATCCTATTATGTTGAGTTATTCAATGGGATTATCTGTTATGTGTTAATGTTGTTTATGATATTGGTGCAAAGCTTGTAAACACATTAAGGGATCACCCTCCTAGGTCTTGCAGAGCCCAAAGTGTAGGAGAATTTTTAAAGTCCTCGTCAGTTGGTCCAGGTCCTTCGAGCTACCCTTGATTGGAATTAGCAATCCAATAGGTAGATTAGAAGACCAACCTACTTATAGTGTAAAAAATGATAATGCAATAGCAGACTGCTTCTTGCAAGACCATGTGAAAGGACCAGAACCAAGGCAAAAAACAAATCCAGAAGTAGACTTTCGATCATTGACATCACTAGCCCAATCGGAGTTAGTGAAACCAATGAAGTGAGGGGATCCTGAAGTGTATTGAATTCCATAATGATTGGTGACCTGAATGTATCTCAAAATAAGTTTGACTGCTTGCCAATGGCTCTCATGAGGATCATGGGAGTACCTAGAGACAAGGCCAACTGCAAAGGAAAGATCAGGATGAGAATGTGTCAGGTACAATAAACTGCCAACCAATTGCCTATATAAAGTGGGATCCAATGAAGGAGTAGAACATGTGGTACACAAAACAACACCTGACTGAAATGGAGTGGGGGAAGACTTGTAATCAAGCATGCCAAATCACTGAAGCATATCAAGAGCATACTTCTCCTGAAATATAAAAATCCCATCCAAAGACTGAATAACCTAAAGACCCAAAAAGAAGTGCAGAAGACTGAGATCTGTCATCTCAAACTACTCCATCAAAGCTCTCTGAACAGTCTGAATCATGGAGGATGAGCCACCTGTAAGAATGAGATCATCTACATATAGCACAAGAATCAAAAGGTCACCCTCTTAATGATGAATATACACTGTGTGATCAGAATGATAATGTGTGAAGTGAGAGGAAAGCAAGAAAGAGTCCATCTTCTCATACCAAGCCCAAGGGGCTTGTTTGAGAACATACAAGGAACACCGAAGTTTGCAAACCAAAGAAGTTTCCTGCACAAATCCCCGAGGCTGCTCTATATAGATCTCCTCATGTAGGTCTCCATGCAAGAAAGCACTCTTCACATCCATCTGAAACACTGTCCATCCCTGTGAAGCTGCAAGTGAAAGTACAAGGCGTATAAAGTTCATCTTGGTGACATGAGCAAAGGTCTCAAAGTATTCAATACCCTCTACCTAAGAAAACCCCTTCGCAACAAGACATGCCTTATACTTATCAATAGAACCATCTGCAACATACTTGGTACGGTACACCCACTTGCACCGAACCAACTTTCTTCCTTTAGGAAGAGGACAAAGATCCCAAGTATGATTCTTCATCAAAGAAGAATACTCCTCATCCATGGCCCTATCCCACTCAAGGTGACCTATCACCTCTGAAAACTTCTAAGGATCATCCAAAATGACATGACTCAAAAGACTAGAACTAGATGTCTGAGCATGAGTATGATGAGTATCTGAAGGATCACCTACCGAAGAACCAGCTGCATCAACAGTGACATGGGCCCACCTAGGAAAAGGTGGAGCAACTGGTGGTGGTGGAGATGGTGGATCATCATCTACATCATCCTCAAGAGGTGAAGAGGGAGTAGGAAATGAGGGAGAAGCTGGTGATGGAGAATCCATCTGAGGATAGCACTCATAAAGTTGGACATCCCACCAAAAGAGGAACTCTCTAAAATCAGGATCAAACAACTTGTATGCCTTAACATCCTCACAGTAGCAAACAAATATGAGTGGTCAGCTCTTCCTCTCCATGGCTTTCTGTTGAGCATTAGGAATAAGTGCCCAAGCCTCATTACCAAAAACTCAGAATGTAGAAACATCGGGCTTGACATGGGTCCAAGCCTCCTCAGGAGTCATATGTTGCAATGCTTTATGAGACATCTGATTCTGAATATAATTGGCACAATTGACTACCTTAGCCCAAAATGAAGAACTCATAGCTCGAGACTATATCATAAAATTTTCCATCTCCCGTAAGGTTCTATTCTTTCTCTCAACGACACCATTCTACTAAGGGGTGTAAGGGACTATAAACTGATGCTATAAACCATGCTCAGTGCAAAAATATGTAAAAGTCTAATTAACATAGTCCCCGCCATTATCTGTGCATATCCTCCTAATAGAAAGTCCAGATTGCTTCTCCACAAATGTATTAAAAGTCCTAAATGAGTCAAAGACATCAAACTTGTACTTAAGAAAGTACACCCATGTACATCTGGAGAAGTCATCAATAAAAGTGAGCACGTAGTGGGCCCTTGAAAAGGAAGGAGTCGGAAAAGACATAAGATCACTATGTACCAACTCTAGGGGTGCCCTAGCACGAGTGGTTTGAGCCTTATGAAAAGGATCTCGATGATGTTTTCCAAGGGCACAACCTCGACATACACCATACATATAAGAAATCTGTGGGAGCCCAATCACAAGTTCCTGTGTACTCATCTACTATAGATATATATAATTGACATGGCCAAAATGATTATGCCAAAGCTTGCTCACTTAATCTTTATGGGCTATGAAAGAGTAACCAACAATGGCTGAACTCTCAAAGCCATCAAATCTATATAAGCGTGATGTAGAATCCACACTCCCAGTAGCCACAACCAAGTCAGGATCATGAAGGTCTCAAATAACCACATCATGTGGTGAGAACTCAACTATCTTACTAGAGATAGAGTGGAAAATTTGATAAACAGATAGAAGGTTTGTCGAAATGCCAGGAACCAAAAGCACATCTTGAAGATAACCACCATCCAATAAAATAGTACTTGAACCCTGAACTAAAAGTTGTCTTGAGTCACCAACTACAATATGTCTAGTGCCTATAGGGGCAAGAGCGGTGACCAAATCCTCTATGTGTGTCATATGGTGAGAGGCACCAGAATCAAGAATCCAAGTGGAATCTGAGGACAATGCTTGTTCAAAAAGAGAATGACCTTTCCTTGTGGGTTGTGAAGGAGGTTGAAGTGCAGTGATATTATGCTATTGCATGGGTTCCTCTAAAGCTTCTAAATGTTTCCAACACCTAGAAACTAGATGTCCTTCCTTGCCATAAAAACTGCAAGGATCTCTAGATTTCTTCTTAGTCTTGGAGGAAGACTCACCAAACCTCAAAGATTTTCCCTATTTAGAATTGAACTGTTGTTTTGAATCAGTTTTAGGAGGTGGATTGGAGGAAGTCTCACTGCTAGCTGAATCTTTCTTGGGTGTCAGTTTCTAATTATGTTTTCCCTTGGAGGACTGGATTACCAATGCTTGGTTCTGTGAACCTAAAAGTGAATCCATCTTATTTACCTTAGCTTGCTCATGAGTGAGATGATCACAAAACACCTCAAAGTTAGGCATGACATGGAAAGTACCCAAGGCATCCATGGTGGAATAGAAGGTCAGAGAGAAGATCTAAAATGGACCCCGAAGCTTGGACAGGATCAGGTAGATGCACTCTGTATCAGTCTTAATCTTGCCACAACCTTGCAAGATAGATCTCTACTATTTGAACTTCATCAGAAAGTCCTCAATGGAGAGAAATGAATTAGGTACCAAGGAATTCAACTTGGCCTCAAGCTGTAATGCTCTAAACTCGTTGACAGTGCCAAAAAGTCTGCCAAACTTGGTCCAAACGGCTCGAGGAGTGAGACACCCATAATATGAAATAGGAGACTGTCTGAAATGTGCAAAGCTAGCAATCCCATAGCCTGATCCATATTGTTCCTATGCTGCATAACCTCAAAGGCATGAGTCAACTGAGGCTTAACCTCATCCAAATAGGACCACAACCCTTTTGACTGGAGAAGCCTTGCAATCAGGGGTTTCCATGTGTGATAATTATGAGGGGTCAAAAGTTCTAGACTAGAAGAGATCTCAACCATATTTAGAAGGGGTTTCCATTTGATATGATTTCAAATTTACTGAAGTAAATTATAGAAAACAAGAAATAAAACACCCCCCCACAATTCAATAAACCAAACTCTAGAAGCTGGAAAAGATTGCTTACAATGAGAGGGAAAGAAAAAATTCAAATGAGTATCATGTGTACCTTTGGATTTTTCTAATGAAAATAACCATAGATCTAGATAGCAATCAGAGGTAAAAAAAACTTTCAACTCAAAGTACGGTGCCTGTAGGGGTTTGAAGTTCTACCTTTTCAGATCTGCCAATGCATACGTCGGCTCATGCACAACGTTTAGAGGAATAATGTGCAAGTCTAGTAAATGATACCAGGAAAGACACCACTATGAACAACACAAAGAAAGACACCCAAAAAAATGCCTTTTCACATGCATGCGCTTGTAAAAAAGCTAACAACACTAAGACTCCTTATGAGTTGTGGAGTGGTAAGATTCCTAATATGAAGTATTTTAAGGTGTTTGGAAGAAAGTGTTACATTAAAAGAGATGATGAGAACCTTGGTAATTTTGATGCAAGATGTGATGAGGGTATTTTCCCTAGGTATTCAACTAGTAGTAAATCTTATAGATGCTTTAATAAAAGATTGAGGAAGAGCGTTGAGAGTGAAAATGTGAAGGTTGATGAGGATATGCATAGACCAGTTGAAATAAGTGAAGTTGAACCTACTGATCCTATTTGTGAACTAGTACCAAAAGAGAATAAGGAAGAAGAAGAAGTAGAATAGACTGAAGAAGAAGAAGAGACTCTAGAACCTACTCTTTAGACTCCTAAGTATGTAAAGAAGAATCATCGTGAAGCAAAAATAATTGGAAATAAGAGTGAAGGTGTGAAGACAAGAAGCAAAGTGATAGAAGGTGAGGTAAATTTTTGTTTACTTCCAAAAATAGAACCTAAGTGTATGTTTGAAGCATGTAAAAATTAAATTTGCGTTAGAGCTATGAAATAAGAGTTGCAGCAGATAGAGAAGAGTCGAACATGGGAATAGGTTCCTAGAGTAGTAAATAATAATGTCATTGGTACCAAGTGGGTGTTCAAGAATAAGCTGAATGAGAATGGAAACATTGTGAGAAAAAAAGAAAGACTTGTGTGAAAAGGATATTCACAAGTTGAAGGCATAGATTTTGAGGAGACATTTTCCTTGGTGGTAAGAATGGAAGCTATTTGGATGTTCTTGGATTTTTTTGCTTATAAATATTTCAAGTTATATCAGATGGATGTCAAGTCTACATTCCTGAATTGAGAATTGGAAGAAGTGTACATGGAACAACCAGAAGGATTTCAATTATCAAATAAATTGGATATGGTCTATAAGTTAAAAAAGGAATTGTATGGACTAAAACAGACTCCCAAAGCATGGTATGCAAGATTGGGAAAATATTTAACACAACAAAATTTTAGCAAAGGATTCGTATACAACAATCTTTATTCCAAGATTGAAGGAAACATAATGTTGATAGTAGTTGTGTATGTGGATGATATAATCTTTGGAGAAAATGAAGGTATGTGTAAGAGATTTTCAAAGGAGATGTAAAAATAATTTGAGATGTCAATGATTTGTGAGTTGAATTTCTTCCTTGGACTGCAAGTGAATCCAACTGATAATGGGATATTCATTTTACAATCTAAATATGTGAAAGAGTTATTGAAGAATTTTGGAATGGATGACTCCAAACCAGTCTGTACCCCTATGGTTACTGTATGCAAGTTGAGTAAAGATGATGAATCTGCTAAAGTTGATCAGACTAAGTATGGATCTATGATTGGTGGACTTTTGTATCTTAGTGCTACAAGATCATATATCATGCATGCAATATGTTTAGTTGCTAGATTTCAAGCAGAACCTAAAGAAGCACATGTTACATCTGTGAAGAGGATATTTAGATATCTTAAGGGGACTCCAAATTATGGCTTGTGGTATCCTAAGGATACAAATTTCACCTTGAGTGCTTACACTGATGCAGATTGGGTTCGTTGTGTAGATGAATGAAAGAGTACAAGTCATGGTGCTTTATTTCTTGGTGGGAGATTGGTTTCATGGCTAAGCAAGAAATAGGATTCGATTTCTTTATCCACTATAGAAGCTAAGTATCTTGTTGCAGCATCTTGTTGCACATAGGTTTTTTGGATGAAGCAAACATTTAAAGATATAGGAGTGATATGTGATGAGCCTATTCCTATATTTTGTGACAATACAAGTTCTATAAAAAAATTCAAAGAATCTGGCAATACATTCAAGAACAAAGGATATATCTATTAGATATCATTTCTTGAGGGAGAAGGTATTTGAGAATGAACTCAAATTGGAGTATGTGATGAGCCTATTCCTATGTTTTGTGACAATACAAGTTCTATAAAAAAAATTCAAAGAATCTGGAAATACATTCAAGAACAAAGGATATATCTATTAGATATCATTTCTTGAGGGAGAAGGTATTTGAGAATGAATTCAAATTAGAGTATGTGACTACAAAGGATCATATTGTAGATATATTTACTAAGGCTCTTCTAAAGTATACTTTTAAGTATGTCAGAGAGAAGTTGGGGGTCATTGGCCCTCCTTCTCTAAACTAGGTGCACATGGAGGTGCATCAGTGCAATCAATCTACAGATTCTCATTTTTCTAGATTGATGAATGGGTCTACTCCATAGGGGGAGTAGAAAGTTACATTGTGTCAATATGAGACGTATGGGTACACTCCTCAGGGGGAGTGATCACAATTTTTTTGGTCTTTATCATTCATTTCAAATGGGGAGAGAGAGCATGTGAAAAATAGTAAAAGGGGAGAGAAAAAGAAGCTAAAAAAGAGAGAGTATTGACAATGTAGGAATGTCAAGTGTACATTGTCTAATCTAGAAAGTAAAGGAGATTGTTTCCATTAATGAAAAAGGAGGAGATTGTTGCAAGTATGAGTAAGTTTGGTTGTGTTTTCATTGATGTCAACACAGTATAGGTTGTTGTAGGTTGTTCATGTATATTTGAGATGTTGATGAGATGTTGATGTAGGCAAAAAAGAAACAAAAAATAACATTGGGCAAGGAATACCAAATCTGAAAACTACAACTAGAACCTATCAAATTAACCGAAGAATCCCAAATTTCTTCTGTCAAACCCTTGCTCCCTTTTTTTCTTCAAACATGAACAAGCTATAGTAGATCTAGCTATGATACCATGTAAAATTTGATGAAAAACAAATCTATTAAGCCCAAGAAACCTACATGCAAAAGCCTGTCACAACGAAGAAATATATAGGGAACAAACAAGGGTTTTGCTGTGACAATGTGAAAGTTTATTATCAGCGAAAAGAAATTAAGTTAAAAAATATACAAAGGATCAATCCTTATAGAAGGAGATCGTAAAACCTAATAGGAAACCCTAATAGGTAAATAGGCATTTAATAATTAGATTTAATTATTAAATGACTAATGCAAGTGCATAAAGGGAAATCTTAAGAGGTAGTAAAGTTAATTCTTTACTCTAACAGTTGTGAAGTTAATAAGTGTTTGACGTTTTGTGATTAATGTTTGCTGACAACTGATTCACCCTCTCCCTCTCAGTTGTCTTGCACCTTTCAACATTTATATACCTTCAACCAGAGCATAATATTGAAATTACCAAAGCATAACTAGAACTACTTTCAACACATTGTAGGTGCACTTATTCAGTTCATTTCGGTAGTGAGCCACATTTTTTTTTATTTTGGAAACAAGCCACATTTTGTATTTAGGATGTGAGGATTTTTAAGGACTATGAGTCATGACAGTAAGCCTTGTAATATCTTATAACTTGTTATAATATATTTTGAGCTAATCATTACTGTGGTTTTTCCCATTTTGTGTTTTCCACGTAAAAATCTTGGTGTCAATGTGTTATGATCTCTTTTATTTCACTATTGGTATTGGATGTGGATTTTTAATTAAATGGTTAATAATTAATTTATCCAATGGAATACTAATTCACCCCCACTCTCAGTATTCGGTATATTAAACAGATATATGTATGCACATATATATAAATATACATATGCATGTGTGTGTGTGTGAAGATATGCATGCAACAACATAATTTTAATATATATTTTTATATGTGTCTAAATCATTAGCTAATAGTCATCAATAAATTTAAAATAAACTAAATTATCAAATTCACTCCTAACAAACCCAAGATCTAATGCAAATCCATCAAATATTTGATAGCTGAAATGTGGGAAAAAGTGAAAACCTAGGACTTCACCCTAGGATTTCAATGGTTGCTTTTCCCTAATATGTCATTTAGAATTTGAGTTAGCGAGGATTTCATGAATTTGGACAAGGTATAAGATTGACTTACAACTTGAAAGGTTGGTCAACATGCCCTTGAAAAAACTTGGGATGGGTTTTGGAATGAAATTCAACGATTGGACTAGACTAATGATGCAAAAAACTATTTTGTTGAAAAAACACTAATTTAGGAAAGTCGTAGATGAATTGAGACTTTAGAGACAAACTAAGCATAGTTTGTGAACCTGTGATGTAGAAATGGGGCTGAAATTGGAGGATTAATTCACCCAAGGCATCAATGTCCTTGTGACTAAATTTCAAATCTGATTTCATAATCTTCTATACCTAGATCTAAACTTTCTTTCCCTAGGTGTCTTGCTATTGAATCTTCATCGGGTGTCGAGATAACCAATTTTTGATATGTGGTCAAGGTTTAGGATTTGAATGAAATAATTAATAATTAACCTTCAAACTTCTTTTAATCTTCTTTAGATCCAAAACCTATACATTGAAAGAGGGGAGAAAGGTTCTGCCATATAGGGGCTATCCTCAATCAAACTCGGTTCTGGTGTTTCCACCTCCAAAATAGCAATGTCAATGAGCAGAAGCTTATCCTTTTGAGTGATAGAGGCTTAATGGTAAATGGATGATGAATCAATAATGGACTATACCTCACGACTCAAAAATGGCTTCCTTGAATGACTAAATTCATGCACATCTCCTCAAGACTTGATTGGTGTTTTCTTGATTTTATTGAATACCTACAAGGGATAGATCTCCCAAACAATACGATCACATAAACATGAAAAAAAATACTATAAAATTTGACATATGATGCTTTATATTGAATTATTCCCATAAATATACTCTTGAATTGCTTGATAATTGCTTGATCACCAAATTTTCCAATAATTTCCACTTAGTCTCCAAATGGTGAAATGACTAGGTATTTATATGCACTTATTCTAATTTCCCAAAAATTAAATCTCAATAGTCAATATTTGACATTTGAAAGTCAAATAATAAAATTCCACCTTTGACATATTAACTTTTGGAGGAAAAATAGGGGGACCAAATCACCTAGGCTGACTTAGTCCTTACCTTATTTTGTGGGATATAGGTTGTTGAGGGCCAAATATTAAATGTGTGCATTAGTTTTCTACATGGGTTTTCTTGACAATGTCCAAATGGGATATAGAATACATAATTTAGGAAATTAGGTGTACAATTAGGTCCATGCACTTAAGGGGGGGTAAAACATAGTTTGAAATTATCAAGGGTGATAATTTATGAAACTACATTTAGCCCCCACTTTAGTGAGTGTATGAGCTTACACTCAAATTCACAATAAAGTAGAAAATATTTCAAGAGGTTTCTAACTGTCAAAATATTGAAGATATATGATGACAACGAATCTAGGCTGAGTGCACAAGCCCCCAACATTCAAGATCCCATGGAAAACAAAAATAATCACAAAGTAACATGCATGTAGGTAATGCAACAAGATAATACAAAACATACACAATGTCAAAACAAAAAGGAGGTATGAATAATCATAGAATAGCAAGCTACATTATGCTAGTATCTATATAGGTTTTCATAGCTTACAAGCTAACAAAGTCCAATATTTTCTAGGAAATCACATACCAAAGGCACCATGGGCTACTAAAGTCCAATGTTCACTAGGTGAACCTCCTAGATAAAGTAGAAAATATGAGAAACACACAAGGACTAGTGAGGGCTGATTTTCACTTGGTGTGTACCCATTTTCAATCATACCAATAATTATACTCCCTGATAGTTCTAATAAGTTGCTAAAAAGATAATCAAAATTTTATGCCAATGCATCACTAAGTCTAGCACATGTTAACAAAGTGAAGGAAAAATTCTATTTCAATGCTCACTAAGTTTGACCTGTGTGAACAAAGTGAAGCACATAATTGAATGTATGCCTCCACCTTAAAGTAATTACAAAACACCATTTTGTGAGGAGATAATTTAAGGTAGAAAAATGATAAATTCCATGTGATAAGGTCATGAGAGACTGTTTGGAAAGCCCTATGACAATGAGATGCTTCAAAATAAAGTGGCCACATCATAAGGGGTTGCCCTAAATACATTACCACAAAAAAAATATGAACATGTAAGGGATCCATGGATCTAGGATTAGTATACATATTTGCAACCATAATGTAAATGAGCTTGGAACTGATGTCATTTCCAAAATACTTCTGGAACAATAAAAATAATTAAATAATGAGATATAGAGAGGAAACAAAACTTTTGGGTCAACATGGAAGATACCTAAATGTCTCAATTCCTTGCATCATCCCAAAAATGAAAACAAAAGACAAAAATAAAAGGAAATGTTTATGATAGAAAGAAAAATTGAGATACAAATAGATGAATGTCATGATAGATTCATTTCCTTTGTATCCTTATGCCAATGGAGCAACAAGGGTCCTCCAAAGAAAAATCATAAAAAAAGACATGCCAAGAAACACATGGGAGACCACATCACATGCAATAAAACACAAAAAATACACAAAGGACTACTACACATGCAAGACAACCTAAAGAAAATCATCTGCATCCCAATCTTGTTCATCATATATGGAAGGCCTTCATAGCTAGCCAAAGAGACTACAAAAAGTGTCGTACTAGGAGCATCACTAGGTTCAACACATGGAGAATCACTCTCATTAGGAGTATCATCAAAGTTGCCCCATCTAAATCCATAAACTTTGATAACAAAAAAGACAATTCGTTATGCAATGGTCATCAATTTTAGAATTTTCATCCTCATCATCTATATTTGTCACCATGAGTGGTTTATTGACAATGTCTATTATATATTCTTATTTCACCCTTTATTTTGGTTGGGACATGTAAGGTTCACTTTCATGTTTTGGTGAAAGTTGTAATTCATCCTGATTTATTTTCATAAGTATTTGGTCATCAGGTAATGTTTTATTCTTTTCTTCTAACTAGCAAGCAATACCATGACATCTATACCTATTCTCTATAGAATTTTTCTTCTTCTTGTATAGTTTTCAATTTGTGAAGGGGTAAGAGTAGGTTTCTCAACAATTGATCTCTTTTCTTCCCTTAGATGAGGAATTGAAGGGGCCATCAAGGGTTGGGAAGCTGCTATCCCCTTAAGTTTATACACTTGTTTTTCCTTTGAAGGAACAAAAGGAATCACATGATTTTCTCTTGTTCTTTTTTGTATGATATGGTTGGAGGAACTGCAACATATTTACCTCATTTATTTGGAAGGACATTTTCCTCAAACATTGGTTTATCAATGACTTGTGGGGTGGGATGTACAACCATAGCCTTATCACTTTCAAGAATATTGCTAAGGGATAACTCTATTATGTTATTCTCCTTAAATTTTTTATATGATGTGAAAAAAAATCCTCACGAGGCTTAAAAATATTTATGGGTTAAGGCCCAAAAATAGTCCAATGAAAAATTTCCTCGAGAAGACAAAGGATTAAACCCACTATGATGCACTGTGTATATTTGATTTTCAAATGGGAACTTTATGCACTTGTGGATAATCAATGGAATGAAATTCATGGAGCATAGCCATGGATAGCCTAGCTTCATATAGAATTGGTCCAATTGGTGGATGATGGAGAATGATACATCCAGTTCTTTCAATCCAAACTGAAGTGAAAGAGTGATCAAACCAATTGTAGGATGAGAAAAACCATCATATGTTTTTAACCATTCTTTTGGTTGTTTGTAAGAATCTTGATAAAGATCATGCACATACAATAATTAATTGGTGATCATATTCTCTAAGCTCACAGGATCAATGAGTATCCTTAGGGTTTATCAGTAATACATCTAGCAATATAGATAGGACCATCTGGTGCATGTATAGATGCATCAATATGTGTGAAGGAAATGTTAGGTAAAAAAGTTGTTTGGTTCTTATGAGATTCAACATCTATTAGAGTGATCATATTATATAGAGCATCGTCATCTTCATTCTTTTCTTCAGAAGCTTGCATAAAGTTGGATGTATGATCTGGCATGGGATTTGTGAAAATTTTAAAAACTTGATTCGGTGGGGCAGTTGACTTGTTTCTTTTTTATTTAACATCAAATAATTGGATGTTATTAGAATAAATGAGGTATTTAACTTGATGTTTAAGACACAAACATCATTTTGTACCATGTCCATGTGTATGATGATATTGACAAAAGGATTGTGGGTTGAAATTTGGAGATAATAGTTTTTTTGTATCTACAGGTATAATCATAGGTAATTAGATTAAGCTCTTGCTCAAAATCTCTAACATCATTGAATGAAGGGAGTTAGGAAATTGGGTAAATTTTCTATCTCTCAAACTAAATTGATAAGGGGTTGAACTTATGGCTACAAATTGTGGCTAAATGTGGTTGGCTATTTGAGGTTTTCTTATCTTGATAAAGTTCTTGTTTTTCTTCTTGAATGGTTGATAGTTGTTTTGGGGTATAGATTCAGATTGCTCAACAGTATTCAACAATAGAAATTCAAGGTAAAACTTGAAGCAATATGAAATTAAGTATGTGGTTTCAAATATGAAATTATGTATTCAAGATAACCAATATTACGATATGTTATTAGTAATTGTAACCATGAAATTAAATCAGAAATACCACATGTTGATTATCACAAGTAACACAACATATTTATGGAGAAACCTTTGTGGGAATAAACCACACACCCAAAGAGATGCAATGTTTGTATTAATCTTAAAGGAAGTACATTGATACAACCATCTTTTGAATTCTGGTAGCACTTTGTTACATTGAAAACCTACAAAAAAACTCATAAAACCACATGTTGTGCACTATTTTCACACACACCCCAATGACACTGGATACCAACCTTTGGTGTCCAAGGGAGGATATTCATTGGATCACTTTTGGCCCACCCCAGTCAATCTGATTTCTCCAAGGATGGACCTACTTTACAAAAATTGCGTAATGTATAAGACTAGGGGCAAGGGATAGCTGAAATTGACCCTTCCTATAGCACAACATCTAGCTGCCTCCTCTTCCCAAAAGGGAAAGGAGAAGCTTGTCTCTTCTCAGGCTACCTCACCCACTCCCCTTTCTTGGGAGGAGTATTGGATGAGAAAGCCTGGCCTCTACCCATTAAGCTTGATGGTGCCTGTTTGGCATAGACCCAAGATTAGGATATCAGATCTCCCTACTGAACCTCCTGGGCCTTGGTACTATTTGTATGATAGGAAGAAAGGTTCCCAAAGGGAATTTTCTTTGCGGCCTCCTACCACTTCTACTCCCAAAGCAGTAAATGGGAAAAGGTCCGCTATTGAGGCACTAAAGCCAAGTCCCCCTGCTATCTCCCAACCTACTCCTACTCTCATTCAAGATTTTGTTCCTCTGCCAGAAATGGTTGTAGTGGACACTCCCATGGCTAAGTAGTAGCCTTCTATTCATTTTCAACCTCTGGTCTCTAGCTCGAAGATTCATAGAAACCACCTTGCACACAAGCACAAGTGCTGATGAAAGGCTCTCACAGATGAGCAGGAAACTTTGTAGAACAAGGAAAAGGAGATGACTTCCCCTATGTTAGGGCCTCTTGTTGTGTCTTCCCCTCTCCTCTCCTCCACTCTCGTTCAACCTAGTTTAGCCTCACCTTCAACTCCCACCATGAGTGTGCTTAAACCCAAATGGGTGTAGGTGTTCATCTCTCCTTTGTCAAAAATGCCCTTGCTAATGTCCCTTTTAGATGTCCCTCCTTTTCCAAAGCTCGTGAATATTCCAAATACTTCAGTGATATTCGTTATGGCTTTCTCCTCCTCCTCTTCCTTTATGCCTCTCACCTCATCTATGGGGATTTCACATCCCCTTATGAGGTTGAAGGTAGAGGATGGTCCCTCCAAAAATGGAGGCATTAAGAGGATCCCACCTTCTTCGAAGGGTGTTTTTGTGTTAGCTTGTTCAATCCTAGTGACGGAACAAGACTTGGCTTCCCCTGAGTTCATCACCACCCCTGAGTCATTTGGTAAGCCTAGCAGTGAATCTTCAGCACAATCCTCCTCATCCATTGAAGTGAAACATCACACTCCTATAAAGTGTGTGTTTAACTCTCTAGATGAAGTTCTGGCCTTGTCAACAATCTTTGCAAAGTCACTGACCTTAGCTCCACAAGAGCTTAGTGGAGGGGACCTTGTGGTGCCTTCATCCTTAGCCCTTGTTGTGGGAGGATCATATGCTCCTCCTCCTTCCTCCTATGATGATCTGGAGTGGGAAGTTGATGACCTCTTGGTCAATCAGTGTTAGGGGAAAGCCCCTTCTTTACCTTTAGGTTAGATGAGTGTGTGTGTTTTGACGTGCCCCCCCATGATCATGCTATGTGTTCCTGGCTAATCATTGTCATCCTTTTTGGTGCTTGGATATAGGAGTGATTTTTGTGTCGTAAACCTTCTTCTATCTATTTCATCATTCTTCCATGTTTGTGACTCATTTTTTGCAAAATTTGGGGATGATGCAAAATGTTGGGGGCATTTAGGCTTCCCTTCCATGTTGACCCATTTTTCTATTTTTACTTTGTATTCTCATGTATGCTTCACATGGTCTGATATAGTAGGGGGCTGATGATAGTTCATTTTATATACTATTATTACACTTATATATATATATATATTTATTTATTTATGAGTAGTTCTAACCCTATAATATCATATCACCCCTGTGCCCTTTGTTTATAATTTCTTTTGTCTCTTTTAGCTTTCCTTTTATCTTTCTATCTTCTTTGATTGATTTATCCCTTTCATTTGTGGAAACGCCATTTCTATAACACTTCAATTTTTAGCAAATGCATTCATTGCCAATGAATCTTTTCTCGAGAATCTTCACAATTTTTTTTCAAAGAATTGCATTCTTGACTTGAAACCCTAATGGAACATGTTTCCTTCATCATGGGTTCACAAAGAAAGAACTTGAGACCTTTTCTTCGAGGTGGAAGCAACTTCAACCTTCCCCTCATGAGGGGGTGTTTTCTTCCTTTTGAATTCCTTGATAAAGTGAACATCTTTCGAAAGGATTCCTTGATGGTGAATCAATTTGAGAAAGAAACATCTCTTCTACACTTTCAAACAACATGTCCCTTGATTGGACCCCTTTCTTCATGCCGGGTTCCTGAGGGATCCTTTTGAAATATTTCCAATCTATCAACGGTCTACGTAACTATTTGCTCATTTGCCTACATGGCCGCTTTCACTTTGCAGATGTGCTTGTGAAGCTACTTTTTGACTCTTTGGAGTCCCCTTCCTTGTGTTTCCTCTATGTAAGACATCTTGGGGGATACCTTCCTATAGGTCTATGGGCCTATAGGGTGCTTCTTTTGAGCTTCCTCCATGCGAGAGATCTTGGGGTTCACTCCTTTGCAAGTTTGTGGATCTACAGGGTGTTTTCTTTGAGTTTCCTTCATGTGAGAGATCTTGGAGGACACCTTCCTTGCAGGTCTACAGGTTTTTAAGGTTCTTTTTCTGGGTTTCCTTCATGTGAGATTTTGGAGGATACTTTCCTTGCAAGTATGTGGTTTTGTAAGGCGCTTTTCTCGGTTTCCTTCATGTGAGAGATCTTGGATGACACCTTACTTGTAGGTCTACGAACTTGTGAGGCACTTACTTCTTGGGGATTCCTTCATGTGAGAGATCTGGGGGTTCATGTCCTTGCAGGTCTACGGGCCTATAAGACGCTTTCGATCTACAACTTCATAGTTTTGCGAGGCTATGAAGTCCTTTACTTGTCCTATGCTCTCAAGTTCTCCAAATCATGGTCTACTTCCTCGTTGATTCAAGTATACATTTCTAACCCTACTACCTTTTCAATATACTTTACCTAAGCACTCATTAGTATTTGTGCTCACTAAAGTGGGGGAAAAATGTATAGGCATACATTTTAACCCCTTACACAAATTTCTCTTTTACACTTCCTCACCTTAGAAAACCAAATCTAAAGAAAAAATTCTACATCAGTAAGTTGCCTTCATTCCACTTGTCATTCTTCTTTTGCATCAGTAGAAGAATATTATTTGGAGATGCACGCATGAATCACAGACATCCACATAGCACACTTACCTCCCTGATGTATTCCTACATCTGAAGTTGGCATAGGCATTACACTTCCTATTGGGAACAATTTGTAATGTCCCTCTTTGACCAATCAACCCAAAAATGCCTTATTCTCTTAACCTCACCTTCAAAAAGATTCATTCTTCATGAAAATAAATCCTTTTTGGAAATCTCCAAGCACTCATTTCATCTCCTTGGTATCACTTCTTGCAATCTCTTCACTTCCATCACTTCAACTAGCACTTTAGCACTTCATACCAACAACAACAACACTCCATCAACTTCGTACAACAAGTGTGGAAGAAGCCAATGCAGTGTAGGCTTGAGGTTTTGCAACACCTCCCTTCATCATAGTTGAGGTTGTGGTGATTGTTCAATCCTTATTTCTCTATCATTGGCTAGTGAGCTCTTGGTGGAGGTGGCAACATTTCACTCCTCTCCTTTATGATTTGGTTGAGTATATTTATACTATTTTGTAGTGTTATTCATGTATTTTCTTTCTTTACTTCTTTATCATATATTTCTCTATCATTGCTACCTTAGCTATACGTGGAGGTGGAAACATCAAAAAGGGGGTCTAACTGAGGTAGACCCCTATGCAGCCCCCAACAATTTTCCCTCTTTCTTGTGTGTAGGTGGACATGCATTTGGAGCTAGCTGGCAAATGAGCATCTTTGTGAGATTATCTGTCACCTTAGCCTTCATATATTTACTTTATCATATTCATTTATATCTTTCCTACCTCATAGTTCTATTTTGTTCCCTTAGAAGTGACTAGCTAGGCCATCGACATGTTTTTTGGTGGTTCATACTATGTTTTTTGGTTATCTGTTCATACAAACGATAACACACTTGAGAGACACCAGCGTGCCATGCTATCGTCCCAGAACCACACTTTCATCCTTGGGTAGAGAGCTACCTAAGGCACAGTGTTGAACCTAAAAATTTGCTCGCCTAGTCCTAGTTTAGATTTTGGGTCTAAAGAGTGGTTGCAAGGCCTTATAGTCCTCATCATTCTTGCCCCTCATTTGAAACATTATTTAGAGTGAGGTAAGTTAGGACAGTCTTCTACTCTTATCTCTCTTTGACCTGGGGCCTTGACATGGTCAGTCCCCCTCTCTTACACTTTTTCAATGAAGTGCTTAGGCTAGGACATATAAATTTCTTCTTCCAACTCTCGATGAAGAAACATTATCTTCACATCCATCTACTTGATCTCTAAGTTATGCACTACTGTAAGTAACAAAAGAAATCAGATAGATGTCAGCTTAGATATAGGAGAAAAAAAATCTCCATAATCAATTCCCTCCACCTAGGAATAACCTTTTGTGACCAATCAATCTTTATACTTCTTATCACTGCCATCTAGATGAATCTTTTTCTTAAATACCCATTTACAGCCAATAGGTTCTCACCCTTCAAGTAGGGGTACCAAATCCTAGGTTTCATTCTTTTTCAATGCTCCCATTTCCTCATTCATGGCTTCCAACCAAGAATTTGAATCAAACATATTAATTGCCTCTTTCATATTCCTAGGCTCATCAGTGCTAGTAATCAAAGCATAGGCACAGTTCAAATCCAACATAGAAAATCCATACCTATCAAGTTGATGCTTTTCGCGTGTAGTCCTCCTGACAGGCTGAGGATGAGTTTGTGGTTCTTCTTCTTTAGAACTCTCAAAGCTACTAGAACTCTCCTCAATTTTAGGTACACTTTGAATTTCCTCTTTATCTAGAGTTTGAGGAATTTCAACTACATCATTCTTCTTTTCCTTTTTATCTATCTCTAATTGTGGACCAACTATTGAATGCTTCAAATCACAAAAGATTACACTTTTGTTGTACAAAACCTTCTTAGTAATAGGATTCTAAATCTTGTATCCTTTCACACCAACACCATAGCCAATGAAGATACATTTGAAAACCTTGTTCTCCAAATTTTATCTTTTCTCATTTGGCACATAAACATATGCTTCACAGCCAAAGACACAAATATGTCTCAGAGAATGCTTCTTACCAGACCACACTTCCAAAGGTGTTTTGTCAACAAGAGCCAAACAAGATGAATGATTTATCAAGTAACATGTTGTAGCCATAGCCTCAGCCCATAAATTTTGCTCCAAACCAGCACTGCTCAACATATTTCTCACTCTTTCCATTAGTGTCCTATTTAACCTTTCAAGAACTCCATTCTGCTATGGAGTATAAGGCTTATTTTATGCCTTTTAATCCCATTGTCTTTGCAATACCTTTCAAAATCTGTAGAAAAAAACTCATTGCCATTTTTCATCCTCAATCATTTAATTTTCCTTCTACTTTGATTTTCTACTAAGTTTATAAACTCTTTAAACCAAATTAACTCTTCTAATTTACTTTTTAGAAAATACAAAAATGACCTTCTTGAATAATCATCAATAAAAGAAACATAATATCTAAACTTCGATAATGAAGGAACATTCACTAGACCAAATACATCATAATGAACATGAACCAGTATGCTAGAATATTTATGAGGACACAAATAAAATGAAACATGGTGTTACTTTCCATAGATACAATGTTCACAAAAATTGAACTTAAGGTTACAATCAACAATCCCTTCAACCAAATTTTTATTTTTCAAAGCTTTTAAGTCTTCTTTTTCTATGTGACCAAGTCTATGATGCCACAACATAGTTTTCTCTGTTGGGAGTTTCACCTCCAAGGAATTTGCACCCAAAGGAGTTTCATTCTCATTCTCTACATGAGCAACTTTTCTTGAATTTATAGAGATGTTACATTGAATAGGATGTGCATCCAACTTGTACAAAATTCCTATGCATTCACCCTTAGCCAGTACCATTGAGACTCTAGTCATCTTACAACCTCCACTCAAGAAAGAAACTTGCACACCAACATCATTAAACTTACTAAAAAAAGTAGGTTACAAGCCAAACCTAGTATGTGTAGTATTCCATCAATTCCTTTGATTCTTCCATCAAGGAATTAGATTCTGACTCTTCCACAACCAACAATTTTTAGAGTTGAATCACTTGCCAAGTACACCTTTCCACCAACATACTTTTCATACTTAGTGAACGAATCTCTATGAGATGTCATGTGAAAATATGTGCCTGAGTCAATCAACCAGACATCATCTGATTCCTGAGTCATCAAGGCTATAATGAAGGCATCTACATCACTCTGAGAAGAGTCATTTACCAAAGAGTTGTTGTTGTTGTTGTTCTCCTCCTTACAATCCTTTCAAATATGACCAGTCTACCCACAGTTCCAACATTTCACCTTGGACTTCTTACCAAGGGACTTTGATGTCCCTTTAGATTTATATTTAGACTTCTTTTATTTATTCTTGCCTCTCTCCTTTGATCTACCCCAAACAACAAGAGCCTCCTTGGCCATTTTAGAAGACTTCCTTCAAATTTCTTTTGACAGTAGTGAGGCAACCACGCCTTCCATCTTTAAAGTAGTTGTTGTAATTCCAATAGCCATTACCAAATGGTCCCAAGTGTCGGGTAAGGAACATAATAAAAGCATACAATGTTCCCCCTCCTCTATCTTTACACCCATAGACACCAACTAAGAAAAAATCATATTAAATGAATTTGGATGATCTACTACAAATGCACCTTCTTCCATCTTCAAGGAGTATAAATTCTTCCTCAGGAATAAATTATTCACCAAAGAATTCCCTTGATAAATTTCACCAAGTTTCTTCCATAATGAAAATGCAATCTTCTCCTCATGGATGTTTAGGAGTATAGAATTGGCTAGACATAGTCTTATCAACCCTCTAGGTTTTCTATCTATGAGGTCCCAATATTCTTGTTTCATACCCTGTGGCATAGTTCCAAACACAACAATCTAGAGGTCTCTATCCATCATCAGGTCTTCCATTTTGATTTTCCATGACTCAAAATTTTAGCCATTGAACTTTTCAATTTCTACTCTACCTGATGTACTTTCCATCTCAAACTATAAATAAGAAAACTGGTTCTTCTTTTGCAAGACTCTCACTGAACATGATTAGCACAAAAACCATCCCTACTTAGAAGGATAACACAACTGGCCAAGCTCTGATACTACTTGTAAGGAATGCGGTGGTGAAAAAATTCCTTCCTAATGCAAAATCCTTAGGAGAGAAGTTTAGAAAAACCATTCATTTAACAAGTAACATTCATTTGAGATGCACATACACAGAACAAAAGAATAGACAATATCATCACATAGAGAGATAACACTAGATTTACATGGGAAAACCCTTACGGGAGAAAAACCCACACACCGAGTAAAGTCACATTGTATTATAATAGATAGATTACATATAGAGTTACAAAATTCACTCTCAAATGTTAACTCATAGTAGCAATACAATCCCTTGATTGACCTCACTATTACAATGCTCATAAAAGCCTACAATGTAGCATCAACCAACCATAGTTAGGTTTTCATTAATTTCACTATCTTCTCTAAAAATATTTCATCTCGAGTCACACACACCACCATCCAACACACATCAAGCTGCCCAAAAATTAATTCAGTTATAGAGAATATTATCATATTTTCTCTCTGTCAACCCCCAAGTCGGGATCATGCTTTAATGTAACTATATCACTATTAGGAAATACATCTTTCCATCCAATGATTGTTGATTCACAACAGCAATGTAGAATCAACAAATGAATTCATGCCATGTGTCAACACATCACACGTCCACCTCTTTTGACTATCATACCATTTGGGTCTCTACCTCCATCGGAATGTTGTGAGGACTTTGGGAGATCTCTCCCTGAAAACCCCATGTCACATCGATAAGCACAGACTAGAACATCATCAGAATATATAACAGACATCAAAGGATCTCACACCGACACAACCCTATCATATCGACATTGCTACCACCATACCGTTGATGAAACATGCCTAGTCGAAGAGATTTAGGAGTATCTCTCACTGACACCATAAGGTGACCTTGAATCAACAATCCACTAGGGTCATAGTACTTGAAATGTCGAATATACATGGGATGTCAAAGAGACATCCACAAAACTCCCATTGAAAATGCTTTGTCTCATCGATAAATATAAATAGTGTCACCATTGCTATGTCAAAGAGACATAGCCCATTCTCACGCCAACCACACACTTCACACTAACAATAAAAGGGATAACCAATTTAGGAGAAACCAAAACTTCACAACCTCCATTGGAGGTTAGTAAATTCATGAAACCTATGACAACAAGGAGATCACCATGTTGGGAGGTTATGAAACTCACGAACCATGCAACATTCTTCTATATTTTCCTTCAAGGCTTGACTTAATTGTTCATCTTCCATGCTTTTAATTTCTTTCTACTTGATTTGATAATAGAGTTCCTTTCTCTTTTTCCTAGACTTATTGATTTCATCTTTCAATGATTGAATGAATTTCTCAGCATTCATGAGGCTTGCCTACAATTCCCAAACTTTAGATTTGGACTGATCAAGATCATCTAGTGCCACCAAAAGTTGTTGAATAATTCCATAATCCATTGAATCACTCTCACATATCTTCCCTAAGCTATTAAAATCCTTATGAGGAACTAGGATTTGATACCAATTGTTGGAATCAAGTAACACTGAGAGTGGGCCGTGAATTAGTTTTTTGCAAAATTTAACTTTATTAACCTAATCTTTAAACCACTTATAGCATTGAACCAAGAGAAAGATGCAAGAACACAAAGAAATCAACCAAAACACCACAACACAAGGATTTTTATGTGGAAACCCTATTAGGGGAAAAACTATAGTGGAGGTAAATCCACAATATGAGTATACTCAAAATAAGTGTTTACAAATGGGGAATGCATATGCATCTAGGCACACTGCCTAGAGCTCACTGCTCAGATATAGAAGGCTTACTAACCAAAAGAAGACTCACTTTCTTATAGTCATAGATGGACAACTGGAGTGGATGAACTATGAAATTAGCATCTGCTAATGCTTGATTATAGTCCTGGTTAAACGCATTAATCACATTCTTCACACTCTATCTGATTATGCTCTTGAAACTTTGTCTGCTTTAATTCGGATCACCAATCTTTGTTCTGTGTAAGTGAAACTACACACAATCAATCTATATTCCTTCTAACTCTCACATCATATCACAACACACACCAAAATTATAGAAGTAATTGATTATATATATTTGCGACCATGAATTATATCAACTACATGTAGGCTTCAACAAAATATAAAACATGTACAAACTGTCAGCTCAATCCATAAACAACTATTAATGTGAACTAATCAAAGTTGGCCACATCATAGTGAGGACCCAAAATATTATCCTCGAACATGAAATACCTTCAAATATTTTTCCTTGAAGATCCACAACATGCTACAATCACCCTATTGGCCTTTCTGCACTATTAGACTAAAAATTAATAAACTGGATCTTCAAACTTGCACATCAATCAATATGAGGCTCTATGATTCAAAGATAAGAAATTTCATACACCAAACGACCTTCGCTGAGATCCACAACTCAAAATGATGACATGAAATTACGTATGAATTAATGTACAAAAATCTATTGGATGCCCTATTTTAGCTTTGACAGTTAACACATATCTTCAATCTGACTTCTAGTGTGAGAAAATACTAAAGTGCATATAGGATTACTAACTAGGGTTTCCATCAATGACAACACCTGATAAATTATGTAGTGTCTCTTGCCAAAAATCTCCCCCTTTGGCATTGATGGCAACACTTAGTGAAAAATGACTAAGTGTCAGAATCAATACCAACATGAATACACTACAAATATCAAAAATTCAAAAAAATTCCAATCACAACTCCCCCTAAGATGAATATGACAATTTTTACTATCCCATACTCCCCCTTTGACATCAATGGAAAAGGCGGGAATCCATATACCAAAATCATACAAAATTTCTATGTATATGTACAAATAGGCTTCTCTAACTTACATGTCCACTAGAATATATCTAGAAAATTGTTCTTCAATAGGCTTAAACTAGTGTCCCAACCCTTTTTGAGACTCTCCAAAATAGTTATGTGACCAAAAAACATATAGGATTGCATTTCTGCTTGCTTCCTTCAATGCACTAAGCATTGTCTCCATTTTAGGACCAATTATTAATCTGAACTCACATACCCTTTCAACAGTTATGCCATTTTCATGCTTAAAACTTTTAATTTTTTCAAGCAAGGATATGACTTGATCTTCTTGCTTACTCACATAAATGGTTAGAGGATCAAAGGCTTGAGAAATATCTGCTAACCGTTTCTCATGTTCCTTAATTTTGTTCTCAGTGACCTTAATGAATTTAGACAAAGATAAGCATGAATTATAGATATTTCTACCCTCAGACAATGCACTGTGAATGTTATTTACACAGGTAGCTAAAAAATATTTATCATTAGCAATCATACCCTTCAATCTATTGAACCTATTTGAATCAAATTCTTTCTAAACCTTATCCTCAGTTGACTTTTCAAGGGACTCAAAGTGAGTACTTACAGAGTTGATAAGTTTCTTTAGCTGACCGGATGGAGAATCAAATGAGTCCTTGACATGTGTGGGCATGATCTTCTCCAAAATTTTGGATACAAGACTCAACAACTCACTGTCCTCAATGTGAGATTTTGGTATCTCCTCCCTTGCCTTGGCCTAAGAAAATGATGCTACCTTCAACTTATGAATAGGAGATAGAGTGGCCAAGTTGATAGGACCTTCAAAAAATTCAAGGTCAAACTCCTCCTGTTGTTCTCCTAAAAACTCCTTTACTACCTTCGCAATGTATCTTGCTTCCAAAACAACCTCCTTTGCCTCATCCTTCTTCTCTTCAGTCACAAATTCTTGCTTGGCTTTAAGAATCTCTAACTCTTCAACTTTAGGAGCTTCAGTCTCCATGGGAATTTCATTATCTTGCATGTCTAGAGGATTCTGAGTATCCTCAATTGTGTCTTCTTTTCCTTCAATTTTTGGACCAGATGGAACATCTTCATTATGAGTTTCTTTAGAGACATTGTACCTGTTCTTCAATAGAACTACCTTAAGAATTTTCTCAGTATCTTTTGCAACTTCCTCAATCTTCACAATCATAAGCTTATTCACCCTTATTTTTCTCTTAAAATCCTTTTTAGCATCATTGAATATCTTTTTCATTTCTTTTATTGACATTACCAAACACAAATCAGCAAGTATGCATTCTCTCATTTGTTCTTCTTCAGTTCTTGCATTTACTCTCCTCATTTCCAAGACTTCATATAACCCTTTACATAATTCTGACATTATTTCTATGAGTCATATTGAAAAGATTTGAATACTTTATTGAGGCTTACTCAAGAGTTGGCTGATCGAGACTATCAAAGGTGTCATACCATTCAAAAATTGGTTTGAGATTACCATCCTTAATTAAAGCTTTTTCCACTTCCTCTACAAACATACATGATCTAAGAGTTTTCACCTTTTTCTTTGCTTTCTCTTTACCGGAGGGCTTGTCCTTAAAGACTTTTGATGCCTTTGTGCCCTTATGCTTGATTTTTCTTACTTCTTCATTAGATTTAGTTTCTTCATCATCCTTAATAGCAACATAAACTCTTGTGATTTTATCATTCTTCCTCTTTCCTTATTTCCCGAATGTCTTGAATTGAGCTTTTATTGGGCTTGATTTCTTTGTAGGACCGAATGAGAGTACAGAGCTCCTTGTAGATCAAGATCTAGCAAAGGATGTTGTCAAGCTATCAAACTCATTTCTAGTAGCCTCTCATTCTTCAATGTGTTCTCTTTTCCTCCTAGCTTCCCTCACTAGTTTAGCAAATATTCCCATGCTTTCTACAAAAGCTTCAACTTCCTTTCTCACCTTCCAAACATCATTGGCTTCTTTAGTTCTACATGCACTTGCATATATTTCTCTTCAAAGGTACCAAACCTTTCTTCTGTTGGATCCTAAGGTTTTCTCAATAATTGTTGGGCATATGACTCCAAAATGTGTTCTTCAACCTCATATCCCAAAGGAATTATCCAAACTATTCTAGGTTTTGTTGCTTCCATCAAGCCCTGATCAATGTCAACCATGAAGAAAATAGTGTCCTTGTATCTTTCCATGATAGATGTAGGAATCTTTTCCCTAGCTTTCATTTCACTCTAAAATCTTTTGAAATAACCCCAAATTATATTTTTCCTTGATTTGTTGTCACCAATTCTATACGAGATGTCTCTAATTTGAATAGCTACCAGTTTGTCACTTTTCCATTGCACTTTTCCAACTCTGGGAACTTCATTCATTAAATAGAAGCATAGACATAACAACATATTTCCATACTTGAAAGAGTTCTTCTTGTCCTTAATTTTACCAATATTTTCAATTAGCTAGCCCCAAAGTAATTCACATAGGTCATATTCTGTATTTTCCTTGACTAGTTGATAACTTGCATAGATTGCAGTACCGGATACAAAATTATCCTAGCTGGAGTGATAGATCTTGTTTCCAATAACCATAGAGGAAAATCTTACATCCACTTCAATGATGTCATTAATTTTCATGGCTCTTTTGTCAAAAACTAACTTGGTTGCCTTAGTGACTATTTGGTTCTTAACAGATTTCAATGTTGGAAACCCATTGGATGAATTTAGACTAGTAACAATCCTTATAGGTTCCTTTGTGATCTTGAAGGGCTGACTTAACCACATAAACTTGACATGCACTCAACTCAGTATGTATTAGACCCATTCATTTTCATCAAATATAGGAAATTTCACAATTTGCATGAACTTCTCCTCTAGAGTCTTGAATTCGGGCCTTACACAGAGATCTCCCATAATGTGATTTGTGTATAGATTTAACAACTAGGAGCTTCCTAATTCCTCAACATTGACATGAATGTATGCCCTAATATCTTCAATATGCAAAATACCATATGGAACAGAAGAAAATGCACCTAATGGGTATGTCTCAATAGATTTGAAAGGGTTTCATTTGAATTTTGGGCGGGGTCTATCCTTAATACCAACAACCAAAGGAGTGGCCATTTTCAAACATTTCAAATTCACAAGTTTTACAGATAAATACCTTTCGTCAAATTAGGGTTTGATCATCGAATCGCCTTCAAACTTGTATCTCACCAAAATTCGCTTGTAGAGTTCTCCAAACTTCTTTTTCTCAAAATGCAATGTAACAAATGAGAAACAAAAGTAACCTTTTTATCATTCACACACCTAAATTTTGTCACAATAAATTATTTTTCCCTAGGTCTTTTGGATACCCTATTTTCATATTCCATGAAATAAAATTCTTTTGCGGACCTTCAATTTTGCATAAGTTTCCTCCACAAGATATCCCAAAACATCTATAGATCATAAATGCAATTGTTAAAATATTCCACATTCTAAAATCAACTACTAGCAAGGGGGGTAAAATATTTTCTTGAGAACTCCCCCTATGCTAGAGGCCTTAAACTAATTCCTGGAGGAATTATCAGTACCATATTCTAGTGCTAACTCATTTCCTACATCAAAAGCACTCGTCTTCACCCATTTCTTCTTCAATTGATTCATGATCTCATTTTTAGTAACTTTTCCTTTTCCCTTAACATTCTTCTCCATATTTTTCCCTTTGTTTACCGGACCCTTCCTGCTTCTACAGACTCTTGCAATGTGACCGAATTTGTTACAAGTATAGCACACAACATTTTTTTGTCCAGACTAGTTATTCAATTGATTTTCTCTTGATCTGCACTAGTTAGCAATATGGCCAAATCTATTGTAGGCATAACATCTAACATTTTTATTAAAAGAGTTTTTTTTTCATATTCATGCATTCAATTGATTTATGACCATACTTATTGCAATTGAAACACTGAATTGAGAATGATGGACCACTTGAATTCATTTTTCTTCTACATTGTGCAACCATATGACCAAAGTTTTTGCAAACAAAATAGTATACATTGAACTTTTAAGCATTGGGTTGTCTTGATACCTTCTAGCTTTATTCATCTAATTTCCTTTGACTAGATCTGAAGCTTTCTCCTTTCTCATATCTAAGAGCTTGCTTGTCATTTCCAATCTTCTAACTTTGAATCAGTTCATCAAGCTTGGTTGAGCTAGTCTTGAACTTCTCCTTGTATTCATTTTTAGTAGCAAGTTCATCCCTAAGAGTAACAATATGTCTTTCAAGCTCTTCTTCAATGTTTTTGGATTGTTGCAAATCAGCTAATCCATTAGTAATTATGCTACATTCTTCATATTTTCTTTCAAGGACTGAGCAAGATTCTCTTCCTTCTTCTTTTTATCTTCAATCTCCTTGGTCATCCTCATCACAATAGGTTCCATCTCATGTTTTAGGATATCATTATCTCTGGTGAGCTTTTCATATTCTTATGTCTTTTCTTTCAAGTCTTGACCTAATTGTTCATCTTCCATGCTTTTATTTTCTTTCTGCTTGATCTAATCATAGAGTTCCTTTCTCTTTTTCCTATACTTATTGATTTGATCTTTCAACGATTGAATTAATTTCTCAACATTAATGAGGCTTTCCTACAATTCTTGAACTTTAGATTTGGACTAATCAAGATCATCTAGTGCCACCAAAAGTTGTTGTTGAAGACTACTAGAATCCATTGAATCACTTTCCCAAATTTTCCCCAAGCTATTAAACTCCTTATGAGGAACTAGGATCTGATACCAATTGTTGGAATCAAGGAACACTAAGAGGGGGGATGAATCAGCTTTCATCAAAATTTATCTTTATTAACCTGATCTTTAAACCACTTATAGCATTGAACCAAAAGAAAGATGCAAGAACACAAAGCAATCAACCACAACACCATAACACAAGTATTTTTAAGTGGAAACCCTATTAGTGGAGAAACCATAGTGGATGTCAATCCACAATATGAGTATACTCAAAATAAGTGTTTACAAATGGGGAATGCACATGCATTCAGGTGCACTGCCTAGAGCTCACTGCTTAGATAGAAAAGGATTATTTCCCAAAATAAGACTCACTTTCTTATAGTCACAGATGGAAAATTGGAGTGGATGAACTATGAAATTAGCATCTACTAATGCCTGATTATAGTTCTAGTTAAGCTCATTAATCACATTCTTCACACTCTGTCTGATTCTACTCTTGAAATTCTATCTGTTTTAATTTAGATCACGAATCTCTATTCTACGCAACTGAAACTATGCACAATCAATCTATATTCCTTCTGAATTTTGCATCATATCGCAACACACAAAAAAATGATAGAATTAATCAATTATATATATCTATGACTAGGAATTATATTGACTACATGTCGGCTTCAAAAAAATATAAAACAAGTACAAACTGTCGACTCAATCCATAAACAATTATTAATGCAAACTAATCAAAGTCAGCCACAACAAAGTGAGGACCCAAAATAATATCCTCAAACATGAAACACCTTCAAAGATTATTCTTTGAAGATCCACAACATGCTACAATCACCCTAACGACATTTTTACACTGTAAGACTGAAAATCAATAAACTGGATCTTCTAACTTGCACATCAATCAATACGAGGCTCTATGATTCAAAGATAAGAAATTTCATACACCAAAAATCCTTCCCTGAGATCCACAACTCAAAATGATGACACGAAATTACATATGAATCAATGTACAAAACTCTGTCAGATGCCCTATTTTAGCTTTGATAGTTAACACATATCTTCAATCTGACTTCTAGTGTGAGCAAATACTGAAGTGCAGATAGGATTATTGACTAGGGTTTCTATCATTGACAGCACCTGATAACTTATGTAGTGTCTCTTTCCAACATCGAGATCTATGGGATGTTTTTGATGAGAATATTTCAAGGCCCGTAGATCGTACTCAAGATACTCAATATTATGTTATAGATTGTAAAGCCAAGGGTCTAATTAGATTGTGCTTGGAAAAATCTATTTTAATCAATGTCCATGAAGAGACCTCTACATAGAAACTATGGAAGAAGCTTGGTGAGATGTATCAAGCCAATTCTTTAGTGAATAAGACTTTCTTAAGGAAGAAATTGTATTCCTTAAGAATAGAAGAGGGTGGATGAATTACAGACCATGTGGAAGCATTCAATATGCTTGTGGCTAGTTTTGCATCAATTGGTGTCAAAATGGATGAGGAGAAATTTTAGATCCTACTTTGTTCTTTTTTTGATTCATGGGATTCTCTTGTGATGGCTATTAGTACTTCCATTATATTGAGTATTGAAGATATGGGTTTTTAAATTTCTGAATAGGTGAGGAGGAAGATATACATTAGTACCAAGGATGCCCTAAATTTTCATGGAATATGTAAGGAAAAAGTCAAGAAGAATTAGAACCATTATAAATCTGAGTCCAAGGGGCAATCAAAATCCCCTGGAAAGTCCAAAGTTATTTGTTGGAACTATGGTAAACCTAGACATATTCATAAGGACTAAAAAGAAGAAAAGAATAAATTTGATTCTAATTCTAAGCCTAAGAAGGAATATGGTGATGCATTCATTCTAGCTTTGGCAACTCATGAGGTAATGATGCATGGTTAATTGACTCAGGTGCATCTTTCCATATGACCTTTAATAGAGATGGGTTTTTTGAATATAAATAATTTGATGGAGGAAAGGTGCACTTGGGTGATGATTCACATTTAAATATTGTTGTTTGTGGTAAATTTAGAATCAAGTTTCATGATGGTAGGATAAGAAGGATTAATGGTGCATTGCACATCCTTGGATTAGCATGAAATTTTTTATCTATAAGAAAACTAATAGATGCAAGTGTGCAAGTAGTATTTTCTTATGTAGGATGCAAGATGGTTAGAAGTGCTATGGTGACTACTAGAGGTTTCAAATATGGTAGATTGTATAAGCTTGATGCATGCAATGTTGAGTGCAATAGTACTTATATTTAAAGAAAGTCTTTGGAAGATGTGACGGTTTCACCTTCACTAGATGGTCATGGATTTTTTGTACCCAAGGGTTCTCTTTCTTCTGAATCAAAGTTACCCACAAAGAAAAATATGTTATGGAACCAAAGACTTAGCCACATTGGAGAAAATAGTCTAAGGACCTTGAAAAATAAAAAACCTTAATGGAGTGTTATTTGATTGTAATCTTGAATTTAATTTTTTTGAGCATTGTATTTATGGAAAAAAAAATTGTGTCCAATTTTACTTGACTTCTCATAAATCTTTTGGTTTATTGGATGTTATTTATTCTGATGTGTTTGGTGGACTATAGATGTTCCTTCAATTGGTAAATCCACATATTATGTTTTATTTATTGATGCTTGCAATAGAAGGACATGGGTATACTTTCTAAAGAGTAAATCTAAAGTTTTTTAGTTGATTTAAAGAGATTAAAGCAATGATTAACTTGCAGACTAAAAATAAATTAAAATGTTTGAGGACTAACACTGGTATTGAATTTTTCTCTAATGATTTTAACAAGTTCTATAGAGATTATGATATTCATAGACAAAAGACAACTTTGTATTCTCTACAACAAAATGGAGTTGCAGAAAGAATGAACATGACACTGATGGAAAAGGCTAGTGTATATTGAGTGGTCCTAGTCTAGAACAAAGGTTTTGGGTTGAAGTTGTTGCCACTACTTTTTACCTGATTAACAATTATCCTACATCATCTCTTGTTAATAAGATGCCTATAAAGGCATGGTCGGGCAACAATCATTCATTTAGACATCTTAGAGTTTTTAGCTGCAAGGTATATGCACATGTGTCAAAGGAGAAGCAAACAAAGTTAGAGAAAAAGGTTGTGAAATGTATCTTCAACAGATACAGTAATGGTGTGAAAGGATACAAGATTTGGGATCCTGTTGCATAGAAGGTAATACATAGTAGAAGTGTTATTTTAGAGAAACTTAGCCTTCTTCTATTCCATTGCATCCAAAATAAAGTAAACAAGAAAATGTGATTCAATTTCCTTCTACACTTGAGAAAGTTGAATTGAGGCCCATGAATAGACAAGAAGTTGAGGAGAGATAATCTAGATCTAAATCTTCAAAAGAGGAGGAAGAACCTCCAAATCAACTTGCTTATCGGTCTACAAGGCATAGACAACCACCTAAAAGGTATTCACCTAATTATTGGAGATGTATTTTTACTTTGAATACTAACATTGATGGACCTAGATCAGTAGAAGAGGCATTAGGTATGAATGATAAAAATTCCTAGATTTTATGGATGAAGAAATGATAGCTTTGAAAAAGAATGTTACATGAGATCTTGTACCATTGTCTAAAGGAAGAAAAACCATTGGGTACAAATGGGTGTTCAAGAAAAATATTTGTTCAAAAAGAGGTATTGAAAATTACAAAGAAAAGTTGGTTTAGAAAAGGTATTCTCAAGTTGAGGGTGTTCATTATGGTGAGATATTTCCTCCTGCTACACAAATGACATCCATTATATTTTTTCTTTGTATTGTTGTGGCTTATGATTTAGAGGTTGAGCCAATGGATGTGAAAACTACTTTCCTTCATGGTGACTTTGAGGAGGATATTTATATGATGTAGCTATGGCACTACATGGTGAAAGGTAAAAGTAAATTGGTTTGTAAATTAAAGAAATCATTGTATGGCTTAAAATAGAGTCCTAAGATATGGTACCAAAATTTTGATACATATTTGTTGAGTTTGGGATTTAAGCGTTCCAAATCAGATCACTATGTTTACTGTAAAACTAGTGGTGATTTTTTCCTATTTATTGCATTATATGTTGACGATATGTTAATTATTAGTAGAGGGAAAGGTATGATTTTAGAACTAAAATCTCACCTTGTTGCTAAATTTGAAATGAAAGATCTTGGTGTAGCTAAACACATTATTGGGATGAAAATTAAAAGAGATAGAGTTAGTACAAAGCTATGGATTGGCTAAAGTAAGTATGTCAATTCAACTTTATAGAGGTTTGATATGAAGGATTGTAGACCATTGTGTGTTCCTATTTCAGTTGGAACAAAATTATGTATTTTAGATTGTCCAACATCCCCATAAGAGATGGAAGACATGAGCAGAGAGCCTTACAAGAATGTAGTCAAAAGTTTGGTGTGTTCTATGGTTTGTACAAGACCAAACATTGACAAAGTAGTGGGAGTTCTTTCGAGATATATGTCTAATCCTAGTAGAGTTCATTGGGATGCAATTAAAAGAGTCTTCAAATATTTTCTTGTTACCTTAGAGTATTCCTTGTGTTATCATAGTAATATGACTAAAGATGATATTTCCATTGATATTCATGGTTATGTGGATTTATACAAGGCAGGTGATGTTGATAGTAGACAATCCACTAGTTCTTATGTGTTTACTTTATTTGGTGGTGCAATTAGTTAGACATGAGTAAGCGACAACTTGTGGTTGCTTTGTCCACTACTGAAGTAGACTATATTGCAACTCCTCATGCTTGTAAAGAAGCCATTTGGCTTAAGATATTGTATTATGATATTGGGATAAAACAAGGTGTATTGATAATTTATTATGACACTCAAAGTGTAATATATCTACCATAGAACCCAAAATTTCATGCCAGGACCAAGCACATTGATGTACAGTATCATTTTGTTAGAGATATGATCAAAGATGGCAAGGTAAATTTGGTTAAGGTAGACACTTTGATGAAAGTAGTTGATTCTTTAACTAAACTTCTGAGCACAAAGAATTTTAGATGGTGTTCAGAGACTATGGGACTTTTGGCCCCTAGTAATTAAGAAATGGTGTTTATACACCCTCCCACTGCATTTGCAAGGTGTTCAACAAGTGGGATATTTTTTGGAAAAATGTGTCTCAACCTTGAAATCACATAAGTTACTATTGCTACATAAGGTACTATTCATACGATGGTGAAGGGGGTCCAAGGGGTTTCCCCCTGCGAGAGGTATAGGGGGATCATCCCCCCAGATGAGGATCTGAGGGTAGTGTGCCCTAGTAGCGGCTTGGGGGAAATTCCCTTGAAAGAAAAAAATTATTTATATTTTAATATTATTGTAAATATAGACCATTCATCATTAGATATTAGATATAATGGATAATATTTTATTAGCTTGACTTTCCCCAAAAGGAAACCCTATTTTATGAGGGCATTGTATTATGACTATGCATTGTGGTATATTTTTAGAGTCTGATAGTGGCCCTATTGCATCTAGATCTCTAGTTGGTAATACTTGTGTGAGAAGCATGCTTTGTAAGTATATTGTAATCTTTGTGATTTTTGAATAATATATTGGGTGGCCTTTGGACTGTGGGGTTTTTCTCCCAAAATGGTTTTCCCCATGTAAATAAATGTGTTGTGGTATGCATGATATTTATGTTTATTTCTATTGAAGTTTATGTAACTGTTAAGGATTTGTAAAAGTTTTTCATTATTATCCTCTCAAGATTAGTATAGGAAGTTTTTTTGCTACCTTAGCTTCCTTACAATATCATGGAAATGTTGAAGAAGTTTGGGAGAGAGGATTAATGGTATGTGCTCCTATGGTTATTGGCTTTAAATGTAGCAAGAATGATGAATCTCCTAAGCCTAATCAAAGAAAGTATAGATCAATGATTGGAGGATTGCTATATCTAACTACTACTATACCAAATATCATGCATTCAATTTAACTTGTAGCAACATTTCAAAAAGATCTCATAAAATATCATGTTGCAATAGTAAAAAGGATATTTAAATACTTAAAGGGAACTCTAGATTTTTGTTTATGGTATCCTAGGGATATTGATTTCTCCTTGAGTGCATGCATAGATACAGATTGGGTAGATTTTATACATGATAAAATAATTACAATTGGTAGTGCTTTATTTATTGGAAGCGGATTGGTTTCATGGTTGAGTAAGAAGTAGGATTCAACATCATTATCTACTACAGAGGTAGATTATATTGCAATAGTATTATGTTACACATAAATTTTGTGGATAAAGAAAAATTTGAAGGATATCAAAGTATCATATAATGAAACTATTTTTGTATTATGTGATAATGCAAGTGCTATCAATATGTCAAAGAACCTAATAATACATTCAAGAACAAATCATATCTCTATCTGGTATCACTTTCTAAAAGATAAAGTTGTAGAGAATGAGGTGAAGCTAGAGATGTACCTAAAAAAGATCAATTTGTAGATATTTTCATAAAAGGCTCTTCCTAAAGATACTTTTGAGTATGTCTGGTAGAAGTTAGAGGTTATTTCCCCCTCCTTTTAACCAGATGCATAAGTTGATGCATTTTTCCAAGTGATCATTCAAGATGCATTCTTGGTCCTAGACTGATGTAAAAGGCTACCTCTCAAGGGGAGTAGGTAGTAGTGTTTGTTGTTTGGTGGAGTTAAATGAAACATATCTTGTGTCCCTAAGGGGAGTGTGCTGAAAAGAGCAAGCAGTAGAGGGAGCAATGAGGAATGAGTAGTGTAAAATGTACTATAGTACAACAATGGAGAGAGAAGTTGGTTGATGGTGTTTCCCAAAGAGAAGTGTGTAAGTGGTGTCAAAGTGATGTATACAAATATCAAAGGGGGAGAGCAAGAAAGGAAAAAAATTCTATGCAGGTGTTGTCCCTTTAAGAAAGAAGAAATGAAGAAGAGAGAAAGAGAAGTGGAAAATGTGAAGTATGCAGGAGAAAGAATTGGTTGAGTTGTTTCCCTTTTCTATTGATGTCAAAAGGGGAGAGAATAAAGTTTGAAAAAAACAAGGAAAGAATTGATGTCAAAAGGGATAGTAATGGTTTAATAAATCCTTAGATAGGAGGAGAAAACGTGATGATTGCACAGAGAATGGTGTCTACAGAATAGAGGTAAAGGGAGAGAGTGAAATGTACCCAAGTAAGTGGAAGTGCTACTTAATGCAAAGTTGCTTCTATTTTTGATGATTTTTCAGAGTTGATATTTCCATCAGTGACAAAGGGGGAGATTTTTGTTAGTATGCTATTGGTGTTTTCACTCATGTCAATAGTATGGAGATTGTTGGAGATTGATAGTGTTGGAGTTGTTGGTGGTACTATGTTTAGTGTTGATTCTATTATGGATGTGTTGTGGTTTGATAAGAAGGTATTGTGGTGATTTCATCAGTGTTTCCATTGATGTCTTGTATAGTTTTTATGGATAAGTGTTGCAGTTTCAGTAAGTTCACTTGGTTTCCAAGTGCATTTGAGAAAATTTGAATAAAAGAGTGTGTAGTGTGATAGAGGTGTGTATAGAGTTGTGCTCCACATTTCTTCATGGTTGAATATATGCTTGTGTAGTTTAGATATGATTATTAGAGATTTTTAAAGGTTCTCTATCCATATTTTTTAGGTATTGGATCGTTCTTTAGTGTAAGTTGTCTTTGATAATTTTCATGTCTATGTAGAAGGATGTCTAGGAGAAACGAGATTACTTCACATTTCTCCACAGTGAGGTTTCATGTCTTGTGTATTTGTGAATGTGAGTATGTTGTCTTATCTACCTTCCCTTGGAGTTTTTATTGTTGAGTTTCTTCGTAAGGTTAGTTCTTGTGTTGAATTTCAGTGGTAGTGTGTCTAGTTCTATAGGCTGAAAGTAATGTTTATTTTAGGTGGCAGTGTTGTAGAATATTCTAATGATTCTAGAATATTTTGAGGTGTTCTATGGATATCGTGGAGTGTTTCTATGTGGTCTACGTGACCTAGAGAAGTGTGTATGTGGTCGCTTGTAGTGTTATTTTAGGTTTGGATGACTTGGAATGCTAGCACTATTTATGGAGGTACCTCATGAATTGTGGGTGTGCTGAGTAGTGTGGTGATGTGGATTTGGCTCCTAGATAACCATCGGTGTGGTATCCATTCACTTTTTTCCACCATATAAGTTTTTTTTCTGAGCTATTTTGGTATTGCACATTTGAGGTGCATATGTTTCATTGGGGCCAACCTCATTGATATTGTTTAGGTTTTGGATGGTTTAAATATAAGGTAAATTTCTAGAGATGTGTGTGGAAAGTGTGTTAAGTGTGAAAGGTGTGAATGTGATTAAGGGTGGTTATTTGAGTGCAAGCTTAATGCCTATGACTCCATATGCAACAAATAAAAGGTGTCTACATTTTTAGTGTGCTTCAAGTTACAAGAGGTAGCGAGCCAAGGGTTGTAGATGGTGCAAAGTTGTGGTGGATTTCTCCTGTTGCCTTGAGATGGTGAATATCTTTCTATAAGTCTTCTTCTTTTCTTATTTCTTCTTAGAAATGAGCCACCTGGTAGTGAGCCCTTCTTTTTTTGGGTAGTCAGCCCTTGGTAGTGAACCTAATTGTATTTGGTGTTTCTATTCATATATATGTTAGTTAATCCTCACTGTGGTTTTCCCCTTCTTATTTTTTCCATGTAAATATGGTGTTCTTATGTGTTTGAATATGTTTCCATTATTGAAAATTTCATGTGTTTACATTCTTATAATGTATGATAAGAGTATGTTGCAAAGATAGTTGTCATTGTAGCAAAAGATCAACATGTTAATGCCTAATACAACTGCTAGAGTTAATGAATCCACAGGATGTGGTTAATCCATGTCATGAACTTGAGTGATACACTACACAATGCAAGGAGACCAAGGTTGCACACCTTGAAATAATCCCCCCATCGCAAGCGATGGGTTCAAACCTATGACCTAGGCTCTGATACCAATTGTTGCACCAAAAGATTGACCTATTAATGCTTGATACAATCACCAGAGTTAATGAATCCACAAGAGGTGGTTAATCCATGTCACGAACCTGAGCACTACATTGCATAGCACAAGGAGACCAAGGGTGCACACCTTGCAATAGAGTTTAAGGGCTAACAAGGGTTTGAATGTTGATAAGGGATTGGATTTTTTAATGTACAATTGATTCACCCCCCCTCTCAATTGTCATGTGCATCTAACATTTTTAATTAAATAAAATTTTAATGGTGATTAAAATGGATTAATTAATTAAAATTAACCATACGTTAATTAATTAATTAGGTTTAGAAGAATTAATGAGTGTGGGCTAAGGTTGGAATAATTAAATTAATCAACCTTTAGAAGAAGGAGAAATTTTAATAAATAAAACTATGAGAACAAACCATAACTAATTAAATAATAAACTATTTAATTAATTATGAGAAATAGTGAATTGTTGCAAATAATTAATTAAATATTAATTTAATTAATTAGAATGTTGGAGATCGATTTGAGGGTGACTTTAAACACTTATACAAAAAAATAGTAAGATCCATTACACTTCCACAATTGTAGTATAGTATTTATGTCTTCTAGCTCTATAAAATTACCTAATAGCTACACTATCATTTAATTTTCATAAAAAAAAACTATATCATTGAAAATGTATTATAATTTTATTAAACCATTGGTCCATCAAATCTTTAATTTCAACTTTTTCTTCAAACACTAGCTCATCATTAAAATGACCAGGTTGATGGATGACATCAATTTCTTCTAGTAAATCCTTAAAAATTTCATCATATGGTTGTGATCTCTAATCTATCCATCAAAGAGAAAAAAATAGATTTATGCTTTATTGGTTTATAGTGACTATCTTATATCATTGGACTAGAGTAGGAAAATGATTCTCCATTGATCTTCTTGGGATATTTTAAAGACATGAATTAATCAAAACTTAAGAGAAAATTCATTATGTATTCTATGGATAATCCATTCTTAAATTTTTTTTGGAAAAAACATAGATCCACCAATGAATATTTTTCATTTACTTATGATATGATGTATTCCTCTAGAGCTAAATAATATTCAGGTAGAAGATGATTGTTCTTTAATTAAATATGGCATCCAATTAGTATCATCTAGAGCTAAACAATTTGAATCAGTCCTTTTTACTTGAAGGACGAAAACTAATATGATGATCTCTAATATTATTGAGTTACAAAATTTTATTTAAATTATCTTTCAAGTTTTTCACATTAGTCACTACTATTTTCAAGAGAAGATCGCCATAACTTGGAACTATTTGCCACATTGATAATTTTTTTAGTTTTGAAGTAGAAATCATGTCATATTATATTTATTGATTTATTTCTACTAAGATTTTTAATGTTCATAAATTTTATTAAATTTATTGATGAATGCACTTTTGATTGAAGAATATAGATTAAAAACTTACAATGATTTTTTAAGATGGATTCAAAGTTACATTGCATATTTTAAATTTTGGTTAGATTGGACTACATATTTATCATTGATTTATTTTAATCCTTGTTATAATTTGATATTTGAGAAAAAAAATATAATTATCCTTTCTTGACATGACACATGACAACAAATTATCTTGCATGATCTAGCTTTATGTTACTAAACCTACAATCAAGATCTTGAGCCACTTATGTACTCTCCAAATAATATTTAGAAAAAAGATCAATAATATTCTCATGTGTCACCCTCAAATAACACATATTATGATGAAAGTGATAAGGTGCTTATCAAGATATTATATGTGTTATCACCATAAAATGTTAGAAAATAATTCTTGATCTATGAGGGAAACCATGAGAAACTGCAATTATTAAGGGACCTATGTTGGCTCCAAATAGTATAAAAGATAATGATATAACATTAGTCATAATGAACATCATCATTCATTGTCTAAAGAGGCTACTTATCCAAATATATATGTTGATAAAATTAGGAATCACTAGCAACAAATTTTCTTTTTTTGAATATGCATAATTAAGCTTCTAAATGTTAGGATCAAGAAGGCCTATCTTTCTCCATAATTGGATTTAGACCTTATCATCAAGGATTAAATGACTTTAATCATAGACGACACACTTGATTTTCCTATAGAAATATCAACTTAGTAAATCTTGTTCCCAATTTAGTCCCCAAAAATTGTTAGCATTTTCATTTTTCCTTTTAAAAAAAAAACAAAATAGAATAGTATGAGAGGTGAAACCACTCTTCAAATTTAGAGGGGAAGCTCCTTGATATTGAATATAAAAAAAATTGTTCTCCTAAATTAAATTAGATGACTAACTTATAAAAATGGTTCATATATCTTAGCTAGTGTTCCAATGGACATTGTGAGCACCTTGAAGTGGTTGATTCCTTATATTATTGTAGAAGGTGCAAATATTATCATGATGCCAAAGACTCTAAGTAACTATTTGGTTCAAATCCATTACTAGAAGAGTTGGATTAGAGTTGCATACCCACTACTATGCATTAATAAGGTACTTTATGAGGATATCCTTAAGATAAACTATTCTATCAAATGGTATTAGCATCAACAATAATCCAAGGGATCCAAAAGCTTCAAGATCCTCTACTTTCAAATTATCTAATCCAGTATAACTCTCATGCTTTTTTAATTACCTCATTCATGCAAATCCTTCATAGAGAATTGACATGAAATAGTTGAGCAAGATAAATAAATTTAAAAAGACCTATAACTAAATTAATAGCTTCTTAATTTCTAATAAATCCTTCTTTTCTTTCTTATCAATTTACTTCAAACATCTATTGGAAAGAGTATACTTTGAGCTAGTTTCCTCATTGTCTATTATTTCACCATTACCATTTTTATTTTCCCATCTCATTTGAAGATCTAAACTAATTAATTTATAATGTTAAAGAATGGTTTGACCACATATCTCTAATAATATAGAATCAATAACATTAATTCAACACGCCATGATAAAAATCCATATACAAAAGTCTTTCAAATCAAAATATAAATATCTTAGTGACCTTTTACACCACTCTAAAAGAGAATTTTTATTCCCATGCCTATTAGTAAATTGTAACAAATTTATTTAATATTGTTTGAAAAAATTTCTTCATATTATAAATAATCCCAATATTTAGAAGCTTCCCAAAAATTTATTTATTTGACCAAATTTAACATATATACAAGTGTTCTCTTCTATTAGACTATATCCCTTTGGAACATTTTTTCAAACAGATTATACATGACTTGGCTCCATTTCAAGTTGCTTAACATAAATAGATTTCCTCCAGAAATTCTACTAAAAAATTCATATGCCATTTATATGTTTCTACAGTTAGTACATGTGCTTACCATGACGTTTACAATTGTGCTCAACAAAGTCAAACAGGCTGGGGAACTTTGAACTTTGTACTCACCAAGTTTTCCAAATCCTTTTCCGCAAATCCCTATTGAAAACGAAGCATTTGTCAGGTGATCCACATGCCCTATCTTATTCTAAAATTTCTCATTTGACATATGCTTGGAAGATGTTGCGAAGCTTCTGGAATCCAAGTGTGCACCTACCATGTTGTGTTCAGGAAAAGCAATTTGAATGTGTCTTATGGGGAAGGCAATTTCTCAAACATTTCTTTGTCTCATCTATGGAAAATTTGCTGGCATTTTCTGAAACATTTCTTCTGTCATGTCTACGTCTCCACATTTTCCATACATTTTATGTGCATAACTATGCTTCACATTTCGCACACACATTAAACTATTCCTAACTCATTTCTTCTTCAATGGATGTAGGCATTCTATGCAATTAGTTATATCTCTTTTATACATTCTGTCAAACAATTTACATGCCTTGGACCTATTTTCATATTTCAAATGCATGTCTACCGAGGTTGTTGAACCATAACATCTGATAAAATCCCTCTAGTATTTGTGCTTTAGTGGATCTTCAAACCCTATTCTTGATCTCTCAGCTTGACACAAGCTCAGAGGATGTTAATGAAGGTGTAAGTAGTAGAATGGGGAAAACAAGTTAAACATGCATCTATGCTTCTAAATAGGACATTAAATCTAAGATTTAAAGAATTTAAACTAATTTAAACTACAAATCTTCAGAAATCTATCCTATTGCTCTCTAACTCTAAAGATTTCTTTAATCTACTTAGCTCTCAGATTTAGAAGCTAATTAAACTATTGAAATGACACTTAGAGAATGAGAATTAAGCTATTCTATTCTAATATGATTAACTATGCAACTAGAATGATTCTACAGTAAAGCTTCTAAGAAGGAAACTACTATAAATTGCCATAATTGAGATGCTGGATGGATGCTGATTGAATGTTGAATGCTTGAGATGCTGGATGAATGCTGGAAGCTTTGGAAAACCTATAGAGTAAGATTGCATAAGTTGGGATCCATTTCCTGTAGCTAAAGAGCTATATTTATAGCTTTCACGGCAGCACATTTGCACAGGGATACGGGATAAGGGGTTGTGATTCAATCTGAAGAATTGAATGGTATGGGATGAGAAGATGGAGCTGACCATGGAGGATTGTTCCTCCCCATGAAAACACTAGGCAAGAAGAGAGGGAGGATTGATGGAAGAAGATTGAGAGGACTTCCTGCAAGTTTGTCCCTGAACCTCTTCTCGTGAATGGAAGTTGCATTAATTAGGATTTTTTTAAAATCTAATTTTATTGGTGAGTGAATAGTGTAAATGATTTATGCAGTAATTAAATATTTTTAGTTTATTTAATTTTAGCAAAAGAAGAATAAATAATTTAATAAATCAAACTATAGGATTTGTTTATTAAATTAAAATATTTGGAAAGTGATAATTAAATAAAAGATTTTTAGAATATCTTTATTTAATTAAGAAGAAATGTGATGAGGTAATTAAATAACACAAATTATTTAAGTTGTGTATTTAATTTTCAAGATATAAATATAAAAGAAGCAATAATGATAATAATTAAATAAAACAAGGTTTTTAATTTCGTTTATTTAATTAAGAGAGGAATAATATGATGAAAATGATAATAATTAAATAAACAAAGTTTTTAATTTTGTTTATTTAATTAGGAGAGAAAATAGAAGAATTAATAATGAACTTAATATAAATAAATATTTCTATTTATTTATTAAGTAGATGAATTTAAGATTAATCAATCAAATAAGTCATATTTAATTAATCAGATTCTCCCGACCATTTTTAGGTGTCTACATTTTTCCCCTCTTTGAAGTGATGGGTTTACACATTGCTTCAAAGAAAATTTTGTCTCAGCTGCCACTATTGATGAAAAGTTTGAAATATGCCCCAAATTTGCCCCAGATGTTGGATTTCAAAATGATGATAGCGATATATGCCCCCATGGCAGATAAATTGATGAATTTTGGATTTTTATGATTTTTCAAAAATTTTGAATTTTTATGATGATTTGATGATGAATTGGTGAAGAAACAATTTATCTCCCAACAAAATTGTCCAAAAATGCCCCTGTGATAGATAAGAATTAATTCCTCAGAAGGAAAAATAAATAAATCCCATGAAAATCACACAATAGTAACTTATAAAAGCTCAAAAGGTCATTTTCAAAAGTCATTTGTGCATTTGACTTTAACAATCTTGTGATAGTGACCCTCAGAGTACCAGAGTTTCAGGATGTCGATCCCTTACCACACCCACCGACTCGAGCGTGTGTGACATCACCAGTGTCCAGCTGACTATGGACCCCCAATACGTACCCCAAATTCTCCTCGTAATTCGCGCTTGTACCATCTTTTTTTTTTTCACGTTTTTATGTTTTTAGCGTGCGGCAAATGCAGTTTAGCGCATCGTTGATCTGTTGTAGCGCGCCATAGTTTTAGCGCACTGATAGAGTTTTGTAGCACGTCTGTGCATTAGGGTAGCGCGTCAGAAATTTTAGCGCGCGGGGTCAAATCTATAGCACATCAGTGGAATTTTATAGTGCGCCTAATTTTTTAGCGCGTTGGGCTATTTTTGTAGCACATCCATAAGATTTTGTAGCACGCTAGACATTTTATTGTTTTAGGTTGATTTTGTATCGCTTGGAGGTATAGATTGATGAAACATTGTGCATTTTGATTTTCGTCGATTTGTTGTTGATTCCATCTAGTTTAGTTTGATCTTGACTAAATAAATGGTAAACGATCTCATGATGAGCGAGATCCATTGATTTGATAATTATTACCCTCATGATAGGTGAGGAATAATTTAGAATGTCTGAAAGAATGAACCTGATTGATAGATGAGGGTTCTTTCTTGATAAATTGATCGTTTGATAGGTAAAAGCACAATGTTTCGTAATTGATAACCTCGTGATGTTGGATATGCTGATTGATAACATATTGATCTATAAAATGTTCTATTTGTATGATAACAGGAGCATTTAGATGTTATTCAGGTGCAAGAGCAGTTCCCTTGGCCCTTTGATATGATACCACAACTTACACCAGATGAGAGATAGCATATTACTGATTGTGGCTTAGCGACATTATTGGATATGCCCCATATTAGACTTAATAGGGGTCTATTGATAGCTTTAGCAGAGTGGTGGCATAGTGACCACAACACCTTTCACTTACCTACTGGCGAGATGACTGTGACGCCAAAGGATGTATGGCGTATTCTTCACATTCCTTTTGTTGGAGAGATTGTAGTACATGATTCAAAGGAGGTTGGTTGGGTAGAGGCTATGCAGAGAGTCTTTCAGGATCCGTAGATTGCAGGAGAGTGGATTCCTTGGGTAGAGATGCATGATTTGTACACTCCACTTCCTTCAATTTTGGCCCACTTTATTGGTGGATTCCTTTGTCCTAATAAGAGGTCAAAGGGTCTATCTCTTGGATGGGGTCGAGTATTAGAGGGTCTGGTGGCCCACAGGATGAGATATGCTTGGGGCATGTGTATGCTTGCCCAGTTATATCATGATTTACATTGGATTGTGTGCCTCGGTAGCAGCAGTTTATCGGCGGGAGCTACCCTTCTCCAAGTATGGGCATGGGAGCATATTGTTGTTACACGTCTCGTGCCAGTGTTAGCGAGACCAGCAATGAGGCCTTATGTGTTTCGGTATAGAGGTAGGCATACCCAGCATATGATGGGTAAGCTAGATTATTGGAGGCAGATTATTGATGATGTGGAGGCAGTGACCTGGCATCCCTATTTAGACTGTGATGTCTAGGATGATGATGATATTGAGTTGGGGTTCTTGTCTGATTTGATGTATTTGATCTGGAAGAGCCCCAGGATCTTGGAGCGATTCCTATTTCATCGCATCTACAGGCAATATGGTATTGTTCAGTGCATGCCACAGGGAGTAGCACATTATGCACAACGTCGGATAGATGTCAATGATTGGGGTCCCAGTTTGCCTTATGGGGCACTCGTTGAGGGTTACCGTGCTCTGCAGCCATCAGCATGGGATATCCGACGAGACATTGTCGAGGCACTTGTTACTCCCGAGTATGGAGAGTACTTGGCTCTGCACCCTCCTCCACATATTACTATTCTGGATGAGCCAGTACCAGCACCAGTGGCAGCAGGGGGTGGTCAGGTTGGTCAGAGATGGGGGAGAGATGATGACAAAGAGAGTAGCAGTGATGATGATGGCAGAGATGGGGGGAGACCGAGTGCAGTAGGTACCACAGAGCCATCTACTAGTGCACCTCGTAAGAGGCAGGCTATTGCTTCCTCGTCGGTAGAGCGATCAAAGTTTGTAGGCCTACAGGTGCAGGTTCAGACCTTACAGGGTCAGCTAGCGCAGGTGCAGGGACTACTAGCACAGACACAGGCTCAGATGCAGGCATAGTTAGCTACTGCACAGACTCAGATTACCTCTCTGATTGGTGAGAGAGATGGGGCTCTATAGGCAGTAGCGATAGCACAGGCTCAGCTAGCAGGTGTACAAGCTCAGTTGACCACTGCGCAGGCACAGATCACAACCTTGACTGCAGAGCGAGATACTGTCAGATAGATAGCAGAGACAGCATAGGCGACTGCAGAGAGATTACAGAGAGTGGCAGATGGGACTTCCGTGGCAGACTACATGCAAGAGGCTATGTGAGCAGGTGCCGAGATTGAGTTTTATAGGAGCCGTTACCATGAGCTTTGCCCCCCAGAGCAGAGAGTTAGTTATGCTTAGTCTCGCTTAGAGAGGACTCATTCAAGGACAGTGAGCAGAGGTGTGACACAGCCTCTCTCGAGGGATCCAAGAGATCTGAGAGATCCTAGGACATCTGGTGGTGGTACTGATACTGACACGAGACCTGCTCCTTCTGGTGGGAGCACCACTTGAGATTATTTGGATACCCTTTGAGAGATGTATACATCCATTTTTGACATGATGTTATTTTCATCCTTTTCAGACTTCATTGTATACTTGATACTTGATGAGATATATATGTGCAGCGGTTCGATTTGATCTATGATGTGCTCTACATGATTCATGTGATGGATGCATTTTAATTTTTATGTTTTATGATGATCTTTTATTGTACTAGCTAGTATGGATGCATTAATGATGATGTGATATGATATTGATGATGTAGTTCCTTTCCGTATGATAAATAAAATGTGATGAAAATAAATGATGTGTGGATTTAATGTAATGTAAAATGAGATATAAATGAATGATGTGTGTAATGAGATGTCATGTGATAGATAAAATGATATGTGGTATATGATATATAAAATGAGATGTGAATGAAATGATGTATGTAATGAATGAGACATAAACGAACGAAATATATAATGAGATGTAAAATGAAATGAAGTATAAATGAAATGTAAATGAAATGATGTACGAATGAAATGTAAATGAAATGATGTATATAAATGAAATGTAAATGAAATGATGTACAGATGAAATGTAAATGAATGATGTACTGATGAAATGTAATGTTAATGAATGATGAGATGTAAATGTAATGATAAATGAATGATAAATGAAAGAATGAATGATGAGATTTAAATGAAATGATAAATGAATGATAAATGATGAAAATATAATGATGTATGAATGGAAATGTAATGTATGAGATATAAATGAAATGATTAGTGGATAAAATGCAATGATGTAATGATTGATGGATGAAATGCAATGATGTATGATGTAAATGAGATATTAATGAAATGAGATGTAAATGACATGATGTATGATATATAATGAATGAGGATTTTGCAATTGTATGATAATGACAATATGATGAGATTGTAAATGAATGATGAATGAAATGAATGAATAAGTGATATGTGATAGATAATGAGATGTAAATGAAATGTATGTAGTGAAATGTTTATTATGAAATTTATGATGAGATGAAGAAATGATTTTATATGCATGCCATTATGAAAATTGTATGTGTCAAGTATACTCAATCTGTAATAAGAAAAGATAACATTCTTTGCAATTGAACCCTTGTAACTTATGCAACTAATACTCCGCAGATGCATTATTATTATGAATGCAATCTATGGTTACCATGCAAATCTATTTTATCAATGCAAACCTATTTTATCAATGCAAACCTAAGTGTCATTTCAACAATCTTTTTATTTTGCTTGGTATCATCACTGAGCTTTTAAAATGTTGAAAGAAAATACAAGCATCAATGATATGAGATAGACCAATGATGACCTGAGTATTTCTTTCATGATTTTTGATATTGAAAGTGAACACAAGCATCAAGGTATAAGATAAACCAATGATGACCTGAGCATTTCTTCCGTAAACAGACAAGAATTAATCATTTTCTTAAGTGAATCGGAATGTCATCCATGATACTTGGTAGAGCACTTCCCGCGACAAATCACAAAATAATAATGACTAACTCACAAACAACAAACAAGGAAAAGGTATCATTCTCCTTCCTTGCTTCTCTAGTGCAATACATCATCGAGTAGATCCAAAGAAATGATAAGAAAATGAAAAATAAAAAGCACAACAATTCAAATTCTACTTAATGTATTTTCAAATCATTATTTAGATTAGATCATCGATGTTGAAATGTGTGTGCTAATGTTTGCATGATATTCCCAGACGTTTGACCAAATGATGTAACCTAAAGACCTATCTTAGGGGTCTCAGGGACTGATCAAAGATTAGTATTTCCTACGTTATACATGCAGAGACCACGTAGTTCGACTGAAACAGACTCTACTTTTGATTGATGTAGACTCTATTTTTGTGTTTTTGATTTTATGAATGTTTTTGCATAGATTTTCTGATTTTCTGATGTGTTTGGATTTTGATTTTCTGATGTTTTTGGATTTTTGATTTTCTGATGTTTTTGGATTTTTTATTTTCTAATGTTTTTGGATTTTTGATTTTCTGATGTTTTTGGATTTTTTGATTTTCTGATGTTTTTGTATTTTTGATTTTCTGATGTTTTTGGATTTTTTGCAAATATCGTCACTTGGTGTTGTCATGTTTGACTGCCTTTCCATTTAAGCTGAAAGTCCATTGTACCAAATAACACTAGGATGTTGCCCCCAAGCCAGGGTAAAACATGATATCCTTGTCATGACATGGATAGTGGTAATGATTATCCTAAATGATAGATGGAAATGATATGAAAGGAAACAATCGTGACAAAATTGTGTCTAAATAGATAGAAGAGCTGGTGAAAATCACAAGTAGCGCCTGTTTGCCAGGTTTTCATTACTTGTTTTTACTGTGTCCTCTTTCTTTTTCTTTTTCTTTGGATTTTTATTATTTTTCTATCATTATGACGCCTGTTTGCCAGGTTTTCATCAAGACAACTTTATTGACCGTGCACTAGATATCCTCAAGTGTAGAATTGCCTGAGATGAATGTTGTTCATGGGCTCCTCCATTATGTCTCCTTCTGGTGTAGACAACCTGTATGCTCCTGATCCATAGGCTGATATGATGACATAAGGTCCTATCCAGTTAGGTTCAAACTTTCCCTTCTTTTCTCTGTCTGCTTGATTTCTAGGGTTTTCTCGTAGAACCAAGTCTCTGATCTGGAAGACTCTAGGCTTAACCCTATGATTATAGTTCTGAGACATTCTTTGTTGATAGGCTATCAAATGATTGATAGCTTGTTGTCATCGTTCATCAAGTAGTTCTAATTCTTGAAGTCTAGAGATCCTATAATCTTCATCTGAAATGAGTCCCTTTAGTGAAACTCAAAGGGATGGAATTTCTACCTCGATAGGTAATATTGCTTATGATCCATAAACAAGGGCATATGGTGTAGCTCATGTTGGTGTTCTGATGCTAGTCCTATAAGCCCAAAGAGAAGGGTTAAGCTAAATGTGCCAATCACGCCCTACCTCATTTACAGTCTTCTTGAGAATCTTGAGGATTGTTTTGTTTGAAGCTTCAGCCTATCCATTACCTTGAGGGTAATACGGAGTTGAAAAGCGATGTTGAATGTGGAACTTTTCACACAGCTCTTGGACGTCTTGATTCTTAAAGGGCCTGCCATTATCTGTGATGATTGACTGGGGTATCCCATATCTACAAATGAGATAATTAAGTATGAAAGATGATATTTGCTTCCCAGTGATTGTGGTTAAGGGAACCGCCTCCACCCATTTTGTAAAATATTTTGTTGCTGTGATAATGAACTTGTGTCCATTAGATGAAGATGGGTTTATTTTCCCTACCAAGTCCAATCCCCACTGACAGAAAGGCCATGTAGTTGCAAATGGATGGAGCTCCTATGGTGGTGCATGTATAAGGTTGCCATGAATTTGACATTTTTGGCATCTCTTAACAAACTGGTAAGATTCTTGCTCCATGTGTGGCCAGTAATACCCCAAACGAAGGAGTTTTTTGGCTAAAGATAATCCGCTTGAATGTGTACCACAAATTCCTTCATGGACCTCATGTAAAGTAGAAGTAGATTCGTTATGTTCTAAACAACGCAGAAGCATACCATCTAGGCCTCGACGGTAAAGGGTGTCAGCAATAATGGTATGTCTAGCAGATTGGCATATGAAGTTGCACTTTTGGTTGCGAGAAAGATCTGGTGGTAAGATATTTTCTTTTAGATAAGTATAAACATCTCCATAAATGGAAGATGGAGCACTATCCAAAAGGCTTATGGTTTGGGATTTGGGATTTGCGTATGCAGGATTTGACACTTGTTCCACAATAAATCAATAACGATCTTGTGTTTCAGGCATCTGTAGAAGAGATGTTATTGTGGCCATGGCATCCACTGCTTTATTCTCTGATCTTTGTATCTACTCAAATTTGATATCTATGAAGTATTTCTTTAGATCATCTACCAGTCTCGTATAAAATCAGTGTGTCATCCTTAGTTTGGTAATCATTGTTGACTTGATAGATGATTAACTGGGAGTCTCCATACACCTGTAGTTCTGTGATTTTCTAGTCAATAGCTACTTTAATTCCAAGGATCAAAGCTTCATATTCTACCACATTGTTAGTGCAACGGAAGGTAAGCTTGTAAGATCATGGAATTGTGTTCCCAAAAGGCGTGACAAATAAAATTCCTGCCCCTGATCCATGTTGTGTGTAGGATCCATCGAAGTAGAGTTGTCATGGTTGTGTTGTAATATTGAGGATATCTGCATCAGGAAATTCCATGGTCATAGGATGATAGTCTGATAATGGAGCTTTTGCTAATTGGTCGGCGATGACTTGTCCTTTGATAGCTCGCCTTTCAACATATTGAATGTCAAACTCACTAAGGAGCATGACCCACTTTGCCAACCTTCTTGTTGAAGCTGCTTTGCTCAGTAAATATTTGAGGGGATCAATTTTTGCAACGAGCTTGATAGTGTGAGTGAGCATATAGTGTCGCAATTTTTGTGTTGCAAATATTACTGCTAAGCATGATTTTTCAATGAAGGTGTAGTTTACTTCATGTCCATTGAGTGTCCTACTGATATAGTATATTTCGTATTCCTTCCCTTCTCTATCTTCTTGTGCTAGCAAGGCTCCTAAAGAGATATCTGTTGTTGCAATATATAGCAATAATGGCTTGTCTTCACTGGGTGGCACCAAGATTGGTAATTTCATCAAATAATGCTTGATTTGATTGAAAGTACTCTCACACTGTTCATCCCATTTAAAAGACACATTTTTATGCAAAAGATGGTTGAATGGATGACACTAATCTGCTAGTTGAGAGATGAATCTTCTGATGGACTGTAGTCGGCCTTGTAGAGATGTCAATGTGCTGATATTCTTAGGAGGTGGCATTTCCATAATGGCTTTAACTTTTGCTGGATCTACTTCAATTCCTTTTGTAGAAACTATGTATCCAAGGAGTTTTGCTGATGTTACTCCAAAGGCACATTTCTTGGGATTTAATCTAACTTTAAATTTCTCCAATCTGTCAAATATTTTTCCTAATATCTCAAGATGTCCTTCTCTGGTGTAAGATTTGGCTAAGATGTCGCCCACATAGTCCTCCATGAAGGTGTGCATCATGTCATGGAAGATTGTTGTCATAGCTCGCTAGTATGTAGCTCTTGCATTATTTAACCCAAAAGGCATGACATTCTAGCAAAAGGTGCCCCATGGACATGTAAATGTTGTCTTTTCTTGGTTTTCAGGAGCTATTTTGATTTGATTGTATCCTGAAAATCCATCCATGAGTGATAGCATTTGATGGCCAGCTGTGAGATCTACAATCATGGAAATGTTTGGCAAAGGAAAATCATCCTTTGGACATGCTCTATTTAAATCCCTGAAATCAGTACATATTCTAATGGTGTGATCTGGCTTTCAAATAGGTACAATGTTGGATATCCATTCCGCATAATCAATAGACCTGATAAATCCAGCATCTAGTAGTTTCTTCAAATCATTTTTTACTAATAATGCAACATGTGGATGCATTTTTCTCAGCTTTTGTTTTACTGGTTTTGTGCCAGCTGGTAATGATAAGTGATGCATAATGAGGTTTATGTCTAAGCCTGACATGTCAGAGTATGACCAAGCAAAATTGATGCATCTTTCTTCAAATAATTTGATGAAATTTGGTTTTTTTGTATCTGTCAAGGATGCTGCCAGGTGGAGTATTCTTGCTTTCTCTACTGTGCCAATATCAATAGACTGTGTGGGTTCTATCAACACTGATGATCTTTCATGGTAATGTTGTGGGAGCATGTCAAGCCTTTCATCCTTTGGTGCCTCAATGAGGTTTTCACCATTGGATGCGTTCTTTGTTTTTACTATTTTAGGATCAAATATTGCCATAGAATGGTTTTCACCATTAGATCCATTTTTTATTTCCATATTTTTGCAACTGAAAGGCTTGGCACGCTCCTGCCTAAAAGCATCATTAAAAGAAGTATTGTTAGAACAAGTATCAGATTCCTCATAGCAAAGGTAGTTAATAATAGCAGAGTCATTGTCAAAAATAGGGAGATTGATGGGGTGTTGGGGTTCCCATTTGATAAGCTCGGGATGCAGTAAAGGCAATGAATCATTAGACGGGTTGAGGTCAGCGATTGTGAAATCTCAAACGGAAATGTCGTCTAGGTTGTTAATGGTAATGTCGAGGCCTACGAAGGTATTTTCTTCCACATCATTTATCTCAATCGATGTTTGTTCATCTTCACTTGAGTCATCGAAATTTTGTGTTTCAAAGACAATAGGATAAAAACTCGAGCTTTGACCCTCCTCACGTTTGGGGGTATACTTTTTGATAACATCAATTTGAATATCTTCATAGGAAACATCTGATAAATTGTCCCACTCATATTCATTTGAATCTGTTTCAGAATTATCTCTTATTTGAAGAATACACTCCACAATTTTATTGGTGAGTTTTGCTCTTGCTTCTTTTGTGTATCCTAGTCCAATTTTGCCATTTTGCTGAATTGTGAGAACTTGATTTGGTTATATTACACTTTGTTTCCCTCGGTCAAGAGATCCTTGTTCTGCTGCATATCCTAGTCCAGTTTTATCCTTGTGTTGAAGTGTGATTGGATGGATTGGTTCTGTTATGCCTTGTTTCCTTAACCCAAGAGGTCCTGTCCTGAATATCCCATCTTCTCCAAAATAGTTTTTCCTTTTCTGTATTGATTTGTCTCTATGATATTACTTGTGGAAGTGGAAGCTTCCTCATCCCTATAAAGCCAATTTAGTATGGCCTTATCTTCCGATTCTTCTTCTAAGTTCCTAGCTTTTACAAATCTACCATCTAATGCTGTTGTAGATTGTTTTGATATTTGGGTGTTTGTAGATGGCTGTCCATATGTTTGTAAGGAGGGTAACATCTGTGATAGATGGAAAGAGTGCCCAAGACCATATTCACTTTTTCCTTCATCACTTATTTGTACTTCCTTGGTGAATTGATGTGAGAGTGGAGAAAATTGTTCTTCAACATTTGAAGGGTTAGATTGTGCTACCCTTATCTCTTGTGATTTTTGTTGTTTTGGAAGCCACTTGGATATGAAGCTCTGTTGTTGCTCACCATCTGATGTGCTAACTTCTCTATTGTGAGGTATCAATGTATCCTAAGATGTTTTCAATGTATGAAAACCTTGAGTGTCGTTATAGTTTGCTATGATTGTTACCTCCTGTCCATTGACGGGAAATTTCAGGCATTGATGATAGGTGGAAGGTACTGCTTGCATATCATGAATCCAAGGGCGTCCTAACAGTATTTTGTATGTCAGTTCCCTATCTAAGACTTAGCAAACCACTTTTTGGACAATAGGTCCCACTTGAATGGGTAATATGATCAACCCTTTGGAGGATCTTTCTTCCTCATCATATGCTTTGATTGTGATTTTTCTTCTTGTGTCTATGGCTTCATCTGAGTATCCTAGTGCATGAATCAACTTTAAGGTACAAATATTTAAACTAGCCCCTCCATCTATTACGACACGCTTGACATGGTGTTTATGGATGAGGACTTCAATATGAAGGGCAGAATTATGTGGATGGGTGAGTGACACATCATCATGTTCAAAAAATGAAAGGCAATGAGGTGCAGATAACTGTCCCACCATAGCTTGGAACTGACATACATCCAAATTGTTGGGTACCGTGGTTGATACAAGAGCTTGCTCAAGAACCTCTTTGTGTGATGGGGAAATCTTTAAAAGTTCTAGGATTGATATTTGTGCCGGTATTTTTTGTAATTGATCAATGAGATTATATTGATTAGAGGGAGGATCCACAGATGGGGATGATAATGATGCTCCTTTCAATATAACTTTGGATTGTGCCCTTGTTGTGGAATTAATCATTTGGTACTCTTGTTTCCCTTTGAGTGTGATTATGTTAATTTGGTTTTCAGATTTGTCCATATGTTGTACCAAATTAGTAGATGTAATGTCATTGTTTTGATTGATTTGATTGCATAACTCCTCATCCTCCTTGGTGGCAGAAAAACAAAGGATTGTTGTGTCATAAACATAACCAACATTCTTACCTTTGGTATTTGTGGAAGATGATTCTCCCTTCTGATAATTGGGTAAGGGATTTTTGAATGTTGTGTGATCTTTGTTTATTTGATGCCCCTCTACAAATACTTTCTTTTGATCTATGAGGTCTTGTACCACATGTTTTAACTACCAACAATTTTAAGTCATGTGGCCTTTGTTCTAATGATACTGACAATAATGCAAGTCATTCCACCATGATGGTTTGACTTGAGGGTCCCAATTTCTAGCCTCTTGAACTTGAATGAGTTTTTCATCTAAAAGTTCTTTGAGGACTAATTCCAATGATTGCCCTAATGGTGTGAATTTTCGTTTATTGGATGGTCGTTGGAATGATTGGGTTCTTGTTTCTCCGTTGTTTTGATTATTCCCTTGATAACTACCTTGTTTGACATTAAGACGATTGTTTTGTTTGTTTGTAGGGGTTGGCGTCAAGGTGAATACTGGTTTAGATGTGTGTGTATCGATCATGGTATCAGTATTCTTATTCTTTTGCCAAAATCTTGGCTTTTCGTTGTTGTTGTTAGAGGAATTGTTAATGTTTGAACTTTAAACGAAGTGTTTGATTGTTCCTCTTTTGATTAGAGCCTCTTCGATTTTAAGCCCCTTTTCGATAACTTGTTCAAATGTTGATGGACATTGTAAGTCTAATCTGTAATTCATGTCATCCACTAAGTTATCAATGAACATCTCTATTTTCTCCTCTTCAGGAATAGATTTTGGGTATTTAGCAAATAGTCTTCTCCATCGTTGGAGAAAGGAAAGAAACTTTTCACCCTTTGCTTGTTTGGTGTTGTAGAGTTCTTTTAAGGTTACCCCATGTTGGATGTTGAATGAGAAGTGCGTTATGAACCTATTGATCAGTTCTTAAAAAGAGTGAATCCCAGGTTCCAATTTAGAAAACCACTCCATGCAAGTGTTTCCTAAGCTTCTTGGAAATAATCGTAGTAAGAGTCCTCGTGTGTGAACTCTATGCTCATGGCTCGAAATTCTCGTACGTGATCAAATGGATCAGTTCTCACGTTGTATTTGTTGTATGTTGGGTACTCATAATACCGTGGAAATGGTATCATGTTGATGCTTGGGTCGAATGGATAAGGGAAAATGTCTTGTAAATAATATCTTTTTGTTGGCCCTTGTTGGATATTTTGGAACTGCAATTGTAATTGTTGGATTTGTTTTGTCAAAGCATCTATTTGATTTGGATTTTCTTTACTAGTTGGGTTAGGTGTGGTTGTTTCCTTGATTTGATTGACATCAAAGTTTTTAGGAAGCTTAGCACCTTTGTCAGCTAATAATAGAAGATACTTTTCCATATCTTGCTCTAGCATCTTTTCCATAAATTTATGGAAATGAGGGTCTTGTTGAACTTTCTCGATTTCTTCCGCCGTTATTTCCTTCTCGTGTGAATTAGTGAGAGGATCAGTGTTGCTATATCGTCCCTAAGGGTTTTCTTCAGCCATGGCTACTATTCTTTCGTTTTCTTCTTGTTGTTGTTTTTGATATGTTGATCGTGTGAAAATAGGCATACAAATGTTTAGAGTTTTACTTTAGACTTTGATCTTGGATTTTTTTTTATTGGATAAGTGTCAAGGTTTTTGATTTAAATCTGATTTAATTGTGTCTAGTTTCGTGATGGAAGGATGATAAAAATCCTTGATAGGGAAACTTTGACAGAAAATCTCAGATTTGGTGATAAGGACACTTTGCAAGATGTTTCAAGATCTAGGTGTAATGGTAAAGTTTTCCTTTTGTATGACCCAAGTGTTCTGGACCATAAAAGAAATGCTTTAGACCGATGAAAACCTTGTTATCGATATGGGCAAACTGACAAAATGTCTTACCAACTCTCTATTTTTTTGACTTTCTGGAGTGCTAAAACAAAGACTCTACACGCTGGAATAGAGACCAAAAGCGCTGGAATAGACAAGCGATGCACTAAAACAGAGACTCGAAGCACTAGAATAGAAACCCAACGCGTTGAAACAGAGACTTGACATGCTGAAACAGATAAACGACGCACTAAAATAGAGACTCGAAGCACTGAAACATAGACTTGACGCGCTAGAACAGAGACCAAAAGCACTGGAACAGACAAGCGACGTGCTAAAACAGAGACTCAAAGCACTGGAATAGAAACCCAACGCTCAGAAACAAAGACTTGACATGCTGGAACAGATACCCAAAGCGCTAAAACATAGACTTGACGCATTGGAATAGAGACCAAAAACACTGGAACAAACAAGTGACGCACTAAAACAAAGACTCAAAGCACTGAAACAAAAACCCAATGCACTGAAACAGAGACTTGACATGTTGGAACAGATACCCAAAGCGCTAAAATAGGAACATGAGGCGTTGAGACAGAAAACTATCTTTTTCTATGAAACTCACTTGGTCTGGTGTCATATTGGATGGCTGGTTGTGGGATGTATTCTGGATGAATTCTTTGACTATGGTTGTGGTGTTGCCTAAGAGCCCTTCTTTGATAAAATGCTTATGAATCTAAGGGAGCTACAGCATAGTCGTCCGTATAACCTCTAGAGAAATCGTGATACCTATGAATAAAAGTCCTATGTTGGAGTAGAACTTTCCTGTTTTGATACAAAAATCGTTACTTTCTTAGAAGTTGTTTGTATGTAAGTGTTTTCTTTGGTTTTCTGATTTGTTTGACAAGAGATTTCTTGACAAACTTGGTGGATACCCAATCTCGAATCATGAGAATTCCACAAGTGTTTTGATTTTGAAGCTTTTTGTGATGATCTTATCTAAATTTAATGAGAGAAAACACAGCAAGCAAGAATAGAATGGTTGACTTTAAAATCCTAAAATCTAAACAGATAGTGTATGTTCTTAAGAATCAAGCATGATTCTTCTTGATTTTCACTGGTTTATAACATATAAGACACTTCAGATAGACTCACTCCTAGAGACAAAAGGTCATCGTTATATACTCGAACGGCCCACAACTTGGAATTGCGTCGACTCACACAGCCATGTCACCCCCTAGAGGGCGCCCGTGTTTTTGTCTTTTCCAGGTGCGTACTCAGAGTGACGAAAATGGATACTAGATCCCCTAAGCAAACAATCCTTGGCAATTATATGGTGAGTGCTTGAGGGTAGATTCTTCCCTGCCCCTGCACTGTCGAGTATTACAATGTTTAGGAACTGACAAGCGTGCTTCTATTTCTAGGTTCTTAGATAGGATTTCTGTTCGGAGCGGCAAATGGATAAACTCCCTCGAGAGACCTCCCAATCTTTAGAACAAAGATTTTGGGGATGGTTATCCTGCACACTTCCGTTGAAAGAGGGTTTCCCCAAATTCACATAAATTTTTAAGTGGGTTGGAATACCATGGCTTTTGGTTGTCCCCACTCAGGTCATTCCCGTAGGGTGAGTACTTTTTCCCACTACGGCAGGCCTATCTAAAGGTTTTAAAAAGCTTTAAAATGCATAAAGAAAAGTGAGTCTGGTATTCTGATGCACCCAGTAAAAGGGAGAGCATAAACCTATCACCCAATCATAGCAGAGAAATTGTTCACTTTTAAAACCCAAAAGACAAATGATCTACTATATGGAGATATTGATCTATAAAAGGCATGTTTGTTCAATTTTAATCCCACAAAAAAAAAATGTAAAGTTTCTATCCTAGGATTGATCAATTTTTATCCATTTCTATCCTAGGATTGATAAATTTTAATCAAGAAAATAGACAAAACAAGATCTGGCCGCGGATGCGTCAGATCTAGATAAAGAAAATGATATTTAAAGACAATGGTGTAACACGCTAAAATAGTGACACAGAGCACTGTAACAAAAACTCAGCGCGCTAGAACAAAAACCCGACGTGCTGAAACAGACCACCTGCGCGCTACAACAGAAACCCGTCGCGCTACAGAAAGTGACGGTTCCGCGAAAACTATCACGCCAATACCTGTAAGACACTTTTTTCAAAATTTAATCAAAATATAGAGTTAGGCCCCATGGTGGGTGCCAATTTGTAAGCGGTAGAATGGGGAAAACAAGTTAAACATGCATCTACGCTTCTAAATAGGACATTGCATCTAAGATTTAAAGAATTTAAACTAATTTAAACTACAAATCTTCAGAAATCTATCCTATTGCTCTCTAACTCTAAAGATTTCTTTAATCTACTTAGCTCTCAGATTTAGAAGCTAATTAAACTATTGAAATGACACTTAGAGAATGAGAATTAAGCTATTCTATTCTAATATGATTAACTATGCAACTAGAATGATTCTACAGTAAAGCTTCTAAGAAGGAAACTACTGTAAATTGCCATAATTGAGATGTTGGATGGATGCTGATTGAATGTTGAATGCTTGAGATGCTGGATGAATGTTGGAAGCTTTGGAAAACCTGTAGAGTAAGATTGCATAAGTTGGGATCCATTTCTTGTAGCTAAAGAGTTGTATTTATAGCTTTCACGGCAGCACATTTGCACAGGGATACGGGATAAGGGGCTGTGATTCAATCTGAAGAATTGAATGGTATGGGATGAGAAGATGGAGCTGATCATGCAGGATTGTTCCTCCCCATGAAAACACCAGGCAAGAAGAGAGGGAGGATTGATGGAAGAAGATTGAGAGGACTTCCTACAAGTTTGTCCCCGAAGCTCTTCCCGTGAATGGAAGTTGCATTAATTAGATTTTTTTTTAAATCTAATTTTATTGGTGAGTGAATAGTGTAAATGATTTATGCATAAATTAAACATTTTTAGTTTATTTAATTTTAGCAAAAGAAGAATAAATAATTTAATAAATCAAACTATAGGATTTGTTTATTAAATTAAAATATTTGGAAAGTGATAATTAAATAAAAGATTTTTAGAATATCTTTATTTAATTAAGAAGAAATGTGATGAGGTAATTAAATAACACAAATTATTTAAGTTGTGTATTTAATTTTCAAGATATAAATATAAAAGAAGCAATAATGATAATAATTAAATAAAACAAGGTTTTTAATTTCGTTTATTTAATTAAGAGAGGAATAATATGATGAAAATGATAATAATTAAATAAAACAAAGTTTTTAATTTTGTTTATTTAATTAGGAGAGAAAATAGAAGAATTATTAATGAACTTAATATAAATAAATATTTCTATTTATTTATTAAGTGGATGAATTTAAGATTAATTAATCAAATAAGTCGTATTTAATTAATTAGATTCTCTGGACCATTTTTAGGTGTCTACAGAAGGTTGTGGAGTCTAGTTTCACATTGGCACTCAGTAGATTTTAGTTGTCAGATTTTGAAACCATTTCAGCTAATCGATTTTATGCATATCATGTAATCAATGGAGTCCCTAAGAACATTTTTTTTAAATTATCCACGTTTAATATATCATATTTTTGTACAAGTTATTAAGGTGTTTGGAAAAATTTATGGAGTTTTCTTTCATAGTTACATTTATTTTAGAGTTTTTAACTGATCCATTTTGTGTATATTCTACAATCAAATTATTTCTTGAGATGATACTACTTTAAAGTTCTAGGCTTTTTCTTTCAAATGGTAGTATCAGTAGGGTTTTTGATGTGTGCATCTATGTATACTAATTGAGATTTTGGATCTCTCATGTATTTGATGAGAAATAAACAGGGTCAATATCAATTTTTAAAAATTCAATCTCTAGTAAAATATGATTTCAATAGAAGAGATACAAGGCTTGGACTATAGCAACATGAAAATCTGAAACTTATATTCAAATCTAAAAATTAAGTTGTCTTGATATAGAATCACCACGATTAGATCCATCTTCTCTATGATGTCAAAAATCAGCCAACATAACATGTTTATTAACACCATTTTATGTGAACTTATAATAACAATATATAAAGAAAAACATCCCCATAAGTTAGTAGTAATGAGACACAAATCAGCAACACAAAAGCATCAAATAATATAAGATTTGTGTGGAGAAACCCTTGCAGAAAAAAACTCCACCAAGATTTGAGGTCAAGTATATATTATCTTTAAATAAATGAGATTATAATATGTATTCACTTCAATTCTCCTATTTTCCTCCACCATGGCAGTAATTGTGCAACTTTAAACAACCTCCTTATGTCTCCACCTATCCTTATTCCTAGAATGAGACTCTACATTCGACTATTGCTCATATTTTCTACATCCAAAAAACCACTTTTATAAATGAGTAAAAACATCTTAAGCCCCAAACAAGGCTCTCAAAGATGGCCCTTCATTCCAAACATCCCCAACTCTTGGAATACCTTCTTCAAATGTGAAAGGACATTGATTTTGGTTCCAATACTTTACCTCTAACTGGGACACCCAAAAATGGGAGATAAACATTACATTAAATGCAATAAATGATGGAATACCAAGAGACACGTGTTTCCTCATTCCAAGCTCCCACTTGGAGAATCCCATTAGTCACTTATTTATCCTTGTTTATTATCCCATTCTATGCATCCACATGGGGCGAAAAAAATTAAATACTTATGTTCATAATTCACCTTTACCATTGCTAGTGGAACCATCACCCCTTATGAATATATTACAAATAATGGTGAGAATTAATATTACAAAATATTTTACCAATTCACCCTAAGTGCCAGGAACACTTTTCAAGGATGTTGGAACCATGACATAATTTACAAGGTGGATGGAACCTTAAACCTAACATTCTCCCACTTGACATCAAAACTATAAATACATAGGAATCATAAACAAGGAAAAAAAATCTCTTACACTATTCTTTCATGCTCCAAAAAAATAAATTCAAAAACAACCATGATAACCACCATCAAGAAAAAACTCCTTCACATCCTTCAACTTGCCACCTATTGAAGAAAAAATAACATGCTGGCAAGGTGAAACATATCAACTACCACTGAAACCTACAACAATATTTACATGAACACACATAAAATTCAAATGATAACAAAGGATCTAAGTAGTTTCCTTACTCATACAAGATGGAATAACAACCACAACAAATTGCAACTCATTCAAGCTAACCAGACCTCAAACTAGGGTATACAAATCATTGATAGAACTTCATGCCATCCACATATGAAACCAAAATATGCAATCAAGTCTTTGTATATCCATCCTCCTATCTCAATACAACATAGCAATGTTCAAATGACCAAAAACAAGGCCAACCAACAAAGTCTACATTAACAATGAAATAATCTTCTAAATATAGACATTCCACATCCAAGTCATCCCACTGCAAGAAAGTGGGTAGCTAATCCACAATTGACATAACTCATAGATCCAAAATCAATGAAACATACAAACTCATCATCATGCGAGTAACTAAAAAGCCAAGTTATCAAAGATGATAGCCAAACATATATCCAAAAACTCTCACTGAGTAAGTAATGTCAAATCTAAAATAGATCAAAGCATACCAAGTCTACCTATAGTACTTCACATAGAGGATCTGACTAATTCCTCTATTACATAGTGTTAAGGAAACATACAATGATATGTGAATATTGTAAAAAGGTATGTTGCAATAATTTTCTCACCACTAGTCTCCATAGCTCTCCCAAGTTCTTCACACTCAACCATGTAAAACTAAACATCTAGGAAGAATACCATGACTAAAGAGAGAACCTACAAATCAAACATTATCCTTGTTCCACACTAACATTTACCAAGTTGTGTAAAGTAATATCTCCTTCACCAATCTCATATTGAAGGGATATCAACATCTGATATTCAAATCAAATGGAAACATGGAAAAAATAGATGCACACCTCTCAAATTGAAGGTATATCAAACCAACCAATCATTCCCACAATGAAAGTTAGATGCCCAAATCCACAAACCATTTCTTGTTGTAAGATTTGGATATGGAGATATCTAGCCACTCAAGATCTAAAGTCTTATGGAGAGCATTAAATACTCAAAAGATCAATATGACAAGAAATCAATGAATACAAGTAGAATCAATTGAGGTTATTTTAATAATGTCTGAGACCCTCAGTTATATAGACAAGGTGAGACATAGGATTAGACAAGATCATGACAAATTTCTTAATCCTATTACATGAGGCAACTAATGATGAATTACCTAGGACATGATGATAAAATTCAACATAAGATTATGATAAGTGTCTTAATCTTATGATATGAGACATAAAGTTATTAAATCCTATGTGAAACCTAAGTAAACTTAAGTGATAGGATGTGAAAGGGACCTAATAGTGGAACTAGATAGGTAGTATCCATATTCACACCAACACACCCCTTAAGTACAACTTAGGGGGAACAAAACTCATGCACACATGCAAAAATGGGTCTTAGCTACTAGGCCTGATGAGATACCCATGTATAAATGCAATCTTTCATAAATAGAGAAAATTTGAAAAAAATCCTCCTCAAAAGAGGGAAAAACAAGAAAAATTCTATTTAGAAGGATGAGAAGGACAAAACCTCATGTGAGGAAAAAGTCTCCCCATAAGAGAGAATGAAGAGAGAAGGTTAAGTGACCCCCTTGAATGTATGAGCTCCTATAATAAAGGTGGATTCTTGTCATGAAACCCTAAAGATGGTCCAAGATTTCTAAGCAACATTCCTACCCTTAGGAAGAAATAAAACCAATGATCCATGTAGGATTGCTTCCCATTCGTAAAAGGAATATGAGGGAAGAAAGATATAAGTCTATACTCAAATGTCACAATGTCAAGATTCCATATCTTAACTAGAGAAGGGACAATGTAGAACAATTGTACAACTAATATAGAGCATGGACCAAAAATGATGATGAGTCCTCCAAATGTCGCTCCAAAAGAATGCTAAATTGTGATAAAATCTAGTAAAAAAACAGCATACCACTACAAATGTCAACATAAATGGTGACTAAGATGAAATTGTCAACTTATGAGTAACTAGAGAATTTATCAATGAAGAACAGTAGATGAATCCACACTACAATAGGAATAAGGTCAGAACAAAGGAGACAACTATATGAGTATCAACTAGACACTCTCTTACTAGATTAGTATATCCCTATCTCAAATGGAGATAGGTACCAAGTCTCTAGATGTAGAACTTGAATTTTTGAATACAGGTAGGTTGTTTCTATAATAAGAGTGTCTATATGGTATCTAGTCCATCACACTAAAATGCATGAGTATCCAGCCGTTGTATTCACTATGTATATAGGAACTAACATTGGATACATAGATCAATCCAAAGAAGCATGAAATATGACAAAGTATACTAAAATAGAAAGATTGTGGCACTTTAGTTTAGTGTGTTTAGAACATTGCATAGACATAGAGGACTACAACAATGATTATACAAAAATTTGAAAGGTCGATGAAGAAGCCACACAAAATGTGCCCTGAAGCATATGATTGTGAAAGATTCCCTCTAGTTGGATGTCACCATTATGAGAAGAGCAACTAGCCCCTATTGGCTACTACTTAGAGGAGCAAATAGTGTATGACAAGGCTTGATCAGTACACAAATGATTTTCCTAGGTTTTCTTATAATTGATGTTAGATTTGTTTTTAAAAAAGCTTTAATTAAAAGTTAAATTTAAAAACTTTGTTATTAAAAATAATAAAGTTTTTTTTTTTTTGAATTTAAATACTTTATTAAAACATATTAATAAAGAAAAATTATTTAAAAAAAAAATTAATAAAAATAAATTTAAAAAATGGTTTTTTTTTTTTAGCAAAGGGCTAATAGCCTATATATTATATTAATAATAATAGTAAGTAATTACAAAAGTGCCTAATCTCTGAAAGTTTGGTATGAGAAGCTCGTCATGCCATTAGACTTGTCGGGAATCAAGAGTCCCAAATCCTTCATACCATTTCCATGAAATCCATGTTAGAACTTATGAAGCATGATTGAATGTTGAAACCTAAAACACTAGATTTCCATTCACCTTGTTGGTGGTTGAGGTTCACGCACGTCCTCCTTGTTGGCTACCATCTTCATGTAGAGCACAAGCCTCATCACCAACTTGTGAAACCTTCTTATTGCTTCCCTTTTTGGGGGTTGGCGATTGGGGATCCCTCATACCCTTTACTCCACTTAATCATCACAAGCTGCAACCACAAAGTTTGAAGTTTGATCTTCTTTGCAACAAGTACACAATCAAACAGAAGTCTGAAACCTTATCTGACTTAGTGAAATTTTCCTAACTCATTTGTTTCTAGTAAACAATGAATGGTAAGCGTGAGGTCCGATATCCAAAACTATGAACTGGGAAGCCCAATTTTCCTTTAGACTTGTTGGGAATGGGAGTCTCTTCTACCCTATCATTCCTTCACTTTTGCAAATTACAACAGTTTGACCTTCAATCTCCAAAAGTCTAATGCCTGATTTCAATCAACTTTCTAATTTCCTTTTCTTATGACCTTTGCCGCATTTTGACTAAAAACATGTTGAAATTGCTAGGTGAAACACCAAATTGAAAGCTCGACTTACCTTTAACCTTGTTGGGGTTTGGTTTTCTCTTCTACCTTCTGCATTCCTTCTCTTCTATGAAAGCCAAAAAAGTGGTCCCTTTGATCTCTGAAAGTTTGATACATGACTTTGTTCAACTTTCTAAGGAATTTCTTAGGTATGAGTTAAGCAATATCTCTGATGCCTAATAACTACACCCATGTGACCATCTTTGAAGAATATTGACTCTCTAATTTTTGCATTGCACCAATTCTTTCACTACAATCTTGTCTAGGTTTGGGAATACATCAAACTTAACTCCATCCTCTGAAATAGTCACTTCTTGTTTTTGACATCCCATATTTGCAAGTTGATCTACTAGTATATTCCGTTCACGATACGTGTGTGAAATCTAGAAAGAGTGGAATTTCTCTAATAGTGCCCAAAAATTTTGTATAATATATTTTAAATGCTAATCATGACAAATTCTCTCCTTGCATGCATTTATGATTATTAATGAATCACCTTCAACATGGATTTGAGATATGCCTAGGTGCCTAGCAAGCTTTAAACCATGTAGAACTACCATTGATTCTGCTACATTATTCATTCCAAATGGAAGGGAAATATACTTGGCTACATCTAACACACTAGAAGAATCCCAAATACACACCCTTGTACCTAAAACATTTATTAAAAAAACTTTAATAAAAAAATTATTAAAGGAAAACGTATGAAAAGTTTAAAAAAAAAAAATTAATAATAAATTATTAAAGAAAAAAATTTAAAACAATTTATTAAAAAATAAAAAAAAATCCTAAATTAAAGTTTTATTTATTTGAAAAATTTTAATTAAAAAAATATTATTAAAAAAGCTTTAATTAAAAAAGTTAGGTAGATCCGATAAGGGCTCTCCCCCTTGTCACGATCAATGGTCATAGTATGTGGTGATGGCCCCTATCACTGCTAGTTGTAGGCCTTGAGGCTACCACATGGTACCTAATAAGGTGCCTACACGATAGGCCCTACAACTTGCAAGTAATTTTTTTTTAAAAAAAATTGACTTAAAATAAAACTATATTGATTTATTATTATTATTATTATTGAAATTTAATTTGAAAAATTCACAAAATAACTTTTTTTTAATTTTTTTAAAATTGTACCACATGTGTAGGTTGGACTGTATAGCTCGCTTGCTAAAATATTTTTGCCTCCAAGAGCAACTTATCCAAAATCAATGATTTGATAGTCCACTTATATCTTCTTGGGCCTTCTAAGTGCGATGGAAAGGTCAGATTTGACCCAAAATGCCCTAAAAATATGGCTACCTTCTAGATTTGGCAACCAACACCCAATCTTCAAACCCTTGTAGATTTGGCCTCCAATGTCCAACTAGGACAAAACAAAAGGTAGATTTGACTTTCTCATACACATTAGATGCAATGGTGATGTCAAATCTAATGCAACAAGCTCCCAAAATACACTTGCAATATAAAGACAAAAAAGGAACCCCCTAGAATCTAATATTTATATCACAGCTTTCTGATTCTCTAGATCATCCAAAGATGAAAGAGATGAGCATACTCCATGCTTCAAAAAATACAAGATTTCCACTCAAGATACTAAAAATAATAACCAAAGGAACTCAACTTTCTCTGATACCATGTAAAAAAAATTATATGGAGATATAGCCACCCAAGATCTAAAGGCCTATGGAAAGCATAAAATACTCAAAAGATCAATATGACAAGAATAAATTGTATTCCTATCAATGAATGCAAATAGAATCATTTGAGGTTGTTTTTACAATGTGTGAGAGACCCTTGGTTATATATCCAAGGTGAGGCATAAGATTACACAAGATCATGACAAGTGTCTTAATCCTATGACATGAGACAACTAATGATAAATCACATAGGAAATGAAATAATGATAAAATTCAACATAATATTATGACAAGTGTCTTAATCTTATGATATGAGACATAAAGTCATAAAATCCTATTTGAAATATAAGTAAACTTAAGTGATAGGATGTGAAAGGAGCCTAATAGTAGAACTAGTTAGGTAATATCCCTATTCACACCAACATTTGTACTTCTCCAAATAAGTACTCAAAACTATATCCATAGCTCAAGAGTGAAACAAAGAGAACAATGAAAATTATTTAGCCAAGCATTAAGAGCTTGTAATAAAGGACAACCTTCTCTTTAGATTCATAATGTACTCACATCCATAACCAACTATAGGCTCCTCATTCTTTTTGTTGAAATCCTCATCAAAGAGTAACCATCTAAACATATGATCTCAAAAATAAGAGATCGCCTAGCCTCACCCAAGTCTAGATAGCCTCCATGCCCATCCATCAATCAATCCATGTCAACTTAAAATTCAACCCTACAAAATCATGAACCTCGAAGCAAATTATTAATACTCTAAACCAAAGAGAACAAAACAAGACAAGTATCAAAGTTTAGAATTAGGAACACAAACATGAAATCATGATCTATCACCTCTTTAAAAATATCATGGTCCAAAGATAATTTGTATCAAGCCAAAACTCTAATATAGAATCAAGATTAAATCATAAAACAATTGTAATCATACTTTAAACCAAGAAACATCTCCAAACATATGAAGATAAACATCCATCATCAAGTGATGAATCCACATCACTACAAAAGCTTCCACTAAACTGTGTAACCAAGCTCTCTAGGCATCATGATAACCATCTCCTAACTTAAGATCTTCCATGGCCCCAACACAATCAAAGAACTCACACCACAAGCTCCCAAAAGGTAGAGTAAAAATACAATTTCCAAACTATGGAGATACAATTTCCACATATATTTTATCAATAGAAATAAATATGTCATTTAAATTGCACTGTTATCTAAAGGTAGAATCCAAGAACTCCTTATGAAACCAACAAATTTTGCAAGTGATCATCCATAATTTAATAAAATATTATCCATGACTCACAACACACTACAACAACAATAGTTTAAACCCTAAACCTTGAAACAAAGATGATATAATACATTATGTAATTTCATAAAGATCTCATTGAAAGTAGTATTGAGTTATGCATGCTATCTGTTAGAGTCACTCAAGGACTCAAGCCTCTAGCATCACTTGCAAAAACCAAAAACAACCATCTACAAGAGGAAAAAGAAAGAACATGCAATTGCAACAATGGATGCAACAAATGGACAGTATGCAATACTCAAGATTGCAATGATATATTGGACTTACACAACTAAAAGTTGTCTCAACTGAGTGAACTGAGCTTTCAATGTACATATGAATCATTTCTTATATAGGAAAGGGTGATGATGTAATTAAATGACATGAGCCAACATTAAATGACCTAGTGTTGCAAGGTCTGCACCCTTGGTCTCTATTTTCTATACAATGTATCACTCAGGTTAGTGACATGGCTTAACTGCTTCACATGGATTTTTTAACTCTAGCAGTTGTATCAAGCATTAACATGTTGATCTTTTAGTGCAACGAAAATTGTTTGTCCAAAAATTGGTATTAGAGTTTGGGTCATTGGTTTGAACCCATCGCTTGTGTTGGGGGGAATTGTTGCAAGGTGTAAACTCTTCATCTCCTTGTGTTGTGCAATGAAACACTCAGTTTCATGGCATGGCTTAACTACCTCTCATCATGGATTCATGAACTCTATTGGTTGTATCAATCATTAATAGGTTGATATTTTGGTGCAATGACAACCGTTTGTGCAACACCTAAGACACAAGCATTAAATATAATCCAGCTGGATAAGATAAGTGACAAATAATGCTTAACTAGAAATATTCCCCCCTAATTAAAGCTAACTAGAAATATCACCTCCTAGGACCTAAGTGGACTTAACAATGTATATAGGACCTAGCTAAGACTAGATAGAAAAAATACATATTTACACCAACACACCCTTAAGTATAACTTAGGGAGTCAATTATTATGCAAACATGCAAGGATGGGTCCCAACTATGAGGATGTGTTAGGTATCCATGCACATATGCAATGTAATCTCTCGGAAATGGAGAAAAGGAGTAAAGCTAGTGGGACAAAACTCCTCCCAAAAAGAGAGATGAAATATAAAATACTCTCAATAATGTATGAGAGGGACAAAACCCCATAAGAGGAAAACGACCCCCTCATAAGAGAGAAGAAATACCATGCAGGCCCCCCTCAAAGGTGAGCCTCCTACAATGGTAGAAGCTCTACATTGAATGTGGAATAATAATCGAATCTTGTTAGACAACATTCCTCCCCTTAGGAAGAAACAAAACCAAGATGATATGTAGGAAGTCTTCCTATTAAGGGAAGAAGAATGATATGTGATATCTATGAATGATGCTCAAGTGTCTCCATATTGATGTTGAAAGATGATAAACTAAAAACATATTCTATAGGCCACACATTCAAAGATTCCAATCCAAAACCTCCTAGAAATAGATGTAGAACACACTCCAAAGACAAAGATGTCTCCTCTAAAGAAGCCTCCAATTTTTTTCCAAAAGTATCCACGCTCATATCAATCTACAAAGGGTGATGATTTAGAGAATTAACAAGATGTTCATAGAATTCCCTCACAACAATTGAATAAGAATCACCTTCATCAAAGATAATGTGTGTGCAATCAATAGTATCTCCCAAATATGAAATGTGGGATGCAATGAACAACCCACCAATGTCTATAAAGTATGTATCCTAAGAAGATGTAGCTAGAAGATGATGAAGATCCTACTACACTAAAACATAAGAGGCCAAATCTATGCCAATATTAGCATCATAAAATATAATAGAATATAGAGGAGATAAAATGAAAGGCTCAAGAATAGGATCATGTGTAAGAAAACCCAAGTTTAAGAAGCCAAATTTCTCCTCTGAATCAAGATTCACACTAGAAGTTGGATAAAAAAATGAAGGAACAATGTCACCATTAGAAGAAAAATATGCAAAGGTATGCAATCAAGATGAATGATTAAATATCCTAGTAGCAATAATATCTCTACTCTCCAAGTCTCAAATGATGATTGGATTAGGTGTGAACTTAACATTCCTCCCATCTCCACCATGTGTAATCTAATACACAAAAATATTATTATTCATCAAATGAGGAACACACAAAACATCTTGGAATTTTTTTTCCCCAAAACTAATAAACCTCTTCCAAAGTACACTCATATGTGTATTGTTTCCCATCAAAATAGGAGACATAGGACAAGGATCAAAAGAATATAATATAGACTTTCAAAATGACATATGATGAAATGCTTCTAAATCTAGAGGCCATCTCCTTGATCCTAGACCCAAAAAATCACAAAGAGAATGCCCTTTATTTCGTGATGTAGATGAAAAACTAGCCTTTCCCTTATTAGACTAGTTTGAAGAAGAAGAAGAAAAAGAAGAAGAAGGTGACTCGGACATTCCAGAAGGAAAATCAATTTGATTATTTTTGAGAAGATGTTTCAAGTCATCAATATTATTCTTGTAATAAGAATGTTCATCATGCCCAACCTTCTCACAATATGGACAAGTAGACTTCTACTTCTTAGATGATTTATAAAACGAAGAAGATTTATTCATTGGTTGATTTTAATATGGATTATTCTTTTATTTCTTCTATTTCTTATCATTATCATCTAATTCTTTCACTTGAATAGCCAACAATGCCAAGATTTAGAAGACTTGATTATACCCATCAAGATAAACTTTTGTTGCTCATGTATCAACATCTCAAAAAATGATGCAAATGAAAGTGTAGTATATATAGGCCCCATAGTCAACCTATGAGTTTGAAATCTAGAAAAAAAAGTAGCATAATCAAGACCAAGTTTTTTCAATGAATTATAGACCAACTAAATGTCCTTCTTATCTATACCACATGCTTTACATTGTTCCCTTAGATCATTGAACTTAGAAATGTATTCCTATATTTTTTCAATTTTCTTAGGATCAAGGCTTATTAATTCATCTATAGAACCATATAACATTTTCAATTCATCCCAAGCCTCAAGATAATTCTCGCATGATTCAATTTGGAACAACAAATCTTGAGAATCTAGTTTATGAAGAAATCTAAGAGCTTTGGTATGTTAAATAATACATTGTACCATTTTCTTATCATCTATAGGTATAGGTAACTTATTTTCAACATAAAGAGAGTGACCTTCATTCATTAGTCTACTCCATGCATGTTAACATCATGTTGAATAGTTATATGACATTCCTAAAGGAACCTTAGAATTATCCATGAAAATGAAAGAGAACAAGTAAACAGATCAAAAAATAACACCAAGAGACCCCCCCAACCAATCAATCAATAGTCTCCCCAATAATATGTGTGGCACTGTATATGCAGTGCATTTACAATACCAAAAATGTGTTGTAAATTTACAATGCCAAAATGGATCCACGATGGAAAAATTACAACAATGTCTCAAAATTAAATTCTCAAATTGAAGGTAACTTCTCTCAATATGATCTATATTGAAAATGAATCCTTCCCAAGTGGAAAAAAATTCTCCAAATTATAGTTTGTCCAAGTTGATAGGCCCATATAATAGCTTATTTTCTATTTTTTATATACATATTTTGAGATACTTTTAGATAAAATTTCCAGAAAATACTCCTACATTATACTATCCTTTCATATCTATTATGCAGACTTGAACCTTAAATGCAATGATGGAATTATGGTTATAATATATTAGTATTGTATGATTTGTAGGAAGATATGTATGTATCATTGATGAAATGTTATGTTTTGATTATGATAGTTATCCTTGTGTACAAGCTTTGCAAAATTAAATTTTGTACCTAAAGTGGAACCATGACACATAGCAGTTATGGGATGAACCTATAGCAAAAGGAAGGTTGGACACTAAAACAGGGGAAGCTATAGGTTAAATTGAATGTGATGGTTGTTGATTAAAGGCAACTGATGAAATTTGAATGTGTGTTATTATAACTAGTTAATAAACATTGAAGAAGATTTCTCCTTCACCTATGGGATTTTGAAAAATGGTTGTGTTTACATGTAATTCTTATTTGATAGATTTTTAGTCCTATTACGATTCCTTTTCATTTTCAGTTATAGGTTAAATAAATCACACTTAACTCTACACTCTAAATATCTGGGAGTAGAGTTAATGATTTTGGTTAAGTTGTTGCTTTGAATGAGATTCCCTCAAAATTGTATATAGTTGTTGGTTGAATCCATAGGATAGTTAGCTGGTTTTTAGTTTTATGTTATCAATTACTTGTAGTCTCAGAACATGAGGAATATTCAAAATAATTGAGTACAACCTACAGAAAGATCATTTGTAACCTTTTATGAATATGCAACGAATGGAGTTAACTTCATGGGATGCATGAAATCTATTGATTATATTTGGCTTTAATTATAGAGAGAATAGTTACTTGAGTGGGCCACTCAAGGTATTGTTCCTCACTTCATTTTCTAGTTATTTATTTTTGTTCAATAGTTAGTATTATCATTATTTCATGAATCATATGCAAGTTAATTAGAACTTCATATATTGCTTATTGTTAATGAATCCTTATGAATGTGAATGCAATGGTTAACCACTGGTACTTTGGAGGTTAGTTTAGTCAATTCATTAGTTTTTATTAGTTTAAATTTATTACAATATAATTTCATTAGTAACAATTTAGTTATAGTATAAGCTATAGGTACTTGTAGCAACTATTTTTGGTTATGTCTTTCAGCGTTTTGTAATTTTGTGAGTTTTCAGCAAGTAGAATAACTTGAGTACGATAGCTTAAGTAGTTTTGAGTCCTTGAAGGCATATATAATGTTGCACCATCACAAGCTTACAAACCTTGGGTTGAAAACTTAATGTAGTCTTAAGCAATGTTGAGTGGACTATTCAATTAGTTAAACCTTTGAATTGTGTAGGTTCTACCAAGTTTACAATACATTAGCCTTGACTCTACACAAGTAATCAACCCGAATGCAAAATTGCAAAAATTTGAATAAAAAATACCTAGGACTGAATCTAGAAAAAGTGCATTCAAATAGAAATGTAGAGACCCTCAGTACCTTTCCAACACCACAAGAATTGTAAAAATAAGAGATCGTGGAAAAATTTATGTGTTCAAGAGTCCAAAACCAAAAACCAAAAATAAACTTCTACAAGAGGGAAAAGAAAGAACATGAAACTACAATAATGGATGCAAGAGATGGCCAATATGCAATACTCAAGATTTTAGTGATTAATTGGACTTACATAACTCAAAATTATCTCAATTGACTAAACTGAGCTTACAATGTACATATGAAGCCTTGCTTATATAGGAAAGGGTGATGATATACCAACATTAAATGGTTGTGTGGCCATAATTAAATGACATAATCCAACATTAAATAAAGGAGGACACAAGTATTAAACAAAATCCAACTAGATATGATAAGTGATAAATAATGCTTAACTAGAAAGATTACCCCCTAATTAAAGCTAACTAGAAAGTGTTAGTGTAATTAATTAATTAATTATTACACTAGCATAAGTTAACTTAGGCCATCCATCATTTAGTCCTATGTTATATTTTAATAAATCATTTAATAAATAGGGTAATATTCCCTTCCATGATTGTAGGGATAAGATCCCTTCTAGAAGATGAGTTGCCCTTCTAGAACTTATCTCAACATTTAATATTTTCCTAGATAGGGTTCACATGTTGTTAGATCATGACACATGGCAACATCTCTTGCATCTTAAGTTTTCCTTCTTGCCTATATAATCGAGCATTTTGTTCATTTGTAACATATCATCACATCATATCATTTCAATTTAGAATCTTTATTCAACATTCCATAGTTGCAACACTGTCCTTTGTGGTTGATTACCTTTCATGGAAAAGGTCCTTTATTGAAGATTCCAGAGCTTCAGGGATTGTGCATCCATAATCTCAACATGGTATTAGAGCTTGGCTAGTGAAACATCAACCCTTGATCAAGGAAGTTGGAGTGCATGGTTCTTGTAGGCTTGGAGTTTTATGTTGCAGGCTAGTTGGTTCTACACAAGAGCCAAGTTCATTTCTAGTGCACATCAGGTTCTCTCTAACCTCTCCATTGCATCCATAAGGCCTCAAAACCCATAGATCACTTGTTCATTTTCCAAAATTGGAGTAATATCAACTAGGAGCCTCTCAGGTACAATCTAGGGTTTGCATTTTTTGTACTATCCATACAAATTTGTAGAAAAAAATCTACCCTCTCAGTCCTCTTCAAAGGAATTTTTTTTTTAGAAATTTTTTAAAAAAAAGGCTATTTTTGGGAAATTTTTCCTATAGTTCTTGTAAAAATCGATTCTATAAGGTGACCTAGTAATTAAATTGGCAGTCAACGTCTTTATTTTTTTGGTGACTATAGGTTTGGGGTTATTGATATATAATATATTTTCTGCAAAATATAATATCAGTGTTTTATTTTTAATTTTTGAATTGCAAATTTAATTGCAATATTCAAAAATCTATCAGTTGGCATTCACCGACCTTTACAAAGTTTTTCTGGCCTAGTCACATCACTTGACCTCACACCAGCATCATCCTCACATTGACCCATTCACTTGTTTCTCCCGCCACCAGCATTGACCACCTTCACCTTACTAGAGTCTCTTCTCGACAGTTTCGAAGTCCCTAGTGACATTTGTAGAGCTATCACTAATGAACTAGCCCTACCTCGTGGTTCTCTTGGAGACTAAGGGCTCCACTAGACTGCAAGTGGTGCCATCCACCTCTGACTACACCACCAACTGAACCATCCATCTGTCGCTCTGACACCACTGATCAGGTGGAGCTTTTTTTTAACTGCCAACGCAGCCCGCAGACCTATCAATGACCAAGGGCATTTTTTTTTAAGTCCCCAAGTACTTCAATTTTGCACCTGGTTAGCCAGTGCAGGTTCATTCAAGTAGATATCTTCCAAAAGGCATAACTTCCACATATGATATTGAAAATTTGTAAATGATATATCGTTGGAAAGCTCTCTAAGTCTACTTTCTAGAGGTGTGCTCTATTTTCCTAGATTTTGATTCTATCAAAAAATATTCTTAGTTGAAGTGGAAACCCTAATTTTGGGTTTAATGGTGATTTCTATCTTTTCAATTTGTTTCAAAAGCTCCACTTCAGTTCATTATTCATCAATTATCTTCTTTCATCATTTTTTGTCAAAAATATCTTGTCTTGTATTATTTTTCTCCTTTAATGGCTAACATAGGATTTGAGATTCTTACTTCTCATAACTATCACACATGGAAGGTCAATATGCAAAGACTTCTTTGGTCCAAGAGACTCTAATCCACTTTGAATGAGAATCAACTTCATATAACCAAAGAATATGAAAAATTCCAGCAACAGATTAAGTGTGAAGAGGCTATGGGTCTCATTGCTCTACATGTCTCCAACTCTTTGTTCTTCCATATTGAGGGGTGCAAGACTCCCAAGATTTGGGACAAGCTCAAGGATCTCTTTGGTTCTGTTGGTGATGTACAAGCTTTGTAATTGGAGGTTGAACTTGCTTCACTCACTATTGATCAATTTCCTTCCATTGAAGACTACCTAGTAATATTCAAGTCTTTAAGGACTCAAATTTTTAGGTGTGGCAAAGATAAATCTGAAAAAGAGTGTATATTTATGATTCTATCTAAGCTAAGAGGTTCCCTCTCCTACTTTGCTACCTCTTTCTAGTCCACCATGGATGGTCTTGGTGATAGCTTTGTTATGCCATCATTTGAGACATTTTGTGAATGGCTGACTTGAGAACAATCCAAGCTCAACCAAGCTGATACATCCAAAAAATTCCATGCATTGGTGGCAATACCATCAAAAGGAAAGGGAAATAACAAAGGAAAATCAAAGGCAGGAGCTTCTTCTAAATCATCAGCATAGCCTAAGGAAGAAAATCCAAAGAGGGAGAGGCCCAAGTGCAACTTCTGTAAGGGGCTTGGTCACATTGAGGATACATGTTTCAAGAGAGAGATACATGAGCTAAGGAAAATACTCAAAGATCACATCTCTCTTCCTCCCACATTAATCAAATCTCCTCATTCCCTATCTCATGAAGATTCATCATTAGTTATTACTAGAATTTCCATTGTTGAAAATCTTGGTAAGGGGAATGCTTTGATAACTACTTTGGTTGATAATAGAGAAGGATGGGTTCTTCACTCTGGTGCTTCTCAGCATGTCACTTCTTCTCAAAAACATATTTTGTTGGATACTTTGAGGCCTTCCAACTTTGATAGAATGTTTAACGCAAATTCATATATTGTCTATGTTGATGGTATATGTGATGTTGCTCTTGATGGAAAGAGGTTGGAAGATGTTTTCTATATTCCTTAGATTGATCATAATCTATTATCTATCTATTAAATTTCTCAAGAGGGATTGAGCATTGAGTTCACTTTAGAACTTGTCATCATCAGGGATAGGTTTGATGTCCTTGTTTCCTATGGACAACAAAATCATCATTCCAAGGTATACAAGTTTACCAAATTTTGGGATTGTGATCAACCTGCTCCTGACTCTCTAGACTCAAGGGTAGGAAGCACATCATCACCCCCTCCTCGCCAAGGTTGTGGAGGCAGGATTGACTTGGCTCTTGGCATGGCACCATCATCTTCCTTTGACACTTCTTAGTTCAGGTTATCTTTAGCAAGGATGGATAATTTCACTTCTTTTGACTTGTGGTACATGGATGGGTTCTCTTCAAGTCTCTCTAACTTGGCTTCTCAGTTCACCAATGGTCTTGAAGACATTCTAGAGGGGACTACTCTCCTTTATGGGGGGCTATCTATTCCACATACTTTTTATCTCTTTGTATATATATGATGGTTGTAGTCCTTGGGGGGATAATGTTGAGTTCTTCAAACATCACTCTCCCATATTATTTTCCTTTTTATCTCCTTTTTGGGGAGGGATTTTGTTCCCACTGGGTTTTCCCCTTTTCTCTAGTTGTGGGATATTTTTTGCATCTTCATGAACATGGGTACCTAACATGGCCTCGTAGTCGAGACCCAACATCTTCATAATCATTGCATTTTCCTCCCTAAGTTGAACTTATGGGGGGTGTTAGTGTAATTAATTAATTAATACACTAGCATAAGTTAACTTAGGTCATGTATCATTTAGTCCTAGGTTAGATTTTAATAAATCATTTAATAAATAGGGTAACATTCCCTTCCATGACTGTAGGGATAAGATTCCTTCTAGAAAATGAGTTGTCCTTCTAGAACTTATCTCAACATAAAATATTTTCCTAGATAGTGTTCACATGTTGTCACATGTTAGATCATGACACATGGAAACATCTCTTGCATCATAGGTATTCCTTCTTGCCTATATAATCATGCATTTTGTTCATTTGTAACATATCATCACATCATATCATATCAATTTAGAATCTTTATTCAGCATTTCATAGTTGCAACACTTTCCTTTGTGGTTGATTATCTTTCATGGAAAAGGTCCTTCATTAAAGATTTGGGAGCTTTAGGGACTGTGCATCCATAATCTCAACAAAAAGATACCCTCCTAGGACCTAAGTGGACTTAACAATGTAAATAGGACCTAGCTAAGACTAGAATGGGAAAATATATATCTATACCAACAACATCATGACCAATATTATTGCTAACACTCTATTGAAAGTGAACAAAGATTCTCATGCACCACAATCTAATACTATAGATCCAAATGAAAAATTATTTCAGGTACTCTCAATAATCATCTCTCACTATAATAAGAATACCAATGTAATAATTATGACCAAGAATTATGGCCTACCAAAAATAATCCACATCAAAAAAAATTACAAGAGCTACACATATGTAACATCTCAAAGGAGAAATACATAATCAGTTCTCTAATCTAAAATAACTAAAAATAATTCAACTCCACATAAGTATCATGAAAAATAGATATATATAGATATAACATTTCGATTTTTAAGACTTAAACTCTAGGATCAATACTAGATCTTATTTACCAAACAAACCTAGATAAGAGTAACCATATATCAAAAAGAATCCTCCAAGAATCCATGCAAACCTATAATTATCTTCATCTAGAAAGCCCTAAATATATTCTTATCAAGAATATGTTGGGAAAATGTGTCTCTACCTTGAAATTACATAAGTTAATGTTGATACATAAGGTATTGTTCATTCGATGGCAAGGGGGGGGGAGATCTCACCCTTTGAAGGAAATTACATTTTATGAGGGAATTGTATTATGGGTGTGTATTAAGATGTATTCTGAGAGTTTGATAGTGATTGTGTTGCCTTTGGAACTCTGGTTGGTGATAGCTTGCTCTGCAAGTATATTGTAATCTTTGTGATTTTTGAAAAAAATATTTGGCGGATCTTGGAGTGCGGTATTTTTCTCTCAAAAGGGTTTTCCCCATGTAAATCATTGTGTTGTGATATGCATTATATATGTGTTTATTTTTTTTTAAGTTTTTGTAACTATTAAATATTTGTAAATTTTTTGTATTATTCTCCTCTCAAGATTAGTGTGGGAAGTCGTTCTGCTACCTTAGCTTCCTTACAAGTGGTATCAGAGCCTAATCACCATTGGTTTCAATTGTGGGTTGTTGGGATTTTTGAATTAATAGATATTTTAGTGGGAGCTTGTGCAAAAGAATTTTTTTTATCTTCTTGCAAGAATTTTCAAATGGAAAGTTCATTAGGGAAAATAGAGGTGGATAAATTTTCTAGAAATAATTTCGAAATGTGGAAACTAAAGATGGAAGATCTATTGATAGATTGAGATCTATGGGATGCTATTGATGATAATTTTTCAAGGCCTATATATCCTACTCGGGCTGTTCAATATGATGTTATAGACCATAAATCCAAGGGTTTAATCAAGTTATGCTTGAAAAACTCTATTTTAATCAATGTCCATGAAGAGACCTCTGCAAAAAAACCATGGAAGAAGCTCGGTGAGATGTATCAAGCAAAATATTTATTGAACAAGATTTTATTGAGGAAGAATTTTTATTCCTCGAGAATGGAAGAGGGTGGATGAATCAAAAACAACCTAGAAGCATTCAATATGTTGGAGGATCAATTGGCATCATTTTGTTTCAAAATGGATGATGAAGAGAAATGGTAGATCTTTCTTTTTTCTTTTCCTGATTCATGGGATTCTCTTGTTATAGCTATTAGAAGTACTATTATAATGAAGACTAAAGATGTGGTGGCTTATTTTCTTTCTAAAGAGATAAGGAGGAAGGTATCCACTAGTTCCAAGGAGACCCTGAATGTTCATGGAAGACCTAAGGAAAAAGGCAAGAAGAATGAGAAGTGTGACAAATCCAAGTCCAAGGGGAGATCTAAGTCTCCTAGAAAGTCCAAAGCTATTTTTTGGAGTTGTGGTAAGCCTAGACATGTTTGTAAGGACTAAAAAGAAGAAAAGAAGAAGAAAAAGGAGAAATTTGATTATGATTCTGAGCCCAAGAAGGAAGATGGTGATGCATTCATTGCATCTTTGGCAACTCATGCAAGTAATGATGCATGGTTAATTGACTCAGGTGCATATTTCCATATGACCTTTTAATAGAGATTGGTTTTCTAAATATGAAGAATTTGATGAATGTAAGGTGTACTTGGGTGATGATCCTTATTTAAATATTGTTGGTCATGGTAAAATTAAAATCAAGTTTCCTAATGGTAGAATAAAAAGGATTAATGATGTGTTGCATATCCCTAGTTTAGCATTAAATTTGTTATCTGTGAGAAAACTAATAGATGTAGGTGTGCAGGTAGTATTTTCTTATTCATGATGCAATATGGTCAAAGGTGCTATGATGATTGCTATAGGTGTCAAATATGAAAAATTGTTTAAGCTTGATGCATGCACTGTTGAGTGAAATAGTACTTTTGTGAAAAGCAAGTCTATGGAAAAAGTGAGGATTTCACCTTCAGTAGATGGTCATGGATTTTGGGTACCCAAGTGTGCTCTTTCTTCTAAATCAAAGTTACCTATACAAAAAACTATGTTATGGAACCAAAGACTTGACCACATTGGAGAAAAGGGTCTAAGGACATTGAAAAATAAAAAACCTTGTTGAAGGTCTATCTAATTGTAATCTTGAATTTTATTTTGTGAGCATTACATTTATGGAAAACAAAACTCATTTAGTTTTACTCAAGTTCTCATAAAGCTTGTGGTGTATTAGATCTTATTCATTCTAATGTGTTTGGTCCTGTAGAAGTTCCTTCAATTGGTCAATCCACATATTATGTTTCATTTATTAATGATTATAGTAGAAGGACATGGGTATAATTTCTAAAGATAAAATCTAAATTTTTCAAATGATTTAAAGAATTTAAAGTAATGGTTGAGTTGTAGACTAGAAATAAAATAAAATGTTTAAGGACTGATAATGGCAATGAGTTTTTCTCTAATGATTTTGATAGATTTTGTAAAGATTGTGGTATTCATAGACAAAAAACAACTTCATATTCTCCATAACAAAATGTAGTTGTAGAAAGAATGAATAGGACACTGATGGAGAAGGCTAGGACTATGTTCAGTGGTGTTGGTCTAGAAAAAAGTTTTTGGGTTGAAGCTATTGCCACTGCTTGTTACTTGATTAATATATCTCCTACATCAACTCTTGTTGATAAGAGCCCTATATAGGTATGGTCAAGCCACAAGCCTTCATTAATACATTTTAAATTTTTTGGTTGCAAAGCATATGCACATGTTCTAGAGGAGAAGTGAACAATTGGAGAACAACGTTGTGAAATGTTTCTTCATCGGATACAGTTATGGTGTGAAAGGATACAAGCTTTGGGAACATGTTGCACAGAAGGTAATACATAGTAGAAGTGTTATTTTTAGAGAAACTAAGACTTCTTTCATTACATTGCAGCTAGAGCAAAGTAAACAAGAAGATATGCTTCAATTTCCTTCTGCACATGAGAAATTTGAATCAAGGCCCACGGATAGACAAGAATTTGAGGAGAGCTCATCCAGCTCAGAATTTTCATAAGAGGAGGAAGAAAATCCATCTTAGCCATTTCATAGGTCTACAAGGCATAGACAACCACCTAAAAGGTATTCACTTGATGATTGGAGATACATTTTTTCTTTGAATACTAACATGGATGAACCCAAATTGGTAGAAGAGGCATTAGGTATGAATGATACAAAATCCTAGAAGATTTATATGGATGAAGAAATGGAAAATTTGGAAAAGAATGATATAGGGGATCTTGTACCATTTCTTGAAGGAAGAAAACATGTTGGTTTCAAATGGGTATTCAAGAAAAAAATAGTTTAGATGGAGATGTTGAGAAGTACAAAGCAAGGTTGGTTGAAAAAGACTACTCACAAGTTGAGGGTGTTGATTATGGTGAGATATTTTCTCCTATTGCAAAAATGACATCCATTATATTTTTTCTTTCTATTAGAGTTCCTTATGATTTTGAGGTTGAGAAAATGAATGTGAAAACTTCTTTCCTTCATGGTGACTTGGATGAGGATATTTATATGACACAACCAAAGAACTACATGATGTGAGGTAAAAGTGATTTGGTTTGTAAATTGAAGAAATGTGTGTATGTCTTAAAACAAAGTCCTAGGATGTGGTACCAAAAATTTGATACATATGTGTTGAGTTTGGGATTTGACCATTCTAAATCAGATCATTGTGTTTATTATAAAACTTATGGTGATTATTTCCTATTTATTGCATTATGTATTGATGTTATGCTATTTATTAGTAGAGGGAAAGGTATAATTTCAAAATTGAAATATCAACTTGCTTCTAAATTTGAAATGAAAGATCATGGTGTAGCTAAACATATTCTTGGGATGGAAATTAAAAGAGATAGAGTGAAAAAAAATCTATGGCTTGGCCAAAGTAAGTATGTCAACTCAATTTTGCAGAGGTCTAATATGTAGGATTATAGACCATTGTGTGTTCCTATTTCAATTTGAATAAAGTTATCTATTTTAGATTGTCCAAAATACCCATTGGATATGGAAGGTATGAGTAGATTTCCTTACTAGAGTACAATTGGAAGTTTGATGTATGTTATGGTTTGTACTAGACTAGACATTGCCCAAGCAGTGGGAGTTCTTTCTAGATATATGTCTAATACTAGTAGAGTTCATTGCGATACATCTAAAAGAGACCTCAAATATTTGCATGTTGCCTCAGATTATTCCTTATGTTATCATAGTAATATGTTTGAAGATGATATTTCCCTTGATATTCATGGTTATGTGGATTCAAATTGGGTAGGTGATGTTGATAGCAGACAATCCACCAGTGCTTAATGTGTTTACTTTATTTGGTAGTGTGATTATTTGGATGAGTAAGTGATAGGTTGTGGTTGCTAAATTTCCACTACTGAAGCAGAGTATATGGCAACTACTCATTCTTGTAAAGAAGTCATTTGGCTTAAAAGACTACATTAAAGTATTAGAATAAAACAAAGAGTAGCGATAATCTATTATTACAATCAAAGTGTGATGTGTCTAGCCAATAACCTGGCATTTCATGTCAAGACCAAGAACATTGATATACAATATTGATAAGCCAAAACTAGGCCAAAGAATAAAATACATTTAATATTTAACAACTACATTTGTTTTGGTCTAAGTGTCAATCCAGTGGTGTAAACTTGCATTCAAAGATGTCATGGCTATATGCACAATGGTTGCAAGTTGTGAGGTGAGTGGGGATGAGAATTTACTCCTAAACTAAATCAATTACCTAAGTTGAAAAGTAGATTAATGTTTCTAGTTTTCCTATGGCAGAAACTACTACAGAAATTGTCATTGGTTCTACAATATTTCTACAATAGGAATAAAATAAGTTTTGATAGGAACTGTGCAAAAATTATGACAATAAAATTTGAAACAAAAACTTAATCAACAAATATTACACACAAAAACCATATCAATTAATTTTGTAGCATGAAAATAAAACTCAAATCATTAATACATGGAATTTATTAACACATATCAAATGTAGAAACGTAACAATGTAAAACATAATCAACTAAAATTATAACACATGAAAACATACTTTGCATAAAAATAAAGTATTTACACTCAATTAGTGGCTGAAGAGTGGATGCCCTTCTTCCTAGTCAATTAATGAATATAAAGCTTACATAATTTTTGATGAAGACTTCAGAATGTTTCTCTCATTAATGATAAAATATATTTTTCTTCCTCCTTTTGTATTACATGTGATTTTCTTATATAGTTTCAATGCATCAAAAGAAACAAATTTGTCATTTATAATTTAGCAACTAAGGTAAATCAACTAGTTAAGAAATATTTGTATGGCCTCAAGGCCAATATTTCCTTAATAGACTGAACTAATTTCTTAACAATATACTAATGACATTGTTACTAACATATTTCCTAACAATATAATAATCATGCTTTGTTGTAGCAAAACAAAGTAACAAAAAATAATCATGGTAATTTATGAGTACATCAGATTTAGTAATGTGTAGAGGAAATTAGTTATTGTATAGTTGGTGGTTGAGTTGTCTCAACCTATGGTATGTGTTTGGAGGAAAGAACAAGTGAAACTAAAGTCAACCACGTAGAAAAGGAAACTACAATAGTAAGCACAAGTCATATTCTTGTGAAGAAGATGAGAGGAAGTTTGTATGAAGATGATAGGAAGTTTGTATGCTACAAGATATATTTTCCAAGGCATAAAGTGACAACACTTATTAGTAAAGATAATCAATAATTATTTTTCATATTTTTATCCCAAAACTATATTAAATATCACTCATATGTATTTAATCATATGTAGCATAGAATGGTAAAATGTTATGATAAGATATGAAAATGGAATATGGGGATGGGATTGAAGGCATATAAGAAAGGCTAAAATGTGGCATCTAATGGGACATAAATGGCTCTCATCAAGTATCATTTTTTTAGAGATATGGTTGAAGAGATGGTAGAGTAAATTTGGTAAAGGTAGAGACTTTGATGAATTTTGTTGATTATTTAACAAAACATGTGAGTAAAATGAAACCGAATAGGAAAACCAAGTTTTCTAGGAGCTTATAACATATGAAACATATCATCTCCATAAATTACAAAGAGGCTAGTCTCTTAACTTCTAGTTCTATCATATATCCAAGGGCTAAAACCATCAAATCATCATAAGAACTCCATTTTATAGTCCAAAATGAGAGTGTTTCTTTTTGTGATGAGGAAGTCTCTACCCATCTAACATGAACACCTTCTCATTGAACATGACCACAAGATAAAGAAACAAAACCACCAAACAAGAGGATACACACATAATGTCAAATAAGAGCTCCAAGTTACAAAAGCATAACCAACTCCATAAAGATCCATAATCATGAGCTTCTGATGCCCAACATAGATGAAATTGACCCTATATATGGTTTCAAATCTTACAAATCTACAAAGCAAAGACAACTCATAGAATACTCATTGTAGACCTACAAGCCTTCTGAAAAACTCCAAATCCTTCTTTAAAATTACTACAATATTTCCAAGCTAATAAATTAAAAGAAAAGATTGTTGAGAACCAAATTCACCTTAAGCTATGATACCAAATGATGATAAATAAAAAATTTAAATACTAATTGTTGAAAATTCAATCACTATCTAAATATGACTTTAATGGATGATATATAGGCTTGGACAACATCAACATGAAAATATAATACACCCTTTTCCTGATGATTTTTCATATCTTGATGATGAGAAAATGGATATGTTAGAAACTTTAGTCATGGCTAAGGAGGGGGAAACTTGCAACTTCAAGCTAGCTAAGTGGATTATGAATGAATTCAACAAAAATAATGTTAAAATTGGAAGTATTAAAGAGAATTTTATCAATCATAGAAAGGGTTCTCCTTCTAAATTGTTAATGATAGGATTCTGGACATGGAAAATTTTGTTTCTCACTTCAAAAAAGATAGTGAAGACCACCTTCATGGCATGAAAAACTACGAGGAATGTCTGTAGGAAGTGGAGACCAAGGTGAAAATGATTGATGAGGACATTCAAAAATTGATGCATGTTAGTCATTATTCCATCAAGAAAAGTGTGGGGTCCCTCAAGGATATTTAAATGGAGAAACTCAAAGATTTGAGGGATGGCCAACTATATACTTCCCAGAAGGGTATGGATGTTACTGCTAAAGGTAGGCATAAAAGGGCTACACTGAATGATGGAAAGGGTTTGAGTGCCAAGACTCATTAGAGCATGAAAATAGCCTTAAAGAGGAGAAAAATGAGCCAATATATATAGTTAATATGCACTAAAATCAAAATTTGGAGGTGGCTAACATCTTGAAGAATATGAAGGTTTTTTTTTTTTTAACTTATGTTCTAGTCTTTTGTTTCTGTTGTTGATTTGTTTATGTGGGTTGTTGTTTTCATTGTGATATCCTTTGTTTTGGAAATATTTTGATGTAAAGGGTTTTGGGTCCCTTCAAAACCTATTTTACTAAATAATCAAAACATGAAAATATTAAACTTATATTCAAATCTAAAAGTTAAGTTTTCATAATATGGAATTACTATGATTAGATACATGTTCTTTATGATGCCAAAAATCAACCAACATAACATGTTTATTAATACCATCTTATGTGAACTTATAGCAAAACTATATAAAGAATAAAATCACCATAAGATAGAAGCAATGAGGCACAAATAAATAACACAAGAGTATCACATAACACAAAATTTATGTGGAGAAACCTTTACAAGAAAAAAACTCCACTAAGAAGAGAGGCCAAGTATGCATTATCTTCAAATAAATGAGATTACAATACATTCACTTATATTCTCCTCTTTCCCTCAACCATGGCAGCACCTATGTACCTGTGAAAAACCTCCTTTTGCATCAACCTATCCTTTTTCTTGTAATAAAACTCTACATTCAACCATTGCTTATATTTTCTTTATCCAAAAAGTTGACTTTATAGATGTGTGAAAACATCTTAAGCCCTAAACAAGGTTCCCAAATATGACCCTTCATTCCAAACATCCCCAACCTTTGAAATACCTTATAAAAAATTGAAAGGACACTGATTTTGGCTCCAATACTTTCCATCCAACTTTGGTGCCCAAACATGGGAGATAAGAATTACATTAAATACAATAAATGAAATGCTAAGAGAGACATGTTGCTGCAATTCCAAGCTACCACTTGGACAATCTAAATAGATATTCATTTATCCTTTTCCCTATCAAAATTTATTTTCCCATTCTAGGCATCCACATGTGGAGAAAAAATAATAAATATTTATGTCTAGAAGTCACCTTTACCACTACTAGTGGAGCCATCACACCTTATGAATATATTACAAACAATGGTGAGAATTATTTTTAGAAAATATTTTTCCCAATTAACCCTAAGTTCCTAGTGACATTTTCCAAGGATTTTGGAACCATGGCATTCAATTTATATGGTGGATGACACCTTAATCCTAACGAAATTTGTTCAAGTGTGATAGAATTTTGAATCTTCACTAACACTTTTTGAAGGAATTTTATCAAATGATGTAGGAGAATCTATTGATATATGGGAAGTATTGAATCACTCAAAAAATGGTTTTCCTTATTTCCTTAAGTTGTTTTGAGTCTCATGATGACACCTAAAGGTTGTAAGATAGTAAAAAGTTTGAAGAGGTAAAAAAAAATCACTTAATATTTTAGTAAGTTGGCTTAAATAGACACATATGGACCTAAAAAATTACCCCAAGGAAGAGGAATTAAAAATGTATTCAATGGAAAAATAATCATCTCAATATCATGTACCATTTAGGAGATATTAAAGTTTTCATCCTAAGAAATTTCTCCAATACAACTTCAACTAGAATTTGAAATTCTTAGAAGCCTAAAAAATCTCAAAATAAGGACCAAATTATCTTTAAATGATTTTAATGTTGTAGATATCTTTGAGATATTTCTAACAATATAGTATAATATAAAATCACCCTTGAGTCAAAAGTTATGGCTCCAAAAAGTTGTACTGCCAAAATGTAAATTTCAATAAAATATCTTCCTTGGTGAGAAAATGAATGGCTAGACCTCTAGATTTCCAAAAAAAAAGGGGAGTTACCCTTTCAAGAATATTCTAAGGTAGTTATTGGTTTCAAATAAAAGGTTAAACAAAGCTCATAGGAGGTGGCTCTATTAGTGTAGATTGTGGCTCCAAATTGTAGAGATTTCTTAGATATTTTATTTTCTTTGTAGGAGACAAGCACATATGGTTGTAGCATTGTAACTTCTGAATCTTTGATTCATTTTTTGAAAGAAAACAAAATCAAGTTGTTTTATTTCTTCCATTTTCTATGTTAATATTTTTTGTTGTGTTATGTGTGGGTGTTGGTTGGAGTAGTCCCCTCATCAAGCAGTATTAGAGAAAGATTTTCTTTTAGTATCTAAATAGATTGTTGAACGTGAGGTAGTTTACACAAGGACTTGCATTGTGGTTTTCTAATAAAAGTGATCAAAATTCCTTCATGAAGAAACCATTGTGGTTGAATTAATATTGTTGTACTAAAAGAGGATTTTAGAGCCCTTCAAAGACAAGTTCAAGCACTACAAGAGGAGTTGCATCGAGAGGTTGAACCAAGAAGAGGAGATAAAAGTGAAGATAAATTTAAATAAGAAGAAAAATTTTAAAAATAGCAAAATGCAATAGATCTTGAGAAAATTAGATTATTTAAGATCATCCCCAAGAAATTGGAAAAAGGCCAAAGATTGATGTTTCTATATTTTCTATAAAGCTTAACCCAAAAGAGTTGATTGATTGGATCAATTATATGGAGTAATTTGAGTATGAGAAGGTGAAATATCTTGAGAGGGTCAAATATATGAAGATTAAGATAAAAGTTCATGCCAATATTTCATGGAAGGAAATACAATTTAAAAGAAATAGAAGAGGGAAAGAGAAAATAACAAGATGGGACTATATGGTGGAAAATCTAAATAGATAGTTCATTCATGTTGATTATGAGGTAGAGTTGTTAAAAAGGATACAAGGTTTAATGCAAGAAGCTAGGTTTGTCAAAGAGTACATAAAAGAGTTTTACAGGGTTGTGATCAGAACATGCCATTCTGAGGCCAATAGGGAGAAGGTATCCTGTTATATAAATGGGATGAATATAATCATTTAGGAGAAGCTAAGCTTGGTTAGGATAACTATTATTGAATATGCTTATCAGTTTATCTTGAAGGTAGAAGAGAAGTTGAATAGAAGATTTGAAATGAAAAAAAAGGAAGAGGTCATGGTGGAAGGATAGGGAAAAGATCATATGGAGGATGAAATAAAAACCAAAAGAAATAGGAAGAAGTTGGCAACAATTAGAACCAAAAAGGAGATAATTCCTGCCACCCTCATGAGAAAAATAATGATGAACAAAGAAGAAGAGGAAGGTCTAGATGAATTCTTGGAAGAGAAGGCTTCCATGGAACCTATTTCTAATGGGGAGAAGAAGCATATCGAGCATACGTGTGTCCACAACATCAAGGAAGAACAAGTAGAATACATGAAGGTAATATATGACTTGCATGTGTAGATGAAGATGTAGAAAGAGGAGAAGCTCTTATCATAAGGAGGGTCTTGCTAAATAAGGAGAAAGCTCTAGTTCATAGGAAGAGTTTATTTTGGAGAAGTTGAAAATGTGAAGGTAAAGTTTGTAATACTATAATTGATAATGGTAGCACTAATAATCTTGTTTCAGAGGATATGGTTAACAAATTGCAGTTGGAGAGAAGGAGACATCCACATCTACATTTGTATCATATTGTATGGCTACAAAAGGACCATAGAGATTTATTCAATGAGAAATGTTTAGTGAAGTTGAAGATTGGGAATTACAATGATGAAGTATTGTGTGAAATCATTCCTATGGATGTTTTTCATATGTTATTAGGGACCCTGTGGAAATTTGATTGGCATGTAGTACATAATAGACATGCCAACACTTATTCCTTGACAACAGATGGGATTCACCATAAGTTGAAGCTTGTGAAGGAAGTGGATGAAAAGGTATGGATTAGTACCATAATTTTTTTAGTTGATGGTAGAAATGTTTTGGATGGTATGAAGCATAAGCATATGTGTTATGCATTGATTCCTATATTTAATAAAGAACAAGGTGAAAATATATTAGTAGAAGTCTCAAAATTGTTATAGGATTTTCATGCCATTGTTTTAGATAATGTACCTAAGGGTTTGCCACCAATGAGGAAGATTAGTCACCAAATGGATTTGATAACAAGATCCATTTTCCAAATAAGACAACCCATAGAATGACCCGTACAAAGAATGAGGAGTTGAAAATACAAGTTCAAGAGATATTGAAGAAATGATTGGTTTGAGAGAGTTTAAATCCATGTTCCATACCTACAGTACTAGAACCAAATAAATATGAAGAATGGAGAATGTGTATATACTCTTAAATCATTTTAAAAATTACATTAAAATATATTTTCATGCTAAGCATGGATGACCTTTTGGATTGTTTGAGTGGAGCCAAGTACTTCACGAACATTGACTTGAAGAGTGGGTATCATCAAATTTATATTAGAGAATGACATATGTGGAAGACAATATTCAAGAATAAAGAGGGAATACATGAGTAATTAGTCATGTCATTTGGGCTAACCAATGCACCAAGCACATTTATGTGGCTTATGAATGAAGTATTGAAATATTTTTTAAGAAAATTTATTATTGTTTATGTGGATGATATTTTGATTTTCAGTAAGACATTGGAGTAGCAACTAATGTATATCTAAATATATTTTGAGCAGCTAAGGAAGGATTAGTTGTTGATTAATTTGAAGAAATGTAGTTTTGTGAAGAAAGATTTGGTATATCTAGGATTTGTTATCTTAGTTGAGGGTCTTAAAATAGATACAAAAAAAGTGAGGGCTATCATTGAATGGCCTACATTGAGAAGTGTTGTAGAGGTAAGATCATTTCATGGTCCAGAAAGTTTTTACAAAATGCTTATTAAGAATTTTAGCAGTATTTGACCCCTAACTGAAACAATGAGAGAGGTCCATAGAAAAAGAGTTTAAGTTGACTATAGGAGTAGCTAATAGTTTTTACATGTTGAAGAAGAAATTCATAGAGAAACCTATTTTGGTGCTTCTAGCATTCAATAATGTATTTCAAGTAGATTGTGATTCTAGTGGCAATGTCATAGGAGTTGTTTTAAGTCAAGAAGGTAAGTCCATTGCCTATTTTAGTGAGAAGTTGAATTATGCTAAAAATAAATATTGTGTCTATGATTATGAGTTTTATGCTATAGTTTAGGCTTTGAAAAAATGGAGAGACTATTTTTTTCCAAAAGAGTTTGTTTTATATAATAATAACCAGGCTTTACAATATCTTAATAGTCAAAGAAAGTTAAATCAAAGGCACATAAAATGAGTTGAGTTTTTCTAGAGTTAAATACTTTTGTTTTGAAGCATAAGAGTGGAAGGTCAAATAGAGTTGTGGGATCCTCAATTATAAGGAAAAACTTATTGAAAAAGATGAAGGTGGAGGTTGTTGGGTTTGATAAGCTTAAGATTTTGTACCCTAAAGACTTAGACATTATAGAGGCTTGTAGAAATTGCATGAAACTTTTTACTTTAGATAAGATAAAATGGTTGTATTTCCTAATCCAAGATGGGATGTTGTTTAGAGGAATCCATTTGTGTATTTTGAGGATTTCTATGTGAAAGAAAATGATCAAGGAGAAGCATAGTGGCAGATTGGCTAGACACTTTGGTTGAGATAAGATCATTGCTCTTGTTAGTGAGAATTATTACTAGCCACAGTTATAGCAAGATGTGAGGATGTTTGTACAAAGTTGTAGAATATGCTAGATGATTGAAGGGGTAATTCAAAATAATGGGATATATGAGCATTGCATGTACATTGAGCAATTTTTACACTTCTACTAGGACTAGAGTTATGCTTTCATTTATCATAATTATTTACTCTTAATGTTTGCAAGAATTTTTCAGATGTTGAACTAGGGGGTGATCCTTCTATTGGTGTTGTGAACACATTTAAATGTCATATGAAAGTGTTGATTTTTTTCATTCTCTAATACTAATGATTTAAACCCAAAGAGGATCAAAGGGAAATTACATAAATTAAAGTAATAACCTAAAAAATTATAAAATATGCATAAGACACTCTAGAGTATCATACAAATTCATATTCAATAAGAGAAGAATGGTTTTATTATATATGTTGAACAAAGAAAATTGCAAATGTTGGTAGCTAGAAGAGAACCTTAAACAACCAAATACTACCAATAATTATAAGGTAGCCTCTAAGTGTATTACATGAAAGAAGATATAAACAATATATGATGTATGTAACAACTTATTGGTATGAAGTTCTTTGTTTATACCTTGAACGTGATAATGATTTATACAAAGGGGTTGTGAAATAGGCCTTTAACAATAATATGGTGATAGACTTTTCAATCTAATTGCATTGCATGAAAGAATATCTAAACAATATATTGTAAATAATAAACTATTGGTATGAACTTCTTTTTTACCCTAGACATGATAATTATTTGTACAAAGCAGTTGTCAAATAGGTGGAATGCACATGTGGTTCAATTTCCATGTGGAGAAGAGTGTGATATGTGTTGAACTTGTATGGTTAGTAAAATATGTGGTGTTAGTGTGGCCAAGTGCCAAACATGTATAATTCTAAATTGGGTGTACCTAAATTAAGACATGTAAATCTATACACAAGGTCATAATATGTAAGTGAATAATATTATATAAATATATAAAAATAATTGGCATTGAAATGTGTGTGAAATTGTATTGTATAGAGTTGTAATGTCGTCGCTCAGTATGCATTGACTATCAACAAGTGTGTAGACTAAACAAATAAGAGAGACTACAATTGTATGTGAGAATTACTACAATCATATAAATAATATAATAGGAAAGGGGAACAAAACCTTAAAGAGATGAGAAAATAGGATATAACACTAAAAAATAGATCTATAAACTCTAATTTAGAAGGTAAGAACCCTAAGGAAGGGTTCACCAAAATGTTTAAAGAAATAAAATATAATTATTTTTAATAAGATCATGTTACTAGATATTAGAAGCAATTAACCTTATTTAGAGTTGTGATAGGTCAAGTAACTAAAATTAAAAAATTTAAAATAAAAGAAAATAAAAATACTTAGATGATTTCAATAGTTGATATATAGTTGTCCACTATTTTGATTGTAACTTTTGATTTGTATCTCAAAATCATGACTTCTTAGATGCATTGGAAGGGTAAGTGCAACAAAATGGTTGCACTTTTGTGGCCAAACAAGAAAAAAAAAGCCATAACGTGTTAGTGTTATTGCTTTTTAAAAGAAAAATAAAATAAAATTCAAATATCATTTATCATTTCGTTTTTTCTGGGTTTTAGCTCCGCCCACGGCCAAAAACCTTGTTATCTGTCGCATTCTTGAGAGGTGATTTCTTCACAAATATGGCGCCACGACGATGAAGAGATGCAAGAGGTAAGTATTGTTTGGTATTTGTTAGTTTTAAATTGATTTTGTTTGTTTTAGTTTAGAAATGAATGTTTTTTTTTAATTTGTAGGAAATCCTCAACAAGAGGAGGAAAATCCTCAACCAGATCAGCCTCAACAACAAAATCAACCTCCCCCACCATTCTCTCAATACCCTCCTGGCACTCAAGAAAATTTGAGGAGTGAAATTGAAAACAATAGAAAAGAAGTTGAGGATCTTATTAGTAGGTTGAGTGATCAAAATTCTTCAACCACAAAAAGAATACATCTTGTAGATTCATTGAAGGATTTGTTAAAAAATGTAGATGCAATTACCCAACAAATATCTGGATGGCAAAATAGGAGGCAAACATCGAGGGCATATTATGCAGACAAATTATCATATAAACAAGTAAAAGATTTAAAAATTACTAAAGGTGATTTGTGCTCTCTATTCACTGACCCTAGAACAAATCAAAATCTTACCCTCAATGCAAAGAGGTTTCCTATTCATTGGTGCCACCACCAAGAGATTAGGAACCATTTTTATGACAGATGGTATATGGTCTTTGATTACCCATAGTGCAATAGCGTGAAGTCCCCAATATTTTCTTAGGAAATTATCTTTTGTGGGTTTGTATTGAACCAAATCTGAATTATTTTGATGAGGGAGTTTGGAAGATAAGAGTCGGCCACAAGATAGGCCGGTGCAGCCGAATCCTACGTGGGGGAGGCATTCACTAAGCCTTGTGGCGGTGTGATACTGCCAGTTGCAAGGAGGAGTGTTGATGTAGAGACTTTGTGGCGATCCCACATCCTTGACTCAAGTGTCATCCACCACACTAGCCCATTATGCAGTGCAATCAGTCTTCAAGTGAGTGGCCTTGAGGAAACCATGTGTGTGATCTTGGAGCCCACTTGTTAGAAGTATGACCCTACAGCCCTCGGGAGGTGCTACCACAGGATCCATATGCTTCTCGCCTTTGATCCATATGCATCTATGGGGATGGAGAGTCGACTAACGTGCATGATGCATATGAGCTATTGACCCGATAGAAGTGGAAATTCAACATGTTCATTGAATTTAGTTTATTAAATTTTGATTATGAAATGCAAGATTAGCTAATTTAGTTTTATTATTTTAATAAAATTGCAAGGTCACAGTGTAGAGACTGGATACACCAATCATCCACCTACTTCTTTTTGTAGTACACCTATTAGTGGGGTATGTAACTAGTAAACAATTATAAATTTATTACATGTGTTAATAGCATTGTTTTATGAATGGTATTTTAATATGTGATTTTTGGATGTTGACGGTGTTGATCGGAGGTTTCAAGGAAACACCTCCGAGTGCGAGTAGATTTGCTCAAACTTTCACTGAGGTAATATAGAATAAAGAGAACTTAAAGTTAATGAATTCTAAGTTTAATCTAGATTTTTGTATATATAGTCATAAGATATATGGGTTCACTAGGTTATTATTTGAAATCTTTTAAGAATGGTCCTACCATGATTGTTTGTCTTAGAATTCCTACACTAGCAAGCTATATATAATAAAAATTTAACATGGAACTAACAAAGGTAGAGCTACATTCTACTCCATCCTATATATTTTTTTGTGATGTTAACGTAACGAAGAATAAGACTATGGATGTCCTACATGATGTCAATGTAACCAAAAATAAAACTTCTATCCTCGACCCTATCTATCAGCCAACACTCCTTTAATATCTCCTAGATGCTTGGAGATGCTTAAGACTAGGTCAAAATACCCTATAATTTCTTCATTTGTTGCATAGCTCATCAAGTTTCCCTATATGTTCTCTAACTAATCATGGTGCATGGAAGAAGTTATAAGTACTCATTAAACTCTCAACTATTGGAGCCTCCTCAGAACTTTCCCATGGGACTTGGAAAATGCTTAGAAATGAATTAAATTCCCTAATAGGGTGTGGGAATCTTTTGCAGAAAACTTATTTGACACTAATTTGATCCATTGAATTCTTCTTCATTCTTATATATTCCTCAAATATACCTTGCAATACCCCTATCATACCTAAATCTACTACATTGATGTCCTTGTTAGCTAGCATGTAGGTGATATAGTATGGTCCATGAATTTTTATGTCTTCTTTTTTCATTTTTCTATACATTCCTCTTTTATCTCACTACTAGGTCCTCACATAAAAAGAAAAAAAAAACATTACTTCTTTTTCTCATATAAGGCCCCTAAGGTTTAAACCCCTTAGATGCAAAGGTTAAAGCACATCAACCATGTGTGGTACAAATATTCGTCAAGGCGATATGTAGCAATGAAAAGAGTTTGGAAGGTAGAGAGAACTACAACTGGTATTTCGAGGAAGCTTGGAAACTTTCAAAACAAAATGAATTAAGAATTTGGCCAGGACATGTGGATCGGACAACATTTGGTGGAAGAGGAAGAAAGATGACTAAGAACTCTGGAGGCCCACCATCTTGGATTTTGATATTCAACCATGAGAGCAGAAGAGAGAGCTGATATCATGTATCAAAACATTAAGCATGCATTCTTCCAACCAATGGATAAGGAGATGATTACTTTTCTTCATTTTCATTTGCATAACCATATCACAGCATGGGAACCATGAAGACCAAGGATGTCCAATTTTATGTGGAGGTAATGGATGTGGTCCAAACTTTAGGAGGGGCAAGAAGGTCAAGGTATGATCTTGATGAATGATAGAAGAGGGGTTGGTCAGGAAAACCAAGGGCACCTAGTCATGAGTAGGGACCTATAGGTTAGATTGGTGAAGCAAAGCACCAAGGAGGTCTTACAAGGAAAGGCCTAGAGCAGGTACATATAAGGAAAGGCTCCTGCCTGCCTACTCCTCTTCCTTTGTTTGAACCTCCTTGAGGTCCTCTACCCCTATTATATCCACCATTTGTAGATGTTTCACCTCCATGCTCTGTGAGTTTTGACTCCCCTTGGTTTCTTTGGTCATTGCCTCTACCTTGATAGCCACCATGCTGTCCTCTTTGATCTCTTTGATCTCTGCCTTTGCCTCTGCCCTTAGAAGTCTGATCTTGCTTCCTCTTACTCCTCTCTTCAATCTTTAATGCCAATTGATAACATTGGTGCACTATTTTGGGGCTTAAGAGAACCACCTCCTCTTGAATGTTCCACTTCAAACCATTGAGATACCTTGCCACCTTGATACTTTCATCCTCTGTGACATTGGACCTCATGCAAAGTCTTTGAAACTCCTCAGTATAAGAACTCACATCCTAATCTCTTTGCCTCAAACTTTGTCTCCTCTTATGCAACTAAATTTCATAGTCTTCAGGTAGGTATGCTTCTTTCACCTTGGTAACCATTCCCTTCCAAGTAGAGATAGGTTGCTTGCCTTCCTTCTCCCTCTCTATCTAAATGAATTTCCACCAAGTTAAGGCAGAACCTCTTAGTCTTGATTTAGCCACCTTTACCTTTTGTGCTTCAGTGACTCCATCACACTCAAAATGGTTTTCCATTCCCTCTATCCAATCCATAACTAAATCAGCCTCCATCTTTCCACTAAACAATGGTACTCCTTCAAATGCTTTTCCACTCAAAGCCTTCAATGCTTTCAAGAAGGGATCCTCCTTCAATATAGGGTCAGGTTTAGGGATTCTATCCTCCTCTGCAACCTCTTCTTCTTTTGCTATTCTTCCATCAAATCACATAACATAAATGCTTGCTCAAGTTGGTCTAACTTCTCTCTCAATACCCTATTGTCTTCCTCTATTTCTTCAACCCTCTTGGCCAACTCAACATTTTTCACCATGATGCTAGAACCACTAGACTCTATCTCTAACATACAAGATCAATCCCAAATCTTTTGCTTGCTCTGATACCAATCTGATAGGGAGAGGGGTTGGAGGAATCAATCACTGATTCCTGCTCTAGGCCTTTCCTTGTAAGACCTCCTTGGTGCCTTGCTTCACCAATCTAACCTATAGGTCCCTACTCATGACTAGGTTCCCCTAGTTTTTCTGACCAACCCCTCTTCTATCACAAACTCGAACCACCAAGTCTACCTTGGTTCATTGCCACAACTCTTCCTTAGCCTTTACACTATAACTCTTGTAGGGGTAGTGATAAGTCTTAAAAGGCTTCAAACTATCCTCCAAAGGTGTTTGAACAACCTCCAAGACTTCAACTTCCCATCTCTCTCACCAATCCTTTAGCTAGGGTTTGAAAGGCTAGTAGCCCTTGAGCCCCTATTAGGTCTCCTTCACCTAAAAAACAGGTTAGAACTCACAAATCTCAAAAGGATTTCCCACTCTTTTTCCAAGGTTCTTGGTTCACATGGAAAAAACTCAAAGATTCTTGAGGTCTCAGCCCTCCACTGTCTGTACAAAGCTTAAACATGAAATCGAGCAAAAACTAGGGTTTTAAGCTTTCCCTTGACAGTTAGAAAACTTCTAATTTGTTTACACACCAAATGGAAAAATGGAGCCTCCTCCTTCATGTAGTAACAAGGTAACACACCACCCTACCTCCTCCAAGAAGAAAATCCTCAATGGTTCAGCACCCCTGCAAGATTTGTGACTTGCACAACAAGTTTTTCCTAGCCAGACCTGCACTGGCTCGCCAAGGGCATCACTTTGCTAGCAACTCCTGCACTAAAACAAAACCTACCAAATAACATATGTACAATCATGGTGTCTAGGCACTGTTTCCAAAAGGTCATACGGTTTGTATGGTGGAAAAGTGCTCTAGCACCCCATTTACTCAACACTGCCTGTTTCAGGCCAGCAAGCACAAAGAAACCAAAATATTTACAAAGAGACAAGAAAACGATTGAAAAAACTATCTAAATGATACAAAAAACTTGTACTGGATTTATTCTACATCCTACACACAACACAACCAGATTTAATCCATTAGAGCCTTCTTTCAGACCAAAAAATAGAAAATTTCACTCAAAAAACTATTTTCCTTCAATTTCCAACAAAACAATCTATACAAACGTACTTTCAACCTTGCACAAAGGTCGAGGAAATCTTTAAATATGCTTTCCCAATATTTATTTTTCCAATGTACCCTTCTTGGCCGCTCAAACACAAAGGGAGCATGTTTTTGCAAAAATTGTCAATAATTGCAAAAACCTCCATTCCTAAACTTTGGACTAGAACCTTTTTGTTTCTCACCCATGGTCAACATGACCTTATTAGAAAACATCATTCCAACCACAAAAATTCCTGAAGGCATACA
>VDFB02128519.1:1827224-1923694 GCA_007258455.2 Sequoia sempervirens | reverse complement strand
ACATATAATGAACAACTTATCAATGGACAATAATCATGCCCCCCTTCAACATGACCATGCTTCATCAATGTTTCTCAGATGTTGTGATTAAAAGTTGTCTCATCTTTAAGCCCTTGCAATTATTGCAAGGACAATAATATTTCCCATTTCTTTTCAATCTAGCCCACAATCTATCAAGTGTCTCTTCATTTTGTTCTGGACTAATAGTATCTGACATAATTTTTCTTTGCCAAGCTTGACTATTTCAATCTTTAAAAAATATCAAAATCACACTCCAATAATTTTTATTCATAGATAGGTAACATAGTCTAATAATTCTGATATTTTACACACAAAAAATTTGTCATGCAACCACCCCTACAAAAGAGAAGATAGTCTGAAGTTAATGACCCCAAAAAACACTTTACAATGCTAATTCCAAAACTTATTAAATTCTAATTGTACTATGATTTCCAACTATTAAGACTCCTAAAATTAGAATATTGAACTTGATCACAGAATTCCTACAACAATGGAGGTAGCGAGCTAGTAAGAGCAAGTGACCCATTCCTATGGAGCAATGAGTCAGAATCATCATTGCTAATGTCAATACGGATTTATCCTTTTAGTTAAAGATGCAATGTGACACTTCTTATGACGAGCTTATTCCTAGGGCCCTCAACATTGAGAGAGCCCTAATAAAAAACAACAGAAGCATTGGTAAGAGCATGATTAGGTACAAACCCTAGGCCTCTGTAGAAACATAAACAATAACTATAGTGGATTAGTGAGGTTGCAATACCAGAAAGATTTAGAAAAATGTAGGTAATAACAAAATATTGCAATCTAAAGATTGTAGCCAATAACAAGCACACTATGTAGCTTAGTGACATTTGTAAATGCAATCTATGGTAAGAAGAATGACAGTCACTTAAGATGTGACAGTCAAAAAGAGGCTGAGCAGTGACAAGATAATAAAGTTCAAACCTTGCATAGTAAAGTGGAGATTTTAACAGTGAGTTTCCTTACCCCCTTGCTGACCTTAAGGGTTTTTCAAATGCTTTTGGTAGTGTTAGACAAGGCAAATGCAATCAGGGAATGACTGTCCAAATGAAGTAACAGTGGTAATCATAGGTTCAATGTTTCTTCTTAGCCATTAATATTGTATAATGGAGGTAGTGGATTGCATGTTTGAGCAGTGTTTTGAGACTCACCAAAGATGGGAAAATAGTGAATAATACCTTGTGGACTGTGAAGTAGTGTCAATAAGGTTAAAGGATCTTAAGAACTACAATACCATGAAACAATGAGTCCCCTGTAGTAAGTAGGCAGTCTATAGGGCATAGTTTGATTTTATAGAAGGATGCTCATGAAAGGAATCTTCAAGTGATAGTGAGTGATCTGTTTGAGATTGCAGCTGAGGGTGCAATACCCAGTTTTAAAGGAAGTTAGCAAAGTAGTAAATGTGCAACAAAATTGAATTGTACAACAAAAAACAATTCACAATGTTATCTTCCAAATGCCTTGAGTTTGAAGATAAAAATTTCATTGTATCTTCATGATGAAAGTGGTGAGCTTAATGGTCAATCACTGGCAACCATGATTTTAAAACATGCTATTGTGCTTATGGAGGCAACATTTTTAGCAAGGCAGTGAGTGGTGGTTTGGAACAATGGCAGGTATGAAGGACTTGCTTTATATGCATACTATGCAGTCTAGCTTAAGACAACGTTCTTAGAAGAGATTGAAGGTGGATTATGGAACTCAAGGGTTACCATGAAAAGGATTAAAGCAAAGACTGAGATCTATTTAAAAGCCACGGTCATGAAGATATTAAAGATGTCACATGCAAAACCCTAGTAGCTAGAGTAATGAATACAAAAGAGGATAGTGTAGTGTGTCAGGGCAGATTTAGGAGATCTCCACATTATCTAATTGGAAATACATCATTTATTTATTTTTAATTAAAAGAAATCATTCTAAACCCTATATAGGATACATTGATACTTCAAAAGCCTGAAGGAATTTTAGATTATGCAAATATATGTCAATTAACATTCATAAGGTTTAGAAAATCTTGATCACTCTCTAGAATAGCCCATTAAACATGGGTTGTGCTTGAATGTGCTACATAATTGATATAACACAACCACTCTGCATATCAACCAGAGTTATAGGCTCTTTATTGCAGCAAGAGGTAATCACTCTTCGATCATGCTATAATTACATCCTATCTTGTTAAACTTGAGACAACCTGAATGCACCCAATGATGATTATTGACACCTACATTATACAACCTGAATTAACTACATTATATGAGTGCCTCCATTTCTATCACAAAATAGCCATATTAAACTTGGGTCACACATGAATGCATCCTATATTTGTTATAGCACAACTGTGCCACATGACCAATACAGTTATGGATCACATAATTACAGTCACAAGAATCTGTTCCTCCATTGTGATCTTATGGTGATTCCACACAACAAAATCTGGACATGAAATTCTCAAAACCCTTAACCTCTAAAAATGAAATCTGATGAGATGTTGCTTTAAAATATGATTTTCAAACCTTGAACTACAAATCTGACCTCACAACTAAATTCTGCAAAAAGACAATGACTCCCCTCAACCTAGTGATATCTTCTTGAATTTTTTCTGATTTTTCCCAAGAAAATTGTCCTTAGTTCTCCACAAACTGTCTCAAGTAGAGCAAAACACTGTCGCAATAAATCAGGCGTGAACTCACTTTTCTTTATGTCAGCCACAATTTGATTTTTTTTTAATTTTTCATGTTTGTCGAACATTCAACGAAAATAATAGCCGACATTTTGATGAACCCCAGGTTTGTCAAAATTTCGACGAACGTCAGAGATAAACTTTCAAAAAAATCAGAAATTACACATCAAATTTTACAAGCACCCGACAAACATCAAATTTTACATATTTTGTCAGACAGTTTCATCGTATTTTGTAGTCAAATGTATTAGTGTGTAGCCCTTTTATCCCTGCCTTTAGCAGTAACATCCATACCCTTCTGGGAAGTATATAGTTGGTCATCCCTCAAATCTTTGAGTTTCTCCATTTAAATATCCTTGACGGACCCCACACTTTTCTTGATGGAATAATGACTAACATGCATCAATTTTTGAATGTCCTCATCAATCATTTTCACCTTGGTCTCCACTTCCTACAGACATTCCTCATAGTTTTCCATGCCCTGAAGGTGGTCTTCACTATCTTTTTTGAAGTGAGAAACAAAATTTTCCATGTCCAGAATCCTATCATTAACAATTTAGAAGGAGAACCCTTTCTATGATTGATAAAATTCTCTTTAAGACTTCCAATTTTAACATTATTTTTGTTGAATTCATTCATAATCCACTTAGCTAGCTTGAAGTTGCAAGTTTCCCCCTCCTTATCCATGACTAAAGTTTCTAACATATCCATGTTCCCATCATCAAGATATGAAAAATCATCAAGAAAAGGGTGTATTATATTTTCATGTTGATGTCATCCAAGCCTATATATCATCCATTAAAGTCATATTTGGATAGTGATTGAATTTTCAACAATTAGTATTGAAATTTTTTATTTATCATCATCTGGTATCATAGCTTAAGGTGAATTTGGTTCTCAACATTCTTTTCTTTTAGAACTTGGAAAGCTTGAGTAGAAATTTTAGCAAGGATAAATTCTTTTTAAAGGCTTTCATAGGTCTGCAATGAGGTGAGTTTTTTGCTTTGTAGTTTGTCAGATTTGAATAGTACAAGTCTATGGGGCATTTCTCGCATTATGGATCTTTTGGAGTTGCAGCTTCATGACTCTTTTGATTATGTGTGTATCCTCTCCTTTTTGTGTGTGGTCATGTTCCCTGGTGTTCATGTTATTTAAGATGGGAATAATGACTAACATGCATCAATTTTTGAATGTCCTCATCAATCATTTTCACCTTGGTCTCCACTTCCTACAGACATTCCTCATAGTTTTCCATGCCCTGAAGGTGGTCTTCACTATCTTTTTTGAAGTGAGAAACAAAATTTTCCATGTCCAGAATCCTATCATTAACAATTTAGAAGGAGAACCCTTTCTATGATTGATAAAATTCTCTTTAAGACTTCCAATTTTAACATTATTTTTGTTGAATTCATTCATAATCCACTTAGCTAGCTTGAAGTTGCAAGTTTCCCCCTCCTTATCCATGACTAAAGTTTCTAACATATCCATGTTCCCATCATCAAGATATGAAAAATCATCAAGAAAAGGGTGTATTATATTTTCATGTTGATGTCATCCAAGCCTATATATCATCCATTAAAGTCATATTTGGATAGTGATTGAATTTTCAACAATTAGTATTGAAATTTTTTATTTATCATCATCTGGTATCATAGCTTAAGGTGAATTTGGTTCTCAACATTATTTTCTTTTAATTTATTAGCTTGGAAAGCTTGTAGAAATTTTAAAGAAGGATTTGGAGTTTTTTAGAAGGCTTGTAGGTCTGCAATGAGTATTCTATGAGTTGTCTTTGCTTTGTAGATTTGTAAGATTTGAAACCATAGATAGGGTCAATCTGATCTATGTTGGGCATTGGAAGCTCGTGATTATGGATCTTTATGGAGTTGGTTATGCTTTTGTAACTTGGAGCTCTTATTTGACATTATGTGTGTATCCTCTTGTTTGGTGGTTTTGTTTCTTTATCTTGTGGTCATGTTCAATGAGAAGGTGTTCATGTTAGATGGGTAGAGACTTCCTCATCACAAAAAGAAACACTCTCATTTTGGACTATAAAATGGAGTTCTTATGACAGTTTGATGGTTTTAGCCCTTGGATATATGATAGAACTAGAAGTTAAGAGACTAGCCTCTTTGTAATTTATGGAGATGATATGTTTCATATGTTATAAGCTCCTAGAAAACTTGGTTTTCCTATTTGGTTTCATTTTACTCACATGTTTTGTTAAAGAATCAACAAAATTCATCAAAGTCTCTACCTTAACCAACTTTACTCTACCATCTCTTCAACCATATCTCTAAAAAATGATACTTGATGAGAGCCATTTATGTCCCATTAGATGCCACATTTTAGCCTTTCTCATATGCCTTCAATCCCATCCCCATATTCCATTTTCATATCTTATCATAACATTTTACCATTCTATGCTACATATGATTAAATACATATGAGTGATATTTAATATAGTTTTGGGATAAAAATATGAAAAATAATTATTGATTATCTTTACTAATAAGTGTTGTCACTTTATGCCTTGGAAAATATATCTTGTAGCATACAAACTTCCTATCATCTTCATACAAACTTCCTCTCACCTTCTTCACAAGAATATGACTTGTGCTTATTGTTGTAGTTTCCTTTTCTACGTGGTTGACTTTAGTTTCACTTGTTATTTCCTCCAAACACGTGCCATAGGTTGAGACAACTCAACCACCAACTATACAATAACTAATTTCCTCTACACATTACTAAATCTGATGTACTCATAAATTACCATGATTATTTTTTGTTACTTTGTTTTGCTACAACAAAGCATGATTATGATATTGTTAGGAAATAGGTTAGTAACAATGTCATTAGTATATTGTTAAGAAATTAGTTCAGTCTATTAAGGAAATATTGGCCTTGAGGCCATACAAATATTTCTTAACTAGTTGATTTACCTTAGTTGCTAAATTATAAATGAAAAATTTGTTTCTTTTGATGCATTGAAACTATATAAGAAAATCGCATGTAATACAAAATGAGGAAGAAAAATATATTTTATCATTAATGAGAGAAACATTCTGAAGTATTCATCAAAAATTATGTAAACTTTATATTCATCAATTGACCGGGAAGAAGGGCACCCACTCTTCAACCACTGATTGAGTGTAAATACTTTATTTTTATGCAAAGTATGTTTTCATGTGTAATAATTTTAGTTGATTATGTTTTACATTGTTATATTTCTACATTTGATATGTGTTAATAAATTCCATGTATTAATGATTTGAGTTTTATTTTCATGCTACAAAATTAATTGATATGGTTTTTGTGTGTAATATTTGTTGATTAAGTTTCTGTTTCAAAATTTATTGTCATAATTTTTGCATAGTTCCTATCAAAACTTATTTTATTCCTATTGTAGAAATATTGTAGAACCAGTGACAATTTCTGTAGCAGTTTCTGCCACAGGAAAACTAGAAACATTAATCTACTTTTCAACTTAGGTAATTGATTGAGTTTAGGAGTACATTCTCATCCCCACTCACCTCACAACTTGCAACGGTTGTGCATATAGCCATGATATCTTTGAATGCAAGTTTACACCACTGGATTGACACTTAGACCAAAACAAATCTAGTTGTTAAATATTAAATCTATTTTATTCTTTGGCCCAGTTTTGGCTTATCAATATTGTACATCAATGTTCTTGGTATTGACATGAAATGTCAGGTTATTGGCTAGACACATCAAACTTTGATTGTCATAATAGATTATCACTACTCTTTGTTTTATTCTAATACTTTAACATAGTCTCTTAAGCCAAATGACTTCTTTACAAGAATGAGTAGTTTCCATATACTCTACTTCAGTAGTGGAAATTTAGCAACCACAACCTATCACTTACTCATCCAAATAATCACACTACCAAATAAAGTAAACAAATTAAGCATTGGTGGATTGTCTTATATCAACATCACCTACCCAGTTTGAATCCACATAACCATGAATATCAAGGGAAATATCATCTTCAAACATATTACTATGATAACATAAGGAATAATCTGAGGCAATGTGCGAATATTTGAAGTCTCTTTATAATGTAAAGCAATGAACTCTACCAGTATTAGACATATATATAGAAAGAACTCCCACTGCTTGGGAAATGTCTGGTCTAGTACAAACCATAACATACATCAAACTTCCAATTGTACTCTAGTAAGGAAATCTGCTCATTCCTTCCATATCCAATGAGTATGTTGGAAAATCAAAAATAGATAATTTTATTCCAATTGAGATAGTAACACACAATGGTCTATAATCCTACATATCAAAGCTCTACAAAATTTAGTTGACATACTTACTTTGGCCAATCCATAGCTTTTTTTTCACTCCATCTCTTTTAATTTCCATCCCAAGAATATGTTTAGCTACACCATGATCTTCCATTTCCAATTTAGAAGCAAGTTGATATTTCAATTTTGAAATTATACCTTTCCCTCTACTAATAAATAGCATAACATCAATACATAATGCAATAAATAGGAAATAATCACCATAAGTTTTATAATAAACATAATGATTTGATTTAGAATGGTCAAATCCCAAACTCAACACATATGTATTAAATTTTTGGTATCACATCCTAGGACTTTGTTTTAAGCCATACACATATTTCTTCAATTTACAAACCAAATCACTTTTACCTCACATCATGTAGTGCTTTGGTTGTGTCATATAAATATCCTCCTCCAAGTCACCATGAACGAAAGAAGTTTTCACATTCATTTTCTCAACCTCTAAATCATAAGGAACACTAATAGAGAGAAAAAATTATAATGGATGCCATTTTTGCAATAGGAGAAAATATCTCACCATAATCAACACCCTCAACTTGAGAGTAATCTTTTTCAACCAACCTTGCTTTGTACTTCTCAACATCTCCATCTAAACTATTTTTTTCTTGAATACCCATTTGAAACTGACATGTTTTCTTCCTTCAGGAAATGGTACAAGATCCCCTATATCATTCTTTTTCAAATTTTTGATTTCTTCATCCATATAAATCTTCTAGGATTTTGTATCATTCATACCTAATGCCTCTTCTACCAATTTGGGTTCATCCATGTTAGTATTCAAAGAAAAAATGTATCTCCAATCATCAAGTGAATACCTTTTAGGTGGTTGTGTATGCCTTGTAGACCTATGAACAAGCTAAGATGGAGTTTCTTCCTCCTCTTATGAAAATTCTGAGCTGGGTGAGCTCTCCTCAAATTCGTGTCTATCCGTGGGCCTTGATTCAAATTTCTCATGTGTAGAAGGAAATTGAAGCATATCTTCTTGTTTACTTTGCTCTAGCTGCAATGTAATGAAAGAAGGCTTAGTTTCTCTAAAAATAGCACTTCTACTATGTATTACCTTCTGTGCAACATGTTCCCAAAGCTTGTATCCTTTCACACCATAACTGTATCCGATGAAGAAACATTTCACAATGTTGTTCTCCAATTGTTCACTTCTCCTCTGGAACATGTGCATATGCTTTGCAACCAAAAAATTTAAGATGTATTAATGAAGGCTTGTGGCTCGACCATACCTATATAGGGCTCTTATCAACAAGAGTTGATGTAGGAGATATATTAATCAAGTAACAAGCAGTGGAAATAGCTTCAACCCAAAACCTTTTTTCTAGACCAACAGCACTCAACATAGTCCTATCCTTCTCCATTAGTGTCCAATTCATTCTTTCTACAACTAAATTTTGTTATGGAGAATATGAAGTTTTTTGTTTATGAATACCACAATCTTTACAAAATCTATCAAAATCATTAGACAAAAACTCATTGCCATTATCAGTCCTTAAACATTTTATTTTATTTCTAGTCTACAACTCAACCATTACTTTAAATTCTTTAAATCATTTGAAAACTTTAGATTTTATCTTTAGAAATTAAACCCATGTCCTTCTACTATAATCATTAGTAAATGAAACATAATATGTGGATTTACCAATTGAAGGAACTTCTACATGACCAAACACATTAGAATGAATAAGATCTAATACACCACAAGCTTTATGAGAACTTGAGTAAAACTAAATGAGTTTTGTCCATAAATGTAATGCTCACAAAATAAAATTCAAGATTACAATTAGATAGACCTTCAACAAGGTTTTTTATTTTTCAAGGTCCTTAGACCCTTTTCTCCAATGTGGTCAAGTCTTTGGTTCCATAACATAGTTTTTTGTATAGGTAACTTTGATTTACAAGAAAGAGCACCCTTGTGTACCCAAAATCCATGACCATCTACTAAAGGTGAAATCCTCACTTTTTCCATAAACTTTCTTTTCACAAAAGTACTATTTCACTCAACAGTGCATGCATCAAGCTTAAACAATTTTTCATATTTGACACCTCTAGCAATCATCATAGCACCTTTGACCATCTTGCATCATGAATAAGAAAATACTACCTGCACACCTACATCTATTAGTTTTCTCACAGATAACAAATTTCATGCTAAACTAGGGATATGCAACACATCATTAATCCTTTTTATTCTACCATCAGGAAACTTGATTTTAATTTTACCATGACCAACAATATTTAAATAAGGATCATCACCCAAGTACACCTTATGTTCATCAAATTCTTCATATTTAGAAAACCAATCTCTATTAAAAGGTCATATGGAAATATGCACCTGAGTCAATTAACCATGCATCATTACTTGCATGAGTTGCCAAAGACGCAATGAATGCATTACCATCTTACTTCTTGGGCTCAGAATCACAATCAAATTTCTCTTTTTTCTTCTTCTTTTCTTCTTTTTAGTCCTTACAAACACGTCTAGGCTTACCACAACTCCAAAAAATAACTTTGGACTTTCTAGGAGACTTAGATCTCCCCTTGGACTTGGATTTGTCACACTTCTCATTCTTCTTGCCTTTTTCCTTAGGTCTTCCATGAACATTCAGGGCCTCCTTGGAACTAGTGGATACCTTCCTCCTTATCTCTTTAGAAAGAAAATAAGCCACCACATCTTTAGTCTTCATTATAATAGAAGTACTCCTAATAGCTATAACAAGAGAATCCCATGAATTAGGAAAAGAAAAAGAAAGATCTACCATTTCTCTTCATCATCCATTTTGAAACAAAATGATGCCAATTGATCCTCCAACATATTGAATGCTTCTAGGTTGTTTTTGATTCATGCACCCTCTTCCATTCTCAAGGAATAAAAATTCTTCCTCAATAAAATCTTGTTCAATAAAGATTTTGCTTGATACATCTCACCGAGCTTCTTCCATGGTTTTTTTGCAGAGGTCTCTTCATGGACATTGATTAAAACAGAGTTTTTCAAGCATAACTTGATTAGACCCTTGGCTTTATGGTCTATAACATCATATTGAACAGCCTGAGTAGGATATATAGGCCTTGAAACATTATCATCAATAGCATCCCATAGATCTCAATCTATCAATAGATCTTCCATCTTTAATTTCCACATTTCAAAATTATTTCTAGAAAATTTATCCACCTCTATTTTCCCTGATGAACTTTCCATTTGAAAATTCTTGCAAGAAGATAAAAAAAATTCTTTTGCACAAGCTCCCACTAAAATCTCGATTAGTTCAAAAATCCCAACAACCCACAATTGAAACCAAAGGTGATTAGGCTCTGATACCACTTGTAAGGAAGCTAAGGTAGCAGAACGACTTCCCACACTAATCTTGAGAGGAGAATAATACAAAAAATTTACAAATATTTAATAGTTACAAAAAATTAAAAGAAAATAAACACATATATAATGCATACCACAACACAATGATTTACATGGGGAAAACCCTTTTGAGAGAAAAATACCACACTCCAAGATCTACCAAATATATTTTTCAAAAATCACAAAGATTACAATATACTTGTAGAGCAAGCTTCTCACAAGAGTATCACCAACCAGAGTTCCAAAGGCAACACAATCACTATCAAACTCTCAGAGAATACATCTTAATACACACCCATAAAACAATTCCCTCATAAAATGTAATTTCCTTCGAAGGGGGAGACCCCCCCCACCCTTGCCATCGAATGAACAATACCTTATGTATCAACATTAACTTATCTAATTTCAAGGTAGAGACACATTTTCCCAACATATTCTTGATAAGAATATATTTAGGGCTTTCTAGATGAAGATAATTATAGGTTTTCATGGATTCTTGGAGGATTCTTTTTGATATATGGTTACTCTTATCTAGGTTTGTTTGGTAAATAAGATCTAGTATTGATCCTGGAGTTTAAGTCTTAAAAATCCAAATGTTATATCTATATATATATATATATATCTATTTTTCATGATACTTATGTGGAGTTGAATTACTTTTAGTTATTTTAGATTAGAGAACTAATTATGTATTTCTCCTTTGAGATGTTACATATGTGTAGCTCTTGTAAATTTTTTTGATGTGGATTATTTTTGGTAGGCCATAATTCTTGGTCATAATTATTACATTGGTATTCTTATTATAGTGAGAGATGATTATTGGAGTACCTGAAATAATTTTTCATTTGGATCTATAGTATTAGTTTGTGGTGCATGCGAATCTTTGTTCACTTTCAATAGAGTGTTAGCAATAATATTGGTTATGAAGTTGTTGGTATAAATAAATAATTTTTCCATTCTAGTCTTAGCTAGGTCCTATTTACATTGTTAAGTCCACTTAGGTCCTAGGAGGGTATCTTTTTGTTGAGATTATGGATGCACAGTCCCTGAAGCTCCAAAATCTTTAATGAAGGACCTTTTCCATGAAAGATAATCAACCACAAAGGAAAGTGTTGCAACTATGGAATGCTGAATAAAGATTCTAAATTGATATGATATGATATGATGTGATGATATGTTACAAATGAACAAAATGCATGATTATATAGGCAAGAAGGAATACCTAAGATGCAAGAGATGTTTCCATGTGTCATGATCTAACAACATGTGACAACATGTGAACCCTATCTAGGAAAATATTAAATGTTGAGATAAGTTCTAGAAGGACAACTCATTTTCTAGAAGGAATCTTATCCCTACAATCATGGAAGGGAATGTTACCCTATTTATTAAATGATTTATTAAAATATAACCTAGGAATAAATGATACATAACCTAAGTTAACTTATGCTAGTGTATTAATTAATTAATTAATTACACTAACACCCCCCATAAGTTCAACTTAGGGAGAAAAATGCAATGATTATGAAGATGTTGGGTCCTGACTACGAGGCCATGTTAGGTACCCATGTACATGAAGATGCAAAAAATATCCCACAACCAAAGAAAAGGGGAAAACTCAGTGGGAACAAAATCCCTCCCCAAAAAGGAGATAAAAAGGAAAAAAATATGGGAGAGTGATGTTTGGAGGACTCAACATTATCCCCCCAAGGATTACAACCATCACATATATACAAAGAGATCAAAAATATGTGGAATAGATACCCCCCCCATAAAGGAGAGTAGTACCCTCTAGAATGTCTTCAAGACCATTGGTGAACTAAGAAGCCAGGTCAGAGAGACTTGAAGAGAACCCATCCATGTACCACAAGTCAAAAGAAGTGAAATTATCCATCCTTGCTAAAGATAATTTGAACTAAGAAGTGTCAAAGGAAGAAGATGGTGCCATGCCAAGAGCCAAGTCAGTCCTGCCTCCACAACCTTGGCGAGGAGGGGGTGATGATGTGCTTCCTACCCTTGAGTCTAGAGAGTCTGGAGCAGGTTGATCACAATCCCAAAATTTGGTAAACTTGTATACCTTGGAATGATGATTTTCTTGTCCATAGGAAAAAAGGACATCAAACCTATCCCTGATGATGGCAAGTTCTGAAGTGAACTCAATGCTCAATCCCTCCTGAGCAAGTTAATAGACAGATAATAGATTATGATCAATCTAAGGAATATAGAAAACATCTTCCAACCTCTTTCCATCAAGAGCAACATCACATATACCATCAACATAGACAATATCTACATTTGCGTTAAACATTCTATCAAAGTTGGAAGGCCTCAAAGTATCCCACAAAATATTTTTTTGAGAAGAAGTGACATGCTGAGAAGCACCGGAGTCAAGAACCCATCCTTCTCTATTATCAACCAAAGTAGTTATCAAAGCATTCCCCTTACCAAGATTTTCAACAATGGAAATTCCAGTAATACCTAATGATGGATCTTCATGAGACGAGGAATGAGGAGATTTGATTGATGTGGGAGGAAGAGAGATGTGATCTTTGAGTATTTTCCTTAGCTCATGTATCTCTCTCTTGAAACATGTATCCTCAATGTGACCAAGCCCATTACAAAAGTTGCACTTGGGCCTCTCGCTCTTTGGATTTTCTTCCTTAGGCTATGATGATGATTTAGAAGAAGCTCCTACCTTTGATTTTCCCTTGTTCTTTCCCTTTCCTTTTGATGGTATTGCCACCAATTCATGGAATTTTTTGGATGTATCAGCTTGGTTGAGCTTGGATTGTTCTCGAGTCAGCGATTCACAAAATGTCTCAAATGATGGCATAACAAAACTATCATCAAGACCATCCATGGTGGAATAGAAAGAGGTAGCAAAGTAGGAGAGGGAACCTCTTAGCTTAGATAGAATCATGAATATACACTCTTTTTCAGATTTATCTTTGCCACACCTAAAAAGTTGAGTCCTTAAAGACTTGAATCTTACCAAGTAGTCTTCAATGGAAGGAAATTGATCAACAGTGAGTGAAGCAAGTTCAACCTCCAATTACAAAGCTTGTACATCACCAACAGAACCAAAGTCCTTGAGCTTGTCCCAAACCTCCTTGGGAGTCTTGCACCCCTCAATATGGAAGAACAAAGAGTTGGAGACATGTAGAGCAATGAGACCCATAGCCTCTTCACACTTAATCTGATGCTGGAATTTTTCATATTCTTTGGTTATATGAGGTTGATTCTCATTCAAAGTGGACTAGAGTCCCTTGGACCAGAGAAGTCTCTACATATTGACCTTCCATGTGTGATAGTTATGAGAAGTAAGAATCTCAAATCCTATGTTAGCCATTAGAGGAGAAAAACAATACAAGACAAGATATTTTTGACAAAAAATGATGAAAGTAGATAACTGATGAATAATGAACTGAAGTGGAGCTTTTGAAACAAATTGAAAAGCTAGAAATTACCATTAAACCCAAAATTAGGGTTTCCACTTCAACTAAGAATATTTTTTATAGAATCAAAATCTAGAAAAATACAGCACACCTCTAGAAAGTAGACTCAGAGAGCTTTCCAACGATATATCGTTTGCAAATTTTCAATATCATATGTGGAAGTTATGCCTTTTGGAAGATTTCTACCTGAATGAACCTGCACTGGCTAACCAGGTGCAAAATTGAAGTACTTGGGGGCTTAAAAAAAAATATGCCCTTAGTCGTTGATAGGTTTGCGGGCTGCATTGGCAGTTAAAAAAAAGCTCCACCTGATCAATGAAGTCAGGGGGACGGATGGATGGTTTAGTTGGTGGTGCAGTCGGAGGTGGATGGCACCTATCTAGCGGAGCCCTCAGTCTCCAAGAGAACCACGAGCCAGGGCTAGTTCATCAGTGAGAGCTCTAAAAATGTCACTAGGGACTGCAAAACTGTCGAGAAGAGACTCTAGTGAGGTGACAGTGGTCAATGCTGGCGGCGGGAGAAACAAGTGAATGGCTCAATGTGAGGATGATGCTGGTGTGAGGTCAAGTGATGTGATCAAGCTGGAAAAACTTTGTAAAGGTCGGTGAATGCCAACTGATAGATTTTTGAACATTGCAATTAAATTTGCAATTCAAAAATTAAAAATAAAACACTGATATTATATTTTGTAGAAAATTTATTATATGTCAACAACCCCAACACTATAGTCACAAAAAAATAAAGATGTCGACTGCCAATTTAATTATTAGGTCACCTTGCAGAATTGATTTTTGCAAGAACTATAGGAAAAATTGCCCAAAAATAGCCTTTTTTTTAATTTTTCTAAAAAAAAAAATTCTTTTGAAGAGGACTGAGAAGGTAGATTTTTTTCTACAAATTTGTATGGATAGTACAAAAAATGCAAACCCTAGATTGTACTTGAGAGGCTCTTGGTTGATATTACTCCAATTTTGGAAATTGAACAAGCGATCTATGGGTTTTGAGGCCTTATGGATGCAATGGAGAGGTTAGAGAGAGCCTGATGTGCACTAGAAATCAACTTGGCTCTTAGGTAGAACCAACTAGCCTGCAACATAAAACTCCAAGCCTACAAGAACCATGCACTTCAACTTCCTTGATCAAGGGTTGATGTTTCACTAGCCAAGCTCTAATACCATGTTGAGATTATGGATGCACAATTCTTGAAGCTCTGGAATCTTCAATAAAGGACCTTTTCCATGAAAGATAATCAACCACAAAGGAAAGTGTTGCAACTATGGAATGTTGAATAAAGATTCTAAATTGATATGACATGATGTGATGATATGTTACAAATGAAAAAAATGCCTGATTATATAGGCAAGAAGGAAAACTTAAGATGCAAGAGATGTTTCCATGTGTCATGATCTAACAACATGTGAACCCTATCTAGGAAAATATTAAATGTTGAGATAAGTTCTAGAAGCACAACTCATCTTCTAGAAGCAATCTTATCCCTACAATCATGGAAGGGAATATTACCCTATTTATTAAATGATTTATTAAAATATAACATAGGACTAAATGATGGATGACCTAAGTTAACTTATGCTAGTGTAATAATTAATTAATTAATTACACTAATACTTTCTAGTTAGCTTTAATTAGTGGGTAATCTTTCTAGTTAAGCATTATTTATCACTTATCATATCTAGTTGGATTTTGTTTAATACTTGTGTCCTAGTTTATTTAATGTTGGATTATGTCATTTAATTATGGTCACACAACCATTTAATGTTGGTACATCATCAACCTTTCCTATATAAGCAAGGCTTCATATGTACATTGTAAGCTTAGTTTAGTCAGTTGATATAATTTTGAGTTATGTAAGTCCAATTAATCACTAAAATCTTGAGTATTGCATATTGGCCATCTCTTGCATCCATTATTGTAGTTTCATGTTCTTTCTTTTCCCTCTTGTAGAAGGTTATTTTTGGTTTTTGGTTTTGGACTCTTGAGCTCATAAATTTTTCCATGGTCTCTTATTTTCACAATTCTTGTGGTGTTGGAAAGGTACTGAGGGTCTTTACATTTCTATTTGAATGCACTTTTTCTAGATTCAGTCCTAGGTATTTTTTATTCAATTTTTTGCAATTTTGCATTCTGGTTGATTACTTGTGTAGAGTCAAGGCTAATGTATTGTAAACTTGGTAGAACCTACACAATTCAAAGGTTTAACTAATTGAATAGTCCACTCAACATTGCTTATGACTACATTAAGTTTTCAACCCAAGGTTTGTAAGCTTGTGATGGTGCAACATTATATATGCCTTCAAGGACTCAAAACTACTTAAGCTATCATACTCAAGTTATTCTACTTGTTGGAAACTCACAAAATTACAAAACGGTGAAAGACATAACCAAAAATAGTTGCTACACGTACCTATAGCTTATACTATAACTAAATTGTTACTAATGAAATTATATTGTAATAAATTTAAACTAATAAAAACTAATGAATCGACTAAACTAACCTCCAAAGTACCAGTGGTTAACCATTGCATGCACATTCATAAGGATTCATTAACAATAAGTAATATATGAAGTTCTAATTAACTTGCATATGATTCATAAAATAATGATAATACTAACTATTGAACAAAAATAAATAACTAGAAAATGAAGTGAGGAACAATACCTTGAGTGGCCCACTCAAGTAACTATTCTCACTTTAATTAAACCCAAATCTAATTAATAGATTTCATGCATCCTATGAAATTAACTCCATTCATTGCATATTCATAAAAGGTTACAAATGATCTTTCTGTAGGTTGTACTCAATTATTTTGAATATTCCTCATGTTCTGAGATTGCAAGTAATTGATAACATAAAATTGAAAACCAGCTAACTATCCTATGGATTCAACCAACAACTATATACAATTTTGAGGGAATGTCATTCAAAGCAACAACTTAACCAAAATCATTAACTCTACTCCTAGATATTTAGAGTGTAGAGTTAAGTGTGATTTATTTAACCTATAACTAAAAACGAAAAGGAATCGTAATAGAACTAAAAATATATCAAAAAAGAATTACATGTAAACATACAACCATTTGTCAAAATACCATAGGTGAAGGAGAAATCTTCTTCAATTTTTATTAACTAGTTATAATAACACACATTCAACTTTCATCAATTGCCTTTAATCAACAACCATCACATTCAGTTTAACCTAGAGCTTCGCCTATTTTAGTGTCCAACCTTCCTTTTTCTATAGGTTCATCCCATAACTACTATGTGTCATGGTTCCACTTTAGCTACAAAATTTAATTTTTCAAAGCATGTACATAAGGATAACTATCATAATCAAAACATAGCATTTCATCAATGATACATACATATCTTCCTACAAATCATACAATACTAATATATTATAACCATAATTCCATCATTGCATTTAAGGTTCAAGTCTGCATAATAGATATGAAAGGATAGTATAATGTAGGAGTATTTTCTAGAAATTTTATCTAAAAGTATATGAAAATATGTATATAAAAAATAGAAAATAAGCTATTATATGGACCTATCAACTTGGAAAAACTATAATTTGGAGAAGTTTTTTCCACTTGGGAAGGATTCATTTTCAATATAGATCATATTGAGAGAAGTTACCTTCAATTTGAGAATTTAATTTTGAGACATTGTTGTGATTTTTCCATCGTGGATCCATTTTGGCATTGTAAATTTACAACACATTTTTGGTATTGTAAATGCACTAGATATAAAGTGTCACACATATTATTGGGGGGACTATTGATTGATTGGTTGGGGGGGTCTCTTGGTGTTATTTTTTGATCTATTTACTTGTGCTCTTTCATTTTCATGGATAATTCTAAGGTTCCTTTAGGAATGTCATATAACTATTCAACATGACATTAACATGCATGGAGTAGAATAATGAATGAAGGTCACTCTCTATATGTTGAAAATAGGTTACCTAGACCTATAGATGATAAGAAAATGGTACAATGAATGATTGAACATACAAAGCTCTTAGATTTTGTCATAAACTAGATTCTCAAGATTTGTTGTTCCAAATTGAATCATGCGAGAATTCTCTTGAGGCTTGGGATAAATTAAAAATATTATATGGTTCTATAGATGAATTAATGAGCCTTGATCCTAAGAACATTGAAAAAATATAGGAATACATTTCTAAGTTCAATGATCTAAGGGAACAATGTAAAGCATGTGGTATTGATAAGAAGGACATTCAGTTGGTCTATAATTCATTGAAAAAACTTGGTCTTGATTATGCTACTTTTTTTTCTAGATTTCATACTCATAGGTTGACTATGGGGCCTATATATACTACACCTTCATTTGCATCATTTTTTGAGATGTTGATACATGAGCAACAAAAGTTTATCTTGATGGGTATCATCAAGTCTTCTAAATCTTGGCATTGTTGGCTATTCAAGTGAAAGAATTAGATGATAATGATAAGAAATATAAGAAATAAAAGAATAATCCATATTAAAATCAACCAATGAATAAATCCTATTCCTTTGATAAATCATCTAAGAAGGAGAAGTCTACTTGTCCATATTGCGAGAAGGTTGGGAATGATGAACATTCTTGTTACAAGAATAATATTGATGATTTGAAACATCTTCTAAAAAAAAATCAAATTTATTTTCCTTCTGGAATGTCCGAGTCACCTTCTTCTTCTTCTTCAAACTAGTCTAATAAGGGAAAGGCTAGTTTTTCATCTCCATCAGGAAATAAAGGGCATTCTCTTTGTGATTTTTTGGGTCTAGGATCAGGGAGATGGCCTCTAGATTTAGAAGCATTTCATCATATGTCATCTTGGAAGTCTATATTATATTCTTTTGATCCTTGTCCTATGTATCCTATTTTGATGGGAAACAATACATATATGAGTGTACTTTGGAAGGGGTTTATTAGTTTTGGGGAAAAAAAATTCCAAGATGTTTTGTGTGTTCCTCATTTGATGAATAATAATATTTTTGTGTATTAGATTACACATGGTGGAGATGGGAGGAGTGTTAAGTTCACACCTAATCAAATCATCATTTGAGACTTGGAGAGTAGAGATATTAATGCTTGAGCTGGAGCAGTACTGGGATGGAGAAAACTCCCTAGTTAAGCGCACTTGAGCTGGAGCAGTACTGGGATGGGTGACCTCTCGGGACGGACCAGTGCTTCACCTCTGTGAGCATCACCTAGATGCAATGAGTGCTAAGTGGACGATTCGATATCATGAGATATGGGTTCTTGTTGAACCACTACTCATGAAACATGGGTCAATGAGTTTGACTCGAAACTACACGGTTGAATCCTGATAGCAATATCATAATTTGACACGCTGTGGAAAAATACCTCCTACTTATCAATTGATGAGCTAAAGGGGCTCTATTATGAATGGTTCATAAGGCACAACACTTGTTGAAAGTTTTGCAAATGGGGTAACAACTCAAGCGGGCTTAACCTTGGAGAAAACTCCCTGGTTAAGCGCGCTTGAGCTGGAGCAACTGGGATGGGTGACCTCGGACGGACCGCTTCACCTCTATGAGCATCACCTAGATGCAATGAGTGCTAAGTGGACCATTCGATATCATGAGAGATGGGTTCTTGTTGAACCACTACTCATGAAACATGGGTCAATGAGTTTGACTCGAAACTACATGGTTGAATCCTGATAGCAATATCATAATAATGATATTAATGCTACTAGGATATTTAATCATTCATCTTGATTGCATACCTTTGCATATTTTTCTTCTAATGGTGACATTGTTCCTTCATTCTTTTATCACACTTCTAGTGTGAATCTTGATTCAAAGGAGAAATTTGGCTTCTTAAACTTGGGTTTTCTTACACATGATCCTATTCTTGAGCCTTTCATTTTATCTCCTCTATATTCTATTATATTTTATGATGCTAATATTGGAAAAGATTTGGCCTCTTATGTTTTAGTGTAGTAGGATCTTCATCATCTTCTAACTACATCTTCTTGGGATACATACTTTATAGACATTGGTGGGTTGTTTATTGCATCCCACATTTCATATTAGGGAGATACTATTGATTGCACACACATTATCTTTGATGAAGGTGATTCTTATTCAATTGTTGTGAGGGAATTCTATGAACCTCTTGTTAATTATCTAAATCATCACCCTTTGTAGCTTGATATGAGTGTGGATACTTTTGGAAAAAAATTGGAGGCTTCTTTAGAGGAGACATCTTTGTCTTTGGAGTGTGTTCTACATCTATTTCTAGGAGGTTTTGGATTGGAATCTTTGAATGTGTGGCCTATAGAATATGTTTGTAGTTTATCATCTTTCAACATCAATATGGAGACACTTGAGCATCATTCATAGATATCACATATCATTCTTCTTCCCTTAATAGGAAGACTTCCTACATATCATCTTGGTTTTGTTTCTTCCTAAGGGGAGGAATGTTGTCTAACAAGATTGGATTATATTCCACATTCAATGTAGAGCTTCTACCATTGTAGGAGGCTCACCATTGAGGGGGGCCTGCATGGTATTTATTCTCTCTTATGAGGGGGTCATTTTCCTCTTATGGGGTTTTGTCCCTCTCATACATTATTGAGAGTATTTTATATTTCATCTCTCTTTTTGGGATGAGTTTTGTCCCACTAGGTTTACTCCTTTTCTCCATTTCTAAGAGATTGCATTGCATATGTGCATGGATACCTAACACAGCCTCATAGTTGGGACCCATCCTTGCATGTTTGCATAATAATTGACTCCCTAAGTTATACTTAAGGGGGGTGTTGGTGTAAATATGTATTTTTTCTATCTAGTCTTAGCTAGGTCCTATTTACATTGTTAAGTCCACTTAGATCCTAGGAGGGGATATTTCTAGTTAGCTTTAATTAGGGGGGAATATTTCTAGTTAAGCATTATTTGTCACTTATCTTATCCAGTTGGATTATATTTAATGCTTGTGTCCTAGGTGTTGCACAAATGGTTGTCGTTGCACCAAAATATCAACCTATTAATGATTGATACAACCACTAGAGTTCATGAACCCATGATGGGAGGTAGTTAAGCCATGCCATGCAACTAAGTGTTTCATTGCACATCACAAGGAGATGAAGAGTGTACACCTTGCAACAATTCCCCCCAACACAAGCGATGGGTTCAAACCAATGACCCAAACTCTGATACCAATTTTTGGACAAACAATTTTCGTTGCACCAAAAGATCAACATGTTAATGCCTGATACAACTGCTAGAGTTAAAAAATCCATGTGAAGTAGTTAAGCCATGTCACTAACCTGAGTGATACATTGTATAGAAAAAAGAGACCAAGGGCGCAGACCTTGCAACACTAGGTCATTTAATATTGGCTCATGTCATTTAATTACATCATCACCCTTTCTTGTATAAGAAATGATTCATATGTACATTGTAAGCTCAGTTCACTCAGTTGAGACAACTTTTTTGTGTAAGTCCAATATATCACTGCAATCTTGAGTATTGCATACTATCCATTTGTTGCATCCATTGTTGCAATTTCATGTTCTTTCTTTTTCCTCTTGTAGACAGTTGTTTTTGGTTTTTGCAAGTGATCCTGGAGGCTTGAGTCCTTGAGTGACTCTAACAGATGGCATGCATAACTCAATACTACTTTCAATGAGATCTTTATGCAATTACATAATGTATTATATCATCTTTGTTTCAAGGTTTTAGGGTTTAAACTATTGTTGTTGTAGTGTGTTGTGAGTCATGGATAATATTTTATTAAAATATGGATGATCATTTGCAAAATTTGTTGGTTTCATAAGGTTCTTGGATTCTACCTTTAGATAATAGTGCAAGTTTAATGACATATTTATTTCTATTGATAAAATATATGTGGAAATTGTATCTCCATAGTTTGGAAATTGTATTTTTACTCTACCTTTTGGGAGCTTGTGGTGTGATTTCTTTGATTGTGTTGGGGCCATGGAAGATCTTAAGTTAGGAGATGGTTATCATGATGCCTAGAGAGCTTGGTTACACAGTTTAGTGGAAGCTTTTGTAGTGATGTGGATTCATCACTTGATGATGGATATTTATCTTCATGTGTTTGGAGATGTTTCTTGGTTTAGAGTATGATTACAATTGTTTTATGATTTAATCTTGATTCTATATTAGAGTTTTGGCTTGATACAAATTATCTTTGAACTATGATTATTTTAAAGAGGTGATAGATCATGATTTCATAATTCTAAACTTTGATAGTTGTCTTGTTTGGTTCTCTTTGGTTTAGAGTATTAATAATTTGCTTCGAGGTTCATGATTTTTTAGGGTTGAATTTTAAGTTGACATGGATTGATTGATGGATGGTCATAAGGCTAGAGAGACTTGGGTGAGGCTAGGAGATCTCTTATTTTTGAGATCATATGTTAGATGGTTACTCTTTGATGAGGATTTCAACAAAAAGAATGAGGAGCCTATAGCTGGTTATGGATGTGAGTACATTATGAATCTAAAGAGAAGGTTGTCCTTTATTATAAGCTCTTAATGCTTGGCTAAATAATTTCCATTGTTCTCTTTGTTTCACTACTGAGCTATGGATCTAGTTTTGAGGACTTATTTGGAGAAGTACAAATGTTGGTGTGAATAGGGATATTACCTATCTAGTTCTACTATTAGGTTCCTTTCACATCCTATCACTTAAGTTTACTTAGATTTCAAATAGGATTTTATGACTTTATGTCTCATATCATAAGATTAAGACACTTGTCATAATATTATGTTGACTTTTATCATTATTTCATTTCCTATGTGATTTATCATTAGTTGTCTCATGTCATAGGATTAAGACACTTGTCATGATCTTGTCTAGTCTTATGCCTCACCTTGGACATATAACCAAGGGTCTCTTAGACATTGTAAAAACAACCTCAAATGATTCTATTTCCATTCATTGATAGGAATACAATTTATTCTTGTCATATTGATCTTTTGAGTATTTTATGCTTTCCATAAGCCTTTAGATCTTGGGTGGCTATATCTCCATAGACAAATTTTACATGGTATCAAAGAAAGTTGAGTTCCTTTGGTTAGTATTTTTAGTATCTTGAGTGGAAATCTTGTATTTTTCGTATGCTCGTCTCTTTCATCTTTGGATGATCTAGAGAAGCAGAAAGCTATGATAGAAATATTAGATTCTAGGGGGTTCCTTTTTTGTCTTTATATTGCAAGTGTATTTTGGGAGCTTGTTGCATCAGATCTGACGTCACCATTGCATCTAAAGTGTCTAAGAAAGTCAGATCTACCTTTTGTTTTGTCCTAGTTGGACATTGGAGGCCAAATCTGCAAGGGTTTGAAGATTATTTTGTGAATTTTTCATCGCAATTATAATTATCAAATCATTGATTTTGGATAAGTTGCTCTTGGAGGAAAAAATATTTTAGCAAGCGAGCCGTACAGTCCAACCTACACATGTGGTACAATTTTAAAAAATTAAAAATAAAGTTATTTTGTGAATTTTTCAAATTAAATTTCAATAATAATAATAATAATAAATCAATATAGTTTTATTTTAAGTCAATTTTTTTTTTTTTTTTAAAATAAAAATTACTTGCAAGCTGTAGGGCCTACCGTGTAGGCACCTTATTTGGTACCATGTGGTAGCCTCAAGGCCTACAACTGGCGGTGATAGGGGACATCACCACCTACCATGACCATTGATTGTGACAAGGGGGAGAGCCCTTATCAGATCTACCTAACTTTTTTAATTTATTTTTAATTAAAGCTTTTTTAATAATATTTTTTAAATTAAAATTTTTCAAATAAATAAAACTTGAATTTAGGATTTTTTAATTTTTAATAAATTGTTTTAAATTTTTTCTTTAATAATTTATTATTAATTTTTTTTTAAAAAATTTCATAAGTTTTTCTTTAATAATTTTTTTATTAAAGTTTTTGTAATAAATGTTTTAGGTACAGGGATGTGTATTCAGGATTCTTCTAGTGTGTTAGATGTAGCCAAGTATATTTCCCTTCCATTTGGAATGAATAATGTAGCAGAATCAATGGTAGTTTTGCATGGTTTAAAGCTTGCTAGGCACCTAGGCATATCTCAAATCCATGTTGAAGGTGATTCATTAATAATCATAAATGCATGGAAAGAGAGAATTTGTCATGATTAGCATTTAAAATATATTATACAAAATTTTTGGGCACTATTAGAGAAGTTCCACTCTTTCTAGATTTCACACACGTATCGTGAAGGGAATATACTAGTAGATCAACTTGCAAATATGGGATGTCAAAAACAAGAATTGACTATTTCAGAGGATGGAGTTAAGTTTGATGTATTTCCAAACCTAGACGAGATTGTAGTGAAAGAATTGGTGCAATGCAAAAATTAGAAAGTCAATATTCTTCAAAGATGGTCACATGGGTGTAGTTATTGGGCATCAACAATATTGCTTAACTCATACCTAATAAATTCCTTAGAAAGTTTAACAGAGTCATGTATCAAACTTTCAGAGATCAGAGGGACCACTTTTTTGGCTTTCATAGAAGAGAAGGAAGGTAAAAGGTAGAAGAGAAAACTAAACTCCAACAAGGCTAAAGGTAAGTCGAGCTTTCAATTTGGTGTTTCACCTAGCAATTTCAACATGTTTTTAGTCAAAATTTGGCAAAGGTCATAGGAAAAGGAAATTATAAAGTTGATTGAAATCGGGCATTAGACTTTTGGTGTAATACCCCTCCTCTTACTGGTAGGATTTAGTATTTTTCAATGCGGTTGTTTGCTACTTGTGACGATGATGATACTGTTATTGTTGATATGGTTAGTTAGATGCTAGTTGATGCTGTTATTTCATTTTGAACATGATTACCTTATATGACATGATGGTTGATTATATCAGTTGATTTTCTGAATTATGATATGATGTAGTGTTTTAATTTAATATGTTGTGAGATGATTATTAGTTAGAAATGTAATTCATGGATTATGTTATAATTGTTAGAATAGGTGTGACGAAGGACAATATAGCATCACTCATTCGCGAGTGACCTGTTATATTGCGATTCCTTCTCACAATGCAATATCTTGATTTAATACTTTGATATATATGTATATATGCACATGTACACAACTTCGTTTGTATGCAGGATTGCAGGTATAAGTCTCGATTCCACCTGCTTCGGCAGGACAGGGTGAGCACCAAATAACCCAACGGATAAATGTTGATACAGAGGTGACGATGAAGTCCTCCCATTCCATGATGTCAGGTCGTCTCATTTGTTTGGTATAGTTGATTTTGTGTAATTGTTGTTATTGTCTGTTGTGTTATGTGTTTTGTCTTATTTTATTTATGAGGGCATTTATAGTTATGATTTAACTTAATGATGGAATTAAATTATTCATTTTAATGTTGGAGTAAATGGTATTTAAATATTTAAATAATTTAATTATTTTTGAAAATCTTACATTGCAATTAAATAATAATTATTTATTTCAATGTTAGATTAAATTCTTGTATATATAATTAGATGATTTAATTATTTTGAAAAATCATATATTTCAATTAAATAATAATTAAATATTAATTATGGCTCAATTATTTTAATCAATTATTTGGTGTTGGATAATTATGAGAATAATTTATTTAAAATAAATATGTAATGTGAGGTGCAAGAAAGTTGCAAAACAGGAATTAAAGCAATAAAAGAATAAAAAAAGATAGAGTGAGCCAATAGGAATTAAGAGTTGGGAAAAAGCTAGTTTTAAAGAATGGATTTTTTCTTTTAATTGGGATTTTTGAGAGTTTTTGAGAGAAGGGACAATATATTTTTATATTATTATGAATTTTTGGGGGATTTTTGGAGAGCTTTGAAGAGAGGAGGAATGTATTTTATTTAATCATGAATTTTTGAGAAGCTCAGACACACACAGAAGAACAGAACGCTGAAGTGCTCCAGGGATTGTTGAGTTCGTTCTGGACTACAGATTGGAATCGGATTCGAGGGCATCTTCAGATTTGCATTGGACTCCAGGTTCCTCTCGTAGTCTTCTCCTTGTGCCCTTCTGTTTATCTATCTGTTTTAGAAAAGAAAAATATATTTTATTAAAAATAATTTTTGTGAATGTAGAAAAACCTCTGTTGAAAACTGAAAACTAGGGCAAATTGTTAGACTAGAAAACAAAGAAAAATCATAGTTACTATACGGTACAAATTCTTGTCAAACCTAAAACCTTAGAACAGAGAAAATTAGGGAATAGCGGAAAATATTGAAAAATACTCTTTCATTTTGGTATCAAATAATGTTGAGATTAGGAAATCTTGTTTTGCAAACAACGGAAAATAAACCCTTCAAATGTTATTTTGGATATACACAATCTCTCTGCTCTTCCTGTAGAAAAGAACAATCTTGTTATTTGGGTTTAAAAGAAATGGAATATTATTTTTAAAAATAAATAAATATATGTATTTCAAATTACTGTCATTCTATTTTGTTTCTACACAGAAATCTATGTTCTGTACTTCAATGTAATTATTTACAATTATTTATATAAAGAAGTGTATATATATATATATATAAATTGATATATATGAACATAAAAATATAGTATGTAATTATAAATAGATTGAGTTCATGCCTTTCAAAAAAGGCCGACTCTGAAATCCGTGCCTGATCAAAATTTAACATATTTTATTTCTTTTTAAATTTCGTTTGTGTTTGTTATTAGAAATTTATTAAAAAAAATAATAATAAAATAAAAAAAAATTAATTCTTATGGAAATTTGGGGGGGTCGGCTGACCCACCCCTCCAACCACCGACACAAGGTGAATGCAAATCTAGTGTTTTGGGTGTTTAAAAAGTTTTGTTTTATTTTTTAATTTGTAATTTTAATATTATATATTTATAAATATATATATATATATATATTTCGATATATTTAATGTATTTAATATTATTTAAAAAAAATATATATAATAAAATAAAATAAAATAAAAGATTTTGTAATTATTTACTCTGATATTTGAGAAATGAAATTTCTATTTGGAAATTAATTATTAAAGTTTTTTTTTAGTAAAATAAAATTTATGTATTATTTTGATGTACCTTGGTTTTAGGAATTAAATATGTAGATGTGGAAATTATGGTTTGATTTTAGGCAACATATTACATAAATGTTGTCGAGTTTGTGTTATTTATATCATTTCAAATTGGGAGTGTTTTGTGTAATTGGGATTAATCGTTTACTTTAAGTTTTGAATTTGCGTGATCTGGTTATCGTTTTCCATTTAATTGTTGTAACTTTACTCTTCGATGTGGGAACCCATCGTTGATTTTGTAAACACTTGTCCCAGAGGTTTGTTAAATTGTAATGTTCTCTTCATCTTGATTATACTTTTGGAAATCGGTACTTAATGGTTTGTTAGGAAGGGTTGAACGGTTGGTTAAGACTTTTAGATTATGAGTGATGCGAGAGGGTTAATGCCTCGCATGGTTCTTGTTTTGGTATTTTGTTCTTTATGTTATAGTTCAACCCTTGCCTATTTTGAGTTATGTTAAGGGTCATAGGGAGAGTGGCTCTTCGTGGGCGCCGACGCCTCGGGTAAGAGGAAGTGCCAGGGGAACCCACGTAAGAGTAGTTAAACAAGTGATAACCTAAAAAATAGAATTTAGGGGGATGGGTAGTAAAACATACAAGATAAAGAAAAATGGATTTCCTCGTCTATGCATTAGGGCTACCGTAGACTAGTGATAGACTAAGTAGGCCGTGGTCGGCAAAGTCGTAGTCTCGTCTTCACGAGAGATTATTGGCTCCGCATTAGCTACCCTATGGTGCTGGTGCCTCAGTAGGAGGAAGGGCCAGGTGATCCATAGATGGGTGCCGGCGCCTCGGTTAGGAGGAAGTGTCAGGGGATCCCATGAGAGCTATGCGATGACACTCTCCACTAGACATCCTTGTTGTTCTTGTTTTTTGTTGCCTCTGGATATTATTATATTTATGTTGTTTCTGATTTTAGGGCTAGGGAATCCATAGGTGGGTGCCAGCGCCTCAGTTGGAGGAAGAGCCAGGGGATCCCATGAGAGTTATGTGATGACCCTCCCTACTTGACACCCGTCTGACTTATTCTTGTTGCCTATTGGAATGGTGTATTGAATGGTTGATTCAGATTTATTATGGAATCATGTTCTTTATATTGGTTCTGATTTAATTGGAAATGTACTTTGGGTGTTGGATTGGTTTTTCTGGATGTTATCTCTTTGCAATGTTTCTTTGAATTCTTGTGAATTTGATTCATGATTGTTAAGTGATAGTGTTTCATGTTATCGTGATGAGTTCTTGGTTTTACTTGTTATGTGTCTTGAGAACATTGATGGTTGTGCATTGCATTCTTGAGTTGTACTTGTTATGTATCATGTTGTTATTGAGTCGGTCTGACATTCATGGTCGGGTTCACTTCCTCGTCACCTCTGAGCACGGGGGGTGAGTTACTTTGTAATTCACATGGTTGGGTGGAACGTGCTCCACACCCATTGGGTTCCCCATCAGCGTCTTGTCATCTCAGCTTTCTGCAGTGCAGATGTTCCAGTGATCAGTTGTACTTCATATTCATTATTCTTGTATCAATCCCCATGTTGGGAAATTCAATGTAATTCATGTATCAAAGAAAATTGTAATGTAATATTATTTCAATGATGTAATAGTTAGGTTTAAACTGGATCTTGTTAAAAGATTTATCATGGATGTACTTATGCGATGTTTATCATACTCGCATCATAGCTATCAGTTGTATCATTGTTTATGGTTTTTATAAATTAAATGGTTATGTTATATTCTTTATCTGTTCTTATGTTTTGTTGTTGCGATGTAACCTCGCGTGCCCCAGAGAACCAAGTGTGTTAATGTGATGTAATGCGCTATGTGAATTATGGTTAAGTGTTGTTACATGTTTAATTTAATTATTAAAAAAAAAAATTATTTGCAGTGTGTGTGTTCTCTGGGGTTTGCAAGGCGGGCATTACATTTGGAGATTGAAGGTCAAATTGTTGTAATTTGCAAAAGTGAAGGAATGATAGGGTAGAAGAGACTCCCATTTCCCAACAAGTCTAAAGGAAAATTGGGCTTCCCAGTTCATAGTTTTGGATATCAGACCTCACGCTTACCATTCATTGTTTACTAGAAACAAATGAGTTAGTCAAATTTCACTAAGTCAGATCAGGTTTTAGACTTCGGTTTGATTGCTTACTTGTTGCAAAGAAGATCAGACTTTAGACTTTGTGGTTGTAGCTTGTGATGATTAAGTGGAGTAAAGGGTATGAGGGATCCCCAATTGCCAACCCCCAAAAAGGGAAGCAATAAGAAGGTTTCACAAGTTGGTGATGAGGCTTGTGCTCTACATGAAGATGGTAGCCAACAAGGAGGACGTGCGTGAACCTCAACCACCAACAAGGTGAATGCAAATCTAGTGTTTTAGGTTTCAACGTTCAATCATGCTTCATAAGTTCTAACATGGATTTCATGGAAATGGTATGAAGGATTTGAGACTCTTGATTCCCGACAAGTCTAATGGCATGACAAGCTTCTCATACCAAACTTTGAGAGATTAGGTACTTTTTTAATTAGGCCCTCTTGGGCACTTTTGTAATTACTTACTATTATTATTAATATAATATATAGGCTATTAGCCCTTTGCTAAAAAAAAAACCATTTTTAAAATTTATTTTAATTAATTTTTTTTTTAAAATAATTTTTTCTTTATTAATATGTTTTAATAAAGTATTTAAATTCCAAAAAAAAATAAAAATTCTTTATTATTTTTAATAACAAAGTTTTTAAATTTAACTTTTAATTAAAGCTTTTTTAAAAACAAATCTAACATCAATAAGCAAACCTAGGAAAATAATTTGTGTACTAATCAAGCCTTGTCATACACTATTTGCTCCTCTAACTAGTAGCCAATAGGGGCTAGTTGCTCTTGTCATAATGGCGACATCCAACTAGAGGGAATCTTTCACGATCATATGCTTTAGGGCGCATTTTGTGTGGCTTCTTCATCGACCTTTCAAATTTTTTCATAATCATTGTTGTAGTCCTCTATGTCTATGCAATGTTCTAAACACACTAAAATAAAGTGCCACAATCTTGCTATTTTAGTGTACTTTGTCATATTTCATGCTTCTTTGGATTGATCTATGTATCCAATGTTAGTTCCTATATACATAGTGAATACAATGGCTGAATACTCATGCATTTTAGTGTGATGGACTAGATACCATATAGACACTCTTATTATGGAAGCAACCTACCTGTATTCAAAAATTCAAGTTCTCCATCTAGAGACTTGGTACCTATCTCCATTTGAGATAGGGATATACTAATCTATTAAGAGAGTGTCTAGTTGATACTCATATAGTTGTCTCATTTATTCTGACCTTATTCCTATTGCAGTGTGGATTCATCTTCTGTTCTTCATTGATAGATTCTCTAGTTACTTATAAGTTGACAATTTCATCTTAGTCACCATTTATGTTGACATTTGTAGTGGTATGCAATTTTTTTACTAGATTTTATCACAATTTAGCATTCTTTTGGAGCGACATTTGGAGGACTCATCATCATTTTTGGTCCATGCTCTATATTAGTTGTGCAATTGTTCTACATTGTCCCTTCTCCAGTTAAGATATGGAATCTTGACATTGTGACATTTGAGTATAGACTTATATCTTTCTTCCCTCATATTCCTTTTAGGAATGGGAAGCAATCCTACATGTATCATTGGTTTTATTTCTTCCTAAGGGGAGGAATGTTGCTTAGAAATCTTGGACCATCTTCAGAGTTTCATGAAGAGAATCCACCATTATTGTAGGAGCTCATACATTCAGGGGGGTCACTTAACCTTCTCTCTTCATTCTCTCTTATGACTAGACTTTTTCCTCACATGAGGTTTTGTCCTTCTCATCCTTCTAAATAGCATTTTTCTTGTTTTTCCCTCTTTTGAGGAGGATTTTTTTCAAATTTTCTCTATTTATGAAAGATTGCATTTATACATGGGTACCTCATCAGGCCTAGTAGTTGAGACCCATTTTTGCATGTGTGCATGAGTTTTGTTCCCCCTAAGTTGTACTTAAGGGGTGTGTTGGTGTGAATATGGATACTACCTATCTAGTTCCACTATTAGGTCCCTTTCACATCCTATCACTTAAGTTTACTTAGGTTTCTCATAGGATTTAATCACTTTATGTCTCATATCATAAGATTAAGACACTTGTCATACTATTATGGTGAATTTTATCATCATGTTTTAGGTAATTCATCATTAGTTTCCTCATGTCATAGGATTAAGAAATTTGTCATGATCTTGTCTAATCCTATGTCTCACCTTGTCTATATAACTGAGGGTCTCAGACATTTTTAAAATAACCTCAATTGATTCTATTTGCATTTATTGATTTCTTGTCATATTGATCTTTTGAGTATTTAATGCTCTCCATAAGACTTTAGATCTTGAGTGGCTATCTCCATATCCAAATCTTACAACAAGAAATGGTTTGTGGATTTGGGCATCTAACTTTCATTGTGGGAATGATTGGTTGGTTTGATATACCTTCGATTTGAGAGGTGTACATCTATTTTTTCCATGTTTCCATTTGATTTGAATATCAGATGTTGATATCCCTTCAATATGAGATTGGTGAAGGAGATATTACTTTACACAACTTGGTAAATGTTAGTGTGGAACAAGGATAAGGTTTGATTTGTAGGTTCTCTCTTTAGTCATGGTATTCTTCTTGGATGTTTAGTTTTACATGGTTGAGTGTGAAGAACTTGGGAGAGCTATGGAGACTAGTGGTGAGAAAATTATCGCAACATACCTTTTTACAATATTCACGTATCATTGTATGTTTCCTTAACACTATGTAATAGAGGAATTAGTCAAATCCTCTATGTGAAGTACTATAGGTAGACTTGGTATGCTTTGATCTATTTTAGATTTGACATTACTTACTCAATGAGAGTTTTTGGATATATGTTTGGCTATCATCTTTGATATCTTGGTTTTTTAGTTACTCACATGATGATGAGTTTGTATGTTTCATTGATTTTGGATCTATGAGTTATGTCAATTGTGGATTAGCTACCCACTTTCTTGTAGTGGGATGACTTGGATGTGGAATGCCTATATTTAGAAGATTATTTCATTGTTAATGTAGAATTTGTTGGTTGGCCTTGTTTTTGGTCATTTGAACATTGCTATGTTGTATTGAGATAGGAGGATGGATATACAAAGACTTGATTGCATATTTTGGTTTGATATGTTGATGGCATGAAGTTCTATCAATGATTTGTATACCCTAGTTTGAGGTCTGGTTAGCTTGAATGAGTTACAATTTTTTGTGGTTGTTATTCCAGCTTGCATGAGTAAGGAAACTACTTAGATCCTTTATTATCATTTGAATTTTATGCGTGTTCATGTAAATAATGGTGTAGGTTTCAGTGGTAGTTGATATGTTTCACCTTGGCATGTTATTTTTTCTTCAATAGGTGGCAAGGTGAAGGATGTGGAGTTTTTTCTTGATGGTGGTTATCATGGTTGTTTTTTAATGTATTTTTTTGGAGCATGAAAGAATAGTGTAAGAGATTTTTTTTCCTTGTTTATGATTCCTATGTATTTATAGTTTTGATGTCAAGTGGGAGAATGTTAGGTTTAAGGTTCCATCCACCTTGTAAATTATGTCATGGTTCCAACATCCTTGAAAAGTGTCCCTAGGCACTTAGGGTGAATTGGTAAAATATTTTGTAATATTAATTCTCACCATTATTTGTAATATATTCATAAGGGGTGATGGTTCCACTAGCAATGGTAAAGGTGAATTATGAACATAAGTATTTAATTTTTTTCGCCCCATGTGGATGCATAGAATGGGATAACAAACAAGGATAAATGAGTGACTAATGGGATTCTCCAAGTGGGAGCTTGGAATGAGGAAACAAGTGTCTCTTGGTATTCCATCATTTATTGCATTTAATGTAATGTTTATCTCCCATTTTTGGGTGTCCAAGTTAGAGGTAAAGTATTGGAACCAAAATCAATGTCCTTTCACATTCGAAGAAGGTATTCCAAGAGTTGGGGATGTTTGGAATGAATGGTCATCTTTGAGAGCCTTGTTTGGGGCTTAAGATGTTTTTACTCATTTATAAAAGTGGTTTTTTGGATGTAGAAAATATGAGCAATAGTCGAATGTAGAGTCTCATTCTAGGAATAAGGATAGGTGGAGACATAAGGAGGTTGTTTATAGTTGCACAATTACTACCATGGTGGAGGAAAATAGGAGAATTGAAGTGAATACATATTATAATCTCATTTATTTAAAGATAATATATACTTGGCCTCTCTTCTTGGTGGAGTTTTTTTCTGCAAGGGTTTCTCCACACAAATCTTATATTATTTGATGCTCTTGTGTTGTTGATTTGTGTCTCATTACTACTAACTTATGGGGATGTTTTTCTTTATATATTGTTATTATAAGTTCACATAAAATGGTGTTAATAAACATGTTATGTTGGCTGATTTTTGACATCATAGAGAAGATGGATCTAATCAAGGTGATTCTATATCAAGACAACTTAATTTTTAGATTTGAATATAAGTTTCAGATTTTCATGTTGCTATAGTCCAAGCCTTGTATCTCTTCTATTGAAATCATATTTTACTAGAGATTGAATTTTTAAAAATTGATATTGACCCTGTTTATTTCTCATCAAATACATGAGAGATCCAAAATCTCAATTAGTATACATAGATGAAGACATCAAAAGCCCTACTGATACTACCATTTGAAAGAAAAAGCCTAGAACTTTAAAGTAGTATCATCTCAAGAAATAATTTGATTGTTGAATATACACAAAATTGATCAATTAAAAACTCTAAAATAAATGTAACTATGAAAGAAAACTCCATAAAATTTTCCAAACACCTTAATAACTTGTACAAAAATATGATTTATTAAACGTGGATAATTTTAAAAAAATGTTCTTAGGGACTCCATTGATTACATGATATGCATAAAATCGATTAGTTGAAATGGTTTCAAAATCTGACAACTAAAATCTAGTGAGTGCCAATGTGAAACCAGACTCCACAACCTTCATTAACATCCTCCGAGCTTGTGTCAAGCTGAGAGATCAAGAATAGGGTTTGAAGATCCACTGAAGCACAAATACTAGAGGGATTTTGTTAGATGTTATGGTTGCAACAACCTCGGTAGACATGCATTTGAAATCAGGTCCAAGGTATGTAAATTGTTTGACATAATGTCTATAAAAGATATAACTAATTGCATAGAATTCCTACATCCATTGAAGAAGAAATGAGTTAGGAATAGTTTAATGTGTGTGCAAAATGTGAAGCATAGTTATGCACATAAAATGTATGGAAAATGTGGAGACATAGACATAACAGAAGAAATGTTTCAGAAAATGCCAACAAATTTTCCATAGATGAGACAAAGAAATGTTTGAGAATATGGAAACATCTAGCACTGATCACAGAAATCCCAGATTCTCTGGATGATCTCATCACAGACGGAAAGAGTCTTCTTAGAAATTTTGTTTCTGCTGTTTCTATTTCCTGTAGACATTTCTATTTTTTCTCTTTGTAAATATTATTATTTAAAATCTCTTTACCCAACATTCTGGGTATGGGAGAATACACAGAACATTTTAGTCTTTTGCATGTGATCAGTGCTGGATGATTCCATATATGCAAAAGACTAAAATGTTCTGTGTATTCTCCCATACCCAGAACGTTGGGTAAAGAGATTTTAAATAATAATATTTATAGAGAGAAGAAATAGAAACGTCTACAGGAAATAGAAACAACAGAAAAAAAATTTCTAAGAAGATGACTCTTTCCGTCTGCAATGAGATCATCTAGAGAATCTGGGATTTCCGTGATTAGCACTAGATGTTTCCATATGCCCCCGCAAGTTGAGCGTGGGTGTTTGTACGGTCAACTTGTCCCAAAGTAAAACAAATTGAGTAGAACTCAACCCCTTAGTGAAGACAACTGCAAGTTGATCTTTTGTAGAGATGAAGCAGACAACAAGACCTTTGTTCCTTTGGAATTGATTGTTTCCAATATTTGGGGTCCTTCTCCCTATGTCTCTTATGATGGATTTCATTTTTATTTAATTTTTGTGGATATCTACAGTAGATATACATGGATCTTTCCATTATCTCATAAATCCAACGCACTACCTACATTCATTAATTTCAAGACTAAAATTGAGAATCTACTTGGCCATAAAATCAAAACCTTCCAATCTGAAAATGGGGGGGACTTTATTAAATTTAAACTCTTTTTGGTCTCCTAGGGAATCACACAATGTTTTTCTTGTCCATACACCCAACAACAAAATGGTTTAGCTGAGCGCAGACACAAGCACATTATGGACACTAGTCTTACCCTCCTTCATATAGCTTCTATTCCCTTCATCTATTGGACCGATGCTTTCCTCACGGCCTGTTACTTGGTGAACCGGTTGCCCACCCCCATCCTCAACAATTGTTCCCCCCTTCAGTTTTTTTTTAACACGGGTCCTAACTATTGAGCGATGCGTGTCTTTGGGTGCCTTTGTTTTCCCTACCTTCATCCCTATAGCTCTAATAAGCTGGACTCACGTTCTCTCCCTTGTGTCTTCTTGGGTTACAGTTTGGTTCATAAAGGCTATAAATGTCTCCATCTTCCCACCAATAGGATGTATATCTCTCGGCATGTTGTGTTTGATGAAGGGACCTATGTATTTGCTGCTCGCCATAATGCACCATCACCGAACTTGATCTCTGCACCATCCCTCGTATCCACTCTCCCACTTTATCACTCACCTGCATCTAGTGTGTCTTCACCTCCCTTGCAACGACCTCACCATGGCCTCTCCATCCCCCTAGATGCCTCACCTTCTTCTCGTCATGACCTCCCTAACCGACTTGAATATGCTCCCCCTGCCTTAGTGATTTCGGCACCACCATCTCCTAGCCATGACCCCTCTTCCTCCCCTTTGCCGTTACCTTTGCCAAGATCGATGGTTCCTCCTATGAATGTGCATCCAATGGTCACAAGGTCCAAACATGACATTTTTTGGCCCAAGGCATACAATGCTACTAAGCACCCCTTATCTCCTGATGATATTGATGAGTCCACATGTTTTCCCCAAGCCAAAGTGGACCCACATTGGTGCTTGGCTATTGATAATGAAATTAATGCTCTTCTCCAAAATGGAACATGGAGCCTAGTCCCACCCAAGCCCCACTTAAATATTGTTGGGTACAAATGGGTTTTTAAATTGAAAAAGAAAGCAAATGGCTCCATTGATCGCTACAAAGCCTGACTAGTTGCCAAGGGGTTCAATCAGCAAGAAGGAATTGACTATGGGGAGACTTTCAGTCCTATGGTAAAACCCTACACCATTCATACAATTCTCACTATTGCACTCTCTATGGGTTGGCCCCTTCACCAACTCGATGTGCAAAATGCTTTCATCCATGGTGTCCTTGAGGAGGAGGTTTACATGAAGCAACCACCTGGCTACATTGATCCCCAGTTTCCTACTCATGTGTGTCGACTCCACAAGTCTCTCTATGGTCTCAAACAAGCTCCACGGGCCTGGTATCACAGCCTAAGCACCTTTCTCCAACAGGTTGGGTTTGTGGGTTCCAAAGCTGACACTTCACTATTCATTAAACAAACTGCCCACTCCATAGTTTTTATGCTTGTTTAAGTCGACGATATTATCATTACTGGATCTACAGTGGACTGTGTGTAGGCTTTGATATCTCAACTTTAGCCTACTTTTTCCATTAAGGACTTGGGCTCTCTCCATTATTTTTTGGGCATCGAAGCTCTTTCAACTCCTACAGGGCTTCTCCTATCTCAAAGGAAGTATACACTTGATCTTCTCAAGAAGACAAAGATGGATGGTGCAAAACTAGTTTGCGCTCCTATTTGCAGCCAAGAAAAGTTATCTAAATTCATCGGTTCTGCCTTCAGTGATCCAACTCTATACAAGAGTGTTGTCGGTGCTCTTTAGTATCTCACCCTTACGAGACCAGATATTTCTTTCACATTCAATAAGGTCTCTCAGTTTATGCAGCAGCCCACTAATGATCATTGGAACACTGTCAAGCGTATCCTATGGTACCTAAAGGAAAATCTCTCTTATGGACTGCAACTCAGCAAGTCTACCCCTCTCACTCTTACTGCCTTTTCTGACTCAGATTGGGCTGGCTACCTCGATGACTGCCATTCTACTAGTGGTTACTACATATTCCTTGGCCCAAATTTGATTTCATGGAGTGCTCGAAAACAAAAGACCGTCTCAAGGTCTAGTACTAAAGCTGAATATAGAGGAGTTGCCATAGCCACTGCTGAGCTAATTTGGATTCAATCCCTCCTCTCTGAACTTGATATTCTCCCACTGCTTCCCCTGTTCTATGCTGTGAAAATCTTGGTGCTATGTATCTCATAGCTAATCTAGTCTTTCATGCATGGACTAAGCACATTGAGATTGATTATCATTTCATTCATGAGAAAGTTGCTAACAAAGGTCTTGTTGTCCACTTCATCTCTACAAAAGATCAGGTTGCAGATGTCTTCACTAAGGGGTTGAGCTCTGCTTGATTTTCTTTACTTCGGGACAAGTTGACCGTACAAACACCCACACTTAACTTGTGGGGGCATATGGAAACATCCAACGCTGATCACAGAAATCCCAGATTCTTCGGATGATCTCATCGTAGACGGAAAGGGTCCTCTTCTTAGAAATTTTGTTTCTGCTATTTCTATTTCTTGTAGATGTTTCTATTTCTTCTCTCTATAAATATTATTATTTAAAATATCATTACCCAACATTCTGGGTATGGGAGAATACATAGAACATTTTAGTCTTTTGCAGAGAAAATGCCTTCCCCATAAGACACGTTCAAATTGCTTTTCCTAAACACAACATGGTAGGTGCACACTTGGATTTCAGAACCTTTGCAACATCTTCCAAGCATATGTCAAATGAGAAATTTTAGAAAAAGATAGGGCATGTGGATCACCTGACAAATGCTTCATTTTCAAAAAGGGATTTGTGGAAACTTGGTGAGTACAAAGTTCAAAGTTCTCCAGCCTGGTTGACTTTGATGAACATAGTTGTAAACGTCATTGTAAGCACATGTACTAAGTGTAGAAACATATAAATTGTACATTAATTTTTTAGTATAATTTCTCAAGGAAATTTGTTTATGTTAAGCAACTTTATAATGGAGCCAAGTCATGTATAATCTGTTTGACAAAATGTTGCAAAGGGATATAGTTTAATAGAATAGAACGCTTGTACATATGTTGAATTTGGTCAAATAAATAATTTTTTGGGAAGCTTGTAAATATTGGGATTATTTATAATATGAAGAAATGTTAACAAACAATATTAAATAAATTCGTTATAATTTACTAATAGGCATGGGAATAAAAATTCTCTTTCAGAATGGTGCAAAAGGTCACTAGGATATTTATATTTTGATTTAGAGGACATTTGTATGTGGATTTATATCATGGTGGGATACATTAATGTTATTGATTTTATATTATTAGAGATATGCGGTCAAACCATTATTTAACAATATAAATTAATAAGTTTAGATCTTCAAATGAGATGGGAAAATAAAAATGGTAATGGTGAAATAATAGACAATGAGGAAACTAGCTCAAAGTATACTTTTTCCAATAGATGTTTGAAGTAAATTGATAAGGAAGTAAAGAAGGATTTATTAGAAATTAAGACACTCTTAATTTAGTTATAGGTCTTTTTAAATTTATGTATCTTGCTCAACTATTTCATGTCAATTCTCAATGAAGGATTTGCATCAATGAGGTAATTAAAAAAGCATGAGAGTTATATTGGATTTCTTATTATTTCTCATATAGGATGTATTAGGTAAATTGAAAGTAGCGGATCTTGAACCTTTTAGATCCCTTGGATTATTGTTGACACTAATACCATTTGATAGAATAGTTTATCTTAAGGATATCCTCTTAAAGTGCCTTATTAATGCATAGTAGTGGGTATGCAACACTAATCCAACTCTTCTAGTAATGGATTTGAGCCAAATAGTTAGAGTCTATAGCATCATGATAATATTCTCACCTTCTACAATAATATAAGGAATCAACCACTTCAAGTTGCTCACAATGTCCATTGGAACACTAGCTAAGATATATGAACCATTTTTATAAGTAAGTCATTTAATTTAATTTAGGAGATTTTTTTCTATATTCAATATCAAGGAGCTTCCCCTCTAAATTTAAAGAGTGGTTTCACCTCTCATACTATTCTATTTTGTTTTTTTATGTAAAGGAAAAATGAAAATGCTAACAATTTTTGGGGACTAAATTGGGAACAAGATTTACTAAGTCGATATTAATTTATTTTGGATGTATGAGTTGTGTCGATTGTGGATTAGCTACCCACTTTCTTGTGGTGGGATGAATTGGATGTGGAATGTCTATATCCACAAGATTATTTCATTGTTAATGTAGAATTTCTTTTTATTAAGTAGGGCCTGAAAGGGCCCCAATCCCTTTAACAACATAGGATATTACAATGAAAGTGAACAATTGGGCATAATAGCTCAATAAAATAGACTGGCCAAGCACAAAAACCAGTCAAGAACAAAAGGATAAAAATAGACCAGTGTCAAGAACAAAGCCACCAAAAAAACAACCAAACAAGAGAAACAGTTTAAGCACTAGAGGTTGAAACCAACAAATTTTCCTTCAAAGGAATCTCCTCAAAAGTTTTTTTAGGAGTACATTTCTTTTTCCTTTGCACAACTATCCATGGAGAATCAAAAACTAAATTTGAAACAAAATCAGGAGGAACCTTAGGGGAGGCATCACTCACCACAGAGGGAACAACCAAGTGTTGAATTGGAATAGTAGAAGCCACCAAAGGGACAACACCATCAGCAATAGGAGTCAAAGAGGCTAGGGCCTTAGAGGAGGAAACACACACAATAGATGGAACATCCATATTTTGAGCCAGAGTAGTAAAATCCACTAGAGAAACAACAACCATAGTAGCTTAGATTTATTTTTTTGAGCCAAAGATGGAGGTTTTGAAGCCTTACTATCAGAATCATAGTCTGCATCAAGGTAAAAAATTAGAGGTTTTGAAGCCTTACTATCAGAATCATAGTCTGCATCAAAGTAAAAAAATAGATGTTTCTTTTGAGCATTCTTCCACCATGTGAAAGAAGAAATAGGACAAGAGCCATTAGGGAAATCATGGGCCAAGTGTCTAGTAGAAAAATAGTGTCTGCAATAGAAGGCCCAAATACCTTCATAATCCACAAGCTGAGACCAAGACCATCCATTAAACTCAAGCACCACCTCTCCAGGTAAAGCTTGAGATACATCTATCTCCACCAAAATCCTAGTAAAGGAGGTATGAGTAAAATTGTTGGATGCATGATCTAATTTTAAAAACCTACCAAGAGCATTACCAATTCCTTCAAAATTAGAGGAGCACCATAACTGTAAGGGAAGCTAAGGAAATCTTACCCAAATAGGAATTACATTAATAGGTTCTTTTAGAGGGTTGAAGAAATGGACCCAAGGCCTCATGGATAGTGGGTGAGAATCCCATTCCCACAAACCATGATCTAAAATAACCTGTCTATCATCAGAAGAGCTAAAACCATAAAAAAAATCCTCTAGTGGAAGAATAAATTTACATGATACCTTCCACAACTAGAAACCAATTTTCAGAAATCCATTGGTGCAGATCAGGAAGTGAAGGCAAAAAATGGTAGAACCTACAAATTAGGGTAGTCTTGGAATAGAATTCAATGCATTCTGAAACTTCCTTACCAAAAGAAATCATAGGAGAAGCAACAACACATTTCAGAGGGTGCACAGAGCTCTCCCCATCCTTTTTATTTCTAGCAACATCAACGAAAGAACTAGAAACATTTCCTTTTTCTACATTAAACCCACCGTGAGAGCCAATAGCCAGATGCCCATCCACAATCCCCTCCATAGATCCATTCAAATCTATAGAAGAGAGGTCAACTACAAGATTGTACCCAGGTGGAGAGGTGTGAGACAAGGGAGCGATGAAACAGGGCAGATGGGAGTTCAAAATTCTCGCTGGGTGGGAAGGGTAGTAGACATGCTCCATATGTAGACTTTGTTGGTTGGCATTATTTGTGGTCATTTAAAAATTGGTATGTTGCATTGAGATAGGGGGATGGATATTCAAAGAATTGATTGCAAATTTTGGTTTGTTATGTTGATGGCATGAAGTTCTATCTATGATTTGTATACCTTGTTTTGAGGTATGGTTAGCTTGGATGAGTTGTAATTTTTTGTGGTTGCTATTCTAGCTTTTATGAGTAAGGAAACTACTTAGATCCTTTTTTATCATTTGAATTTTATGCTTGTGTTCATGTAAATATTGGTGTTGTTTTAGTGATAGTTGATATGTTTCACCTTGGCATGTTCTTTTTCTTCAATAGGTGGCATGCTAGAGGATGTGAAGGAGTTTTTTCTTGATGGTGGTTATCACAGTTGCTTTTGCATGTATTTTGTTAGAGCATGAAGGCATGGTGAAGATTCAGATGGTACATGTTTGGCTAAGAGATATTTTTCCCTTGTTTGTGATTCCTATGAGTGTATTTATAGAGTTAATGTCAAGTGGAATAATGTTAGCTTTAAGGTGCTATCCACCTTCTAAATCCCATGGCATGGTTCTTGTAGTGTTAAAAAATGGGTCCCGTGACATTTTCACACTTGTTTAGGTCCTCCTTGAGGACTTTGGCTTAATGTTGCCTTGATTTAGTGTTGTAATGTGGATAACACATTGTCATTAGGTCTTGGGCCCTTGTGAACTAATAGGATTTTAATGGTGCCTTGATAAAGTGTTGTGAAGTGTTGTGACACACTTTCACACCTTTCTAGGGCTTTATCAATTAACTAAGCATAATAAACATAATTTTAATCATAATCAACATTAATCTTTCCTTATTTGGAGTGTTGTAAAGTGTTGTAACATACTTTCAAATTCCTCTAGGCTTGTCATTAATAATTGGGATTTCTTATGCTTTAATTGACCCTATTTTCCATCCACAAGCCTCATTTATTGCATCTTTTCAAGGATAATCCTGACACCAATCATTGACCAATCATAATTCAGGTTTTCTTGGCTTTTGTTGCCCAAATTTAGTTTATGGGACTCATTCACCACCTTGGGAAAATGAGTTCCAAGGTTTCACACATTTCTAAGAATTTTTTAGTTTTGGTCGCATACATTATGTGTGATAAGACTCATTTGCCACCTTGGGTGAATGAGTCCTATGTGACCAAAATTCAAATTTAATTCAAATTTCTGATGGGATTTTATTCCCCAAGATCTGATATTGGCTTGTAGTGTTGTAATTTTGGGAATTCTTTCATAGTTGAGTATAAATACGAGGTTCTTTCACTCATAGTCAAAACCTAGCATTCAAGAGAGTTCTCAAGACCATTAAGCATTCACAAGAGCATTCAAGGCATTTCAAGGGAAAATTATTAAGCATTCAAGAGAATTCTTCAAGTGCCAATCATCGTGTCAAATATTGCATTCTTCATGTTTGTTATTGTGCTAACATTTATGATGTAGGGTACATGATCCAAGAAAACATTACATTCAAGATCTATTTCCTTCAAGCTAGAGTTAAGAACCACATCCATTGTAGCCATTTCAAGCATTATTGCAACACCTTATTGCAAGGGTTCAAGGTGAGTTACAACATTGTATTTTAATCATTAATATTTCTCCTTTCATATTTTTTTTCATTTCAAGCTTTAATTACCAACAAGGGGTTTGACCAAGGCAAACCCCTATTCACTAACCCCCACAAAATCTCTCCCTCTTCTTGTATGTGATTTGTAGGAAAAGGTTGCAAATTTATCAAGAAGTGAAGTTGGAGAAAATTTTTCAAATCCCTAAAGGTTTCAAAGTTCTCATCAAACCTTGGAGAAGCTTGGAGAAGGTCTATAGGTGGCAATTTGCAATTTTAGATCCATAAACCAATGAAAAAGAGCAGAGCAAAACGAGAGGCACAAAATCTAGTTCATAACTTCCAAAAAAGTAGAAGTGGATTGATTTTCCACTATTGGTGAATTAGTCCCACTATATAGGCCTAACAAGGATTTTTACAAATTTGGATAACCTTTTGGTTGAAACTTGTATTTGCACATTTTCCCAAAAATTGGACTGATTCACCTAGCTTGACAAATGAGTCCCAGTCAACATCAGTAGCAAATTTTTTAGTGATCCGGACCTCCATTATGCCTTCTTTAGTCTTCTAGTTGCACACTTTTAGTTTCATAGCTTTTTGTTATATTTTGTTCACTTTTCTAGGTCACTTAGAGTTAGTTTGCATTCAATTAGGGTTTTGCATTGTGTTTTTCATTTCATTGTATTTTCCAAGTTTACACTTGGTGGTGAACCCCTCATTAGATATCATTCAACCCTTAAGACATCCCTTTGCAAGATTTCAATCCCTTTTGCATTGGAATCTCAAGGGTTTGTTCTTGAGTGAGAGTAAGGAAATTGTCTCTCTCCGTTTAGGTCTAAAACCCTAGATGCAAAAGAGAGCACAATTTTCTTCCTTTCAATTCTGACATCCTTAGAAAGTGTCCCTAGGCACTTAAAGTGAATTTGTATAATATTTTTTAATAGTAATTCTCACCATTATTTGTAATATATTCATAAGGGGTGATGGGTCCACTAGTAGTGGTAAAGGTGAATTATGGACATAAATATTTAAGATTGTTTTCTCCACATGTGGATGTGTAGAATGGGATAATAAATGACAAGGAAAAGGATAAATGATTGACTGCTAGGATTTTCTAAGTGGTATCTTGGAATGAGGAAACAAGTGTCTCTTGGTATTCCATCATTTATTACATTTAATGTAATGTTTATCTCCCATTTTTGGGTGTCCAAGTTAGAGGGAAAGTATTGGAACCAAAATTGACATCCTTTCACTTTCCAAGAAGGCATTCCAAGGGTTGGGGATGTTTGGAATGAAGGGTCATCTTTGAGATCTTTGTTTGGGGCTTAAGATGTTTTTACTCATCTATAAAATTGGTTTTTTGGATGTAGAAAATATGAGCAACAGTTGAATGTAGACTTTAATTGTAGAAACAAGGATAGGTGGAGACATAAGGAGGTTGCTTACAAGTGCACAAGTACTGCCATGGTGGAGGTAAAGAGGAGAATTGAAGTGAATGCATATTATAGTCTCATTTATTTAAAGATAATATATACTTGGCTTCTCTTCTTGGTGGAGTCTTTTTTCACAAGGGTTTCTCCACATAAGTCCTATGTTATGTGATGCTCTGTGTTGTCGATTTGTGTCTCATTGCTACTATCTTATGGTGATGTTTTTCTTTATATATTATTATTATGAGTTCACATAAGATGGTGGTAATAAACATGTTGTGTTAGCTGATTTTTGGCATCATAGAGAAGGTGGATCTAATCATGGTAACTCCGTATTAAGACAACTTAATTTTCAGATTTGAATATAAGATTCAAATTTTCATGCTGCTATAGTCCAAGACTTGTATCTCATCTTTTGAAATCATATTTAAATAGAGATTGAATTTTTAACAATTTATATTGAACCCGTTTATTTCTCATCAAATACATGAGAGATCCAAAATCTCAATTACCATACATAGATGTACACATCTAAAACCCTATTGATACTACCATTTGAAATAAAAAGCCTAAAAACTTTAAACTAGTATTGCCTCAGGAAATAATTCGATTGTAGAATATACACAAAATGGATCAGTTAAAAAACATTTGAAACTCTAAAATAAATGTAACTAGTAACTATGAAAGAAAACATAAAACTTGCCACATCTTGATGACGTACCAAAATATGATCTATTAAACGTGGATAATTAAAAAAAATTGTTCTTAGGGACTCCATTGATTACATGATATGCATAAAATCGATTACCTGAAAAGGTTTCAAAAACTGACAACTAAAATCTTCTGAGCGGCAATGTGAAACCAAACCCCAGAACCTTCATCAACATCCACCGACCTTGTGTCAAACTGAGAGATCAAGAAAAGGGTATGAAGATCCATTGAAGCATGAATAATAGATGGATTTTGTCAAATGTTATGGTTGCAACAACATCGGTGGAAATGCATTTGAATTGCGAAAACAAGTCCAAGGCACGTAAATTGTTTGACAGAATGTCTAAAAGAGATATACAAGTAATTGCATAGAATGTCTATATCTATTGAAGCAGAAATGGGTTAGGAATATTTTAATGTGTTATAGTTGTAGCTGCTAACTTGGTTCACGTGTATGCAAAGTGGATGAAAAATTTGGAGACGTAGACATGACAGAAGAAATGTTTCAGAAAATGCCAACAAATTTTCCATAGATGAGACAAAGAAATGTTTGAGAAAATGCCTTCCCCATAAGACACGTTCAAAATGCTTTTCCATGGTGGGTGCACACTTGGATTCCAGAAGCTTTGCAGCATCTTCCAAGCATATGTCAAATGAGAAATTTTAGAAAAAGATAGGGCATGTGGATCACCTAACAAATGCTTCGTTTTCAAAAGGGATTTGTGGAAAAGGCTTTGGAAACTTGGCGAGTACAAAGTTCAAAGTTCCCTAGCCTGCTTGACTTTGTTGAGCATAGTTGTAAACGTCATGGTAAGCACATGTACTAAGTGTAGAAACATATAACTGGCACATGAATTTTTTAGTAAAATTTCTCGAGGAAATTTGTTTATGTTAAGCAACTTTGAAATGGAGCCAAGTCATGTATTATCTGTTTGACAAAATATTCCAAAGGGATATAGTCTAATAGAAGCTTGTAAATATTGGGATTATTTATAATATGAAGAAATGTTTTCAAACAATATTAAATAAATTTGTTATAATTTACTACTAGATATGGGAATAAAAATTCTCTTTTAGAATGGTGCAAAAGGTCACTAGGATATTTATATTTTGATTTGGAGGACTTTTGTATATAGATTTATATCATGATGGGATGCATTAATCTTATTGATTCTATATTATTAGAGATATGTGGTCAAACCATTGTTTAACAATAGAAATTAATAAGTTTAGATCTTCAAATGAGATGAGAAAATAAAAATGGTAATGGTGAAATAATAGACAATGAGGAAACTAGCTCAAAGTATACTTTTTCCAATAGATGCTTGAAGTAAATTGATAAGGAAGTAAAGAAGGATTTATTAGTGTTCCATAGAAAAAAGTACCCTTTGCTTGACATGGGATTAATTCATGATAATTGGACTTAATGAGGCCCTAATCTAGTGTTGTGAGGCATTTTATGTGTCTGCACTAGGTCTTGGACCCTTGCAAATCAAACAACATGCTTTTAATGACGTCTTGTAAAGATGTTGTAAAGCTTTGTAAAGGACTTTCACACTTTTCTAGAGTTAATTAACTTATTTCTCCCTAATTCAACATTATAAAATGTGTTTAATAACAATATTACATTAATCTAGAAGGTTCTTAACATAAACTTAATGATAAGGTAGTTTTGTAATATTTCTTGCACATTCACATTGGTTTTTGTGCCTTTCTAGGCTATGTGGACCTAATTTTAGTGTTGCAAAGTGCATTTAATCACACTTGCACATTTATTTATGTGTACCAAGGCCTATTCAACATTTACATCATCACTAATAGGCCTTAATTGACCCATATTGTGCATCCCAAGGCATAATTTGATCAATTACCTGACATAGTCATCATATAAAACTATTTTTCTTACTTCTCAGCATTCCAACAAGCAAAAATGACCCCTATGGGACCCATTCGCTATTAGTGGCAAATTAGTCCCATCTAGGTGGGACCCATTTTCCATTAGTGGCGAATGAGTCCCATTTTGAGGCATTTTCATGGTTTGAGCAGGAAAATTTAAGTTTTAAGTTCCATTCTTCATTCACAAGTCAAGCAAACTAGGGCTTTCTCATTGCAAGTCTTCAATTGAATTTCCAAGTACATTCAAGAGTTGAATCTTCATGTTATGTTGCATAATTTCAAGATAAAATCATCATGATAAGGTAATCATCTCAATTTTACATGCTTTATTATATTCTTTCATCATTTTGGTTTAATTACCTAAATGAGGTTTGACCGAGGCAAACCCCCATGCCCTAACCTTCAACATATCTCTCTTTTGTCTTATTGTTTGCAGATCTAGGACTCTTAGATTCTTAGGAATCACTAGAGATCAATTTGTAAAGTCACTCAGGTTATCTCTTCACCATTCAAGTCAAATCATCAACAAAAAGTTACTTTCAGATCCAAATTTGGTAGTTTTAGATCCGAACACCTGGAGGTGAAAATTGAGCAATCTGAAAGCTACATATTCCATTTTTGAGTTTTCAAAAAGTTCAAAGTGGAAAATGAGTCCCACCCCAAGGTCAATTTTTGGATTTTTACATTTTTGAATACCCTTTTGGCTAAAACCGGCTCTGGTATAGTCATCTAGAACTAGGACTAATTTTCTTAGAGTGATGAGTGAGTCCCACCAGGACTAAATTTCAATGTTAGTAGTTTTCCAAATGTATTTTCCAGCCTTCATCAATATCCTAGGTGCACACTTTCAGTTTGATTCATTTTTGTTAAGTTTTGTATTCATTTCTAGTTCATTTTAGCATATCACATTATGTTTTCAAACAAAGCATAAATCTTAGTTTTGCATTCATTTTCAATCATTTATATTAATCTATTGCATTTATTTAAGTTCATTTACATCACATATCATTGCATACATCCTAATTTGAGTGTTACATAAGCATTTTTGGATCTTATCTCTCCCATTTTAGGTGAATAACCCTATAAGAGTAAGAGAGTCCATTGGATCAAAAAATCTGTCACAATTAGAAATTCAGAAGCTCTTAATTTAGTTATAGGTCTTTTAAAATTTATGTATCTTTCTCAACAACTTCATATCAATTCTCAATGAAGGATTTACATCAATGAGGTAATTAAGAAAGCATGAGAATTATATGGGATTTCTTATTTATTCTCATATAGGATGGATTAGATAATTTGAAAGTATTAGATCTTGAAGCATTTGGATCCCTTGGATTATTCTTGACACTAATATCATTTTATAGAATAGTTTATCTTAAGGATATCCTCGTAAAGCACCTTATTAATGCATAGTAGTGGGTATGCAACTCTAATCCAACTCTTCTAATAATGGATTTGAGCCAAATAGTTACTTAGAGTATTTTTCATCATTATAATATTTGCACCTTCTACAATAATATAAGGAATCAACCACTTCAAGGTGATCACAATGTCCATTTGAACACTAGCTAAGATATATGAACCATTTTTATAAGATAGTCATTTAATTTAATTTAGGAGAATAATTTTTTTTATATTCAATATCAAGGAGCTTCCCCTCTAAATTTGAAGAGTGGTTTCACCTCTCATACAATTCTATTTTGTGTTTTTTGTAAAGGAAAAATAAAAAATGATAACAATTTTTGGGGACTAAATTGTGAACAAGATTTAATAATTTGATGTTTCTATAGGAAAATCAATTGTATCACCTATGATTAGAGTCATTTCATCCTTGATGATAAGGTCTAAATCCAATTATGGAGAAAGATAGGCCTTCTTGATCCTAACATTCAAAAGCTTAATTATGCATATTCAAACAAAGAAAATTTGTTGCCTATGATTCCTAATATTATCAACATATATATTTGGATAACTAGCCTCTTTAGAGAATGAATGATGATGCTCATTATGACTAATGTTATATCATTATCTTTTATAGTATTTGGAGTCAACATAGGTCCCTAAACAATTGTAGTTTGTCATGGTTTCCCTCAGATCAAGAATTCTTTTCTAACATTTCATGTTGCTAACACATAATATCTTGATAAAAACCTTACTGCTTTCATCATAATATGTGTTATTTGAGGGTGGCACATGAGAATATTATTGAATTTTTTTCTAAATATTATTTGGAGAGTACATAAGTGGCTCAAGATCTTGATTGCAGGTTTAGTAACATAAAGGTAGATCATGCAAAATAATTTGTTGTCATGTGTCATGTCAAGAAATGACAATCTAAAGATTTTTTCTCAAATATCAAATTATAATAAGGATTAAAATAAATTAATGATAAATCTACAATCCAATCTAATAAAAATTTAAAATATTCAATGTAACTTTGAATCCATATCAAAAAAATATTGTAAGTTTTTTATCAATATTCTTCCATCAAAAGTACATTCATGAATGAATTTAATAAAATTTATGAACATGAAAAATCTTAGCAAAAATAAATCAATAAATATAATATGACATGTTTTCTACTTCAAAACTAAAAAAAAATCAATGTCGCGAATAGTTCCAAGTTATGGTGATCCTCTCTTGAAAATAGTAGTGATTAATGTGAAAAACTTGAAAGATAATTTAAATAAAATTTTGTAACTCAATAATATTAGAGATCATCATATTAGTTTTTGTCCTTCAAGTAAAAAGGATTGATTCAAATTATTTAGCTCTAGATGATACTAATTGGATACCATATTTAATTGAAGAACAATATCTTTTAGGGAAATTTCTCTCAGTTGAACTCAGCTCCACTGGTGGATCTAGAGCTAAATGTTTCCAGTGTTTAGGGACATACTGAGGTGACAATGATAGAGGAAGATGAAGCAACAACTTGGGTCAAGGTGAAAACTCTTTAGACATTGAACATATGGAGGAGTAATGTCAATAATATTTTTGCATATTTTTGTCTCTTTTTAGAAGCTTATAATGTATGAAGGTCTATATTTCATACTACCTCAGATGATATAGATTTTGTATAGGTCTTGAAAGACCAAGTGTTGATAAGGTCAAATCTATCCAGCTTATACATACACACTACTTGCAATCTAATGTAGTATTAGTAGAGGAAATTCTCTTTAGGGTTTTGAAGATGAATAGCTCTGATGATGGAAAATTTATTTTTAACTCTTATTTTACTAAAATATAATATATACATGCTATATTCCTTTTACCAAAGAAAATTTTTGGTTCTAGTAGAAGTGTAAAAATTTCTCAATGTACATGCAATGCTCATATATCTCATTATTCTAAATTACCCCTTTAGCCATCTAGCATAATCTACAACTTTGTACAAACATCCTCACATCTTGTTGTAAGTGTGGCTAGTAATAATTGTCACTAACAAGAGCAACCACCTTATCTCAACCAAAATTTCTAGCAAATATACCACTATGCTTCTTCTTGATCATGTTCTCTCACATAGAACTCCTTGGAATACATAGTTGGATTCCTCTAAAGAATATCCCATCTTGGATTAGGAAATACAACCATTTTACCTTATCTGAACTAACAAGTTCCATGCAAGTTCTACAAGCCTCTACAATTTCTATAGGTCTTTAGGGTACAAACTCTTAAGCTCATCAAAACCAATAACCTCCACCTTCATCTTTGTCAATAAAATTTTCCTTCTACTTAAGGAACCTACAACTCTTTTTGACCTTCCACTCTTATGCTTAAAAAAAAAAGCATAACTTTGGAAAAATTCAACCCATTTTAAATGCCTTTGATTTAACTTTCCTTGACTATTAAGATATTGAAAAGCTTAATTATTATTATATAAAACAAACTCTTTTGGAAACAAATAATGTCTCCATTTCTTCAAAGCCTAAACTATTGCATAAAACTCATGATCATAGATAAAATATATCTTTTTAGCATAATTTGAATTCTCACTAAAATAGGAAATAGCCTTGTACCTTCTTGAATTAAAACAACTCCTATGACACTGCCACTAGCATCAAAATCTAGTTCAAATACATTATTGAAAGATAGAAGTACCAAAACAGGCTTATCTATGACTTTCTTCTTCAACATGTCAAAACTATTAGCTGCTCCTATAGTCCACTTAAACTCTTTTATATCCCCTCTTATTGTTTTAGTTAAGGGTGCATAAATGCTACTAAAATTCTTAATAAGCTTTATGTAAAAACTTTCTATACCATGAAATAATCAAGTACCTCTATAACACTCCTCGGTGTAGGCCATTCAATGATAACCCTCACTTTGTCTAGATCTATTTTAAGACCCTCAACTAAGATAATAAGTCCTAGATACACCAAATATTTCTTCAAAAAACTACATTTCTTTAGATTAATCAACAATTGCTCCTCCCTTAGCTTCTCAAAAAATATTTAGATATGCAGTAGGTGCTCCTCCAATGTCTTACTAAAAATAAAAATGTCATCTACATAAACAATAATAATTTTTTTCAAAATTATTTCAATACCTCATTCATAAGCCACATAAATGTGCTTTATGTATTTGTTAGCCCAAATGACATGACTAATCACTCGTAGAGGCCCTCTTTATTCTTGAATATTGTTTTCCAAAAATCTCATTGTCTGATATGGATCTGGTGATACCCACTCTTTAGGTTAATGTTCATGAAGTACAAGTTGGCTTCACTCATACAATCCATTAGGTCTCTATCCTTGGAAATGAAAATATATTTTATTTTAGTCTTATTAATTTAATGAGAGTCCAGACACATTCCCCATTATCCATATTTATTTGGTTCTAGTACTATAGGTATGGCACATGGACTCAAAATTTCTCAAATAATTCATTTCTTCAATAGCTCTTGAACTTTTCTATTCAACTCCTTATTATTTACAAGGGTCATTCTATGGGTTGCCTTATTCAAAAAATGAATCTTGTTATCAAATCCATTTGGTGACTAATCTTCCTCACTAGTGGAAAACCCTCAGGTACATTATCTAACACAATGTCATGAAAATCTTGTAACAAGTTTGAGACTTCTAGTAATATATTTTCACCTTTGTCTTTATTAAATCTAGGAATCAATGTTTAACACATATGCTTGTGCTTCATACCATCCAAAACAATTCTGCCATCAACTAAAAAAAAGTATGGCACTAATACATACCTTTTCATCCACTTCCTTCATGGGCTTCAACTTATGGTGAGCCCCATCCTTTGTCAAGGAATAAGTGTTTGCATGTCTATTATGTACTGCACATCAATCAAATTTCCACAAGCTCCCAAATAGCATATGAAAAGCATCCATGGCATGAGATCACACAATACTTCATCATTGTAATTCCCAATCTTCAACTTCACTAAAAAATTCTCATTGAACAAATATCTATGATCCTTTTGTATCCATACAATCTAATACAAATGTGGATATGGATGTCTCCTTCTCTCCAATTGAAATTTGTTAGCCATCTCCTCTAAAACACGACTATCAATGCTACCATTATCAATGATAACATTACAATCTTTACCTTCACATTTGCAACTTGTGTGAAATAAATTCTTCCTCTAAATTGGAGATTTCTCCTCATTTAGCAAGACCCTCCATGTGACAAGAACTTCTATTTCTACATCTTCATATATACATGCAACTCATGTATTACCTTCACATCTTTACTTGTTATTCCTTGATGTTGTGGATGCTTCTATGCTTGATATGCTTCTTCACCACATTAGAAATAGGTTCCATGCAAGCATCCTCTTCCAAGACTTCATCTAAACTTTCCTCTTCCTCTTTTCTCATCATTACTTTTCTCATGAGGGAAGTAGGACTTATCTCCTTATTGGTTCTAATTGTTGCTAGCTTCTTCCTTATTCTTTTGGTCTTTGTTTCATCCTCCATATGATATTTTTTTAGTTGTTCCACCATGACCTCTTCCTCTTTTCTTGCTTTCAAATATTCTATTCATCTTCTCTTCTACCTTCAAGAAAAATTGATAAGAATATTCACTGACAATTATCCTAACCAAACTTAGCTTCTCTTGAATGCTTAGATTCAACTCAGTTATATAACAAGCTACCTTCTCCCTATTGGCCTCAAAATAGAATGTTCTAATCATGACCCTATGAAACTATTCTATGTACTCTTTGACAAACCTTCATGTATCAAACCTTGCATCCTTTTTAACAACTCTACCTCATAATCAACATGAATGAACTATCTCTTTAGATTTTCCACCAAACAATTCCATATTGTTATTTTCTCTTCCCCTCTTCTATTTCTTTTAAATTATACTTCCTTCCACCAAATATTGGTATGACCTTTTACCTTGATCTTTGTAATTTTGACCCTCTCAAGATCTTCCACGTCCTCATACTCAAATTAATCCATATCATTGGTACAATCGATGAACTCTTTTGGGTTAATATTTCCTGAAAATATAGAAACATCAATCTTTGGCCTTTTTCCAATCTTGGGGATGGTCTTAAATAATATAATTTTCTCAAGATCTATTACATCTTGTTGTTTTTCAAATTTTTCTTTTCTTTATCTTTATCTTCACTTTTATCTCATCTTCTTGGTTCAAACCCTCTATGCAACTCCTCTTCCAGTGCTTGAACTTGTCTTTCAAAGGATCTAAAATCCTCTTTAGTACAACAATATTCCTTCAACCACCATGGTTTCTTCATGAAGGCATTCTAATCACTTTTATTAGAAACCAACAACCACAAGTCCTTGTGTAAACTACCTCATGTTCAACAATCTGGGTATGTGTAGGATCATCGTGGAAAAAACAAGCCCTTAAGTGGCAAAATATTAAAAAAAATTAGAGTTAGGTAGTTTGACCTAAAAATTTGAATAAGTTATCTATATTATTTCAAAAATATGTATGAATATAATCTATAGAAAATTTAATGTAGTTTCTAAACTACTAGGTTTATTTAAAAAAAAAATCTATTTGGTGAAAATTTGAAATTTCAATGTAGTAGTATTTAAATTTTAGTGAAAAAATAAGAAGTAGGTGTACATCTGACCACCCTAACAACAATAAAATGATAATATTTTTTTAATAAAATTTTATATATAAGTAGAGGACTCATGTTCGAATGTGATGCATATTTGTTTGTTATTTTTTTCCAAGTAAATAATTAATTATGAATTTTTTATTACAATTTTTAAAAAATATAAAAAGATTGTATGTCTGACCACCTTAAATTGGTCAAAACTTCATGGAATTCAATTGTTTTTTTTAATCCTATAGTATGTGAAGCATACAAGGTGACACATGTTTCAGATTCAAAAAATGTGATACGGTTTGAAAGCTATAGATGTTTTTCAATCAACCTAACAATCAAGACTTTAGTTGTAATTCAAATAGAAAATGAATAATATTTATTTATTTAATTCGAAGTAAAGCACAATTTATATTGGTGGAAAGTTGAGAATCTTCTTTAAAATCCCTTTTCATTTTGTCAATTTTGGGTTAAAAAAATATCGTCAGCCACACACCCTACACATACTCATCATATCACCACTTTTTGGCCCATCATGATCCTACACATACCCATCTATTTAGATACTCAAAAAATCCCGCTCTAATGCCACTTGATGAGGGGACTACTCCACCCAACACCCACACATAACAAAAGAAAGAATATTAACATGGAAAATTAAAGAAAGGAAACAACCCACTTTTGATTTCTTTTGATAATTAAATTATAGATTCAAAAATTACTATGCTACAACCACATGTGCTTATTTCACTACAAAGAAAATAAACTCTATAAGAAATCTCCACAATTTGGAGCCATAATCTACACTAATGGAGCCACCTCCCGTAAGCTTTGTTTAACCTTTTACTTGAAACCAATAACTACCCTAGAATAGCCTTGAAAATTCAACTCCCCTTTTTGTTTGGGCATATAGAGGTCTATCCATTCATTTTCTCACCAAGGAAGATATTTTATTGAAATTTACATTTTGGCAATACAACGTTTTGGAGCCATAACTTTTGACTTGGGTGTGATTTTCTATTATATTATATTGTTGGAAATTTCTCAAAGAGATCTATAACATTGAATTCATTTAAAGATCATTTCATCCATATTTTGAGCTTTTTTGAGGCTTCTAAGAATTTTAAATTTAAGTTGAAGTTGTATTGGAGAAATTTATTAGGAAGAAAACTTTAGTATCTCCCAAATAGTACATGATATTGAGATGATTCTTTTTCCATTAGATACATTTTTAATTCCTCTTCATTGGGGTAAAGTTTTTGGTCCATATGTGTCTGTTTAGGTTGACTTACTAAAATATTAAGTGATTTTTTTACCTTTTTAGACTCTTCAATATCTTGCAACCTTTAGATTTCATCATGAGACTCAAAAAAACTTAAGGAAATAGGGAAAACCATCTTTTGAGTGATGCAATATTTCCCCTGTACCAATATATTCTCCTACATCATTTGATAAAATACCTTCAAAAAGTGTTAGTGAAGATTTAAAATTCTATTGCACTTATACAAATTTTGTTAGGATTAAGGTTTCATCCACCATGTAAATCCTATGTCATGGTTCCAAAATCCTTGGAAAGTGTCACTAAGCACTTATGGTGAATTGGGAAAAATATTCTATAATAATAATTCTCACCATTATTTGTAATATATTCATAGGGGTGATGGGTCCACTAGCAATAGCAAAGGTGACTTTTGGACTTAAATATTTTTTTTTTTTTCACTACAAGTGGATGCTTAGAATGGGAAAGTAAATGATAGGGAAAAGGATAAATGTCTGTCTATTTGTATTCTCCAAGTTGGAGCTTGGAATGGGGCAAAATGTAGCTCTTGGTATTGTATTTATTACATTTGATGTAATGTTTATCTCCCATGTTTGGGCACCCAATTTGGATGGAAAGTATTGGAGCCAAAACTAGTGTCCTTTCACATTTTTTTAAGGTATTCCAAAGGTTTGGGATGTTTGGAATGAATGGTCATCTTTGGGATCCTTCTTTGGGGCTTAAGATGTTTTCACACATATATAAAGTCAACATCCCAGATGTAGAAAATATAAGCAATAGTTGAATGTAGAGTTTCATTACAAGAACAAGGATAGGTTCATGCATAAGGAGGTTGTTCATAGGTAAATAGATGTTTAAATGGTTGAGGGAAAGAGGATAATATAAGTGAGTGTATTGTAATCTCATTTATTTGAAGATAATGCATACTTGGCCTCTCTTCTTGGTGGATTTTTTTTTTCTTGAAAAGGTTTCTCACCATAAATTGTGTGTTATGTGAAGCTCTTGTGTTATTGATTTGCACCTCATTACTACTATCTAATGGAAATTTTATTCTTTATATATTGTTTTTTTAACTTCACATAAGATGGTGTTAGTAAGCATATTATGTTTTCTATTTTTTAGCATCATAAAGAAGATGGATCTAATCATGATAATTCCATATTATGAAAACTTAATTTTTAGATTTGAATATAAGTTTTAGATTTTCATGTTTTGATTATTGGGTAAAAATAGGTTTTGAAGGGACCTGAAACCCTTTACATCAAAATTTTGTTAAAACAAAGGATATCATAGTGAAAATAATAGCCCACAAACAACAAAACAACAACAAAACAAAAGACCAGAACAAAAGAAAAAAAACTACATATTCTTCAAGGTTTTAGCCACCTCCAATTCTTGATTGTAGTGTATATTAACTAGAGATATAAACTCGATCTTCTCCTCTTCAAAGGATTTTTCATGCTCCCACAAGTCCTAGCACTTGGTCCCTTTCCATCATCTAGTGTAGCTTTTTTATCCTTATCTTTATCAGTAACATCCATACCCTTCTGGTCAGTATATAGTTGGTCCTCCCTCAAATCATTGAGTTTCTCTAAAATAACCTTGAGGGAATCCACACTTTTCTTGATGGAATAGTGACTAGCATGCATCAATTTTTGAATATCCTCACCAATATTTTTCACCTTGGTCTCGAATTCTTGTAGACATTCCTCATAGTTTTCTATACCTAGAAGGCGGTCTTCACAATATTTTTGAAGGAATTTTTTTTCTCCACATCTAGAATCCTATAAATTAACAACTTAGAAGGAGACACCTTACTATGAGTGATAATTTTTTCTTTAAGAATTTTGATTTTAAAATTAATTTTGTTGAATTCATTCATATTCCACTTATCTAGCTTGAAGTTTCAAGTTTCCCCCTCCTTATCCATGAATAAAATGTCCAACATATCCATGTTTTCATCATCAAGAAATGAAAAATCATCAAAAAGAGGGTGTATTAGATTTTCATGTTGATGTATTCCAAGCCTTGTATATTGTCCATTGAAGTCATATTTGGATAGAGGCTGAATTTTCAACAATTTGTAGTGAACCTATTTATTTCTCATCATTTGGTATCATAGCTTAAGGTGAATTTGGTTCTTGATATTCTTTTTTTTTTTAAATTGTTAGCTTGGAAATCTTGTTGAATTTTTCAAGAAGGAATTGGAGGTTGTTGGAAGGCTTGTACCTGCTACAATGAATGTTGTATGAGTTAACTTTTTTTTTGTATATTTTGAAGATTTAAAACTATAGATATTTCCAATTTGATCTATGATGGGAATTGGAAGCTCATGATTATGAATCTTTATGGATTTGGTTATGCTTTTGTAACTTGGAGCTCTTGTTTGGTGGTTTTGTTTCTTTATCTTCTGGTCATGTGCAATGAGAAGGTATTCATATTGGATGGGTAAAGACATCCTAGTCACACAAAGAAGCACCCTAATTTTGGACTATAAAATGGAGTTCTTATATTATGGTTTCATGGTTTTATCCCTTGGATACATTAAAGAACTAGAAGTTAAGAAACTAACCTCTTTTTGATTTATGGAGTTGATATGTTTTAGATATTATAAGCTCCTAGACAACTTAGTTTTCCTAGTCAGCTGCATTTTACTTTTAACTTCAATTGTGCATTTGTAGATCTATGCTTATTCCATTATTTAGATGACATGTTTTATGCGAATGTTTGTATGCTTAAATATATTTTAGATTTCAAAAGATGATTTTGCATGCACTACATGCTAAATAAAATATGTAGTATGTATATTTGTGATAATAATATATTCAGGGCTTTCTTGATGAAGATAATTATAGGTTTATATGGCTTCTTGGAGGATTCTTATTGATATATGGTTACTCTTATGGGGTTTTTTTTGGTAAATCAGATCTAGTATTGACCCTAGAGTTTAAGTCTTGAAAATCCACATATTATATCTATATATATATATATATATATCTATTTTACATGATACTTATGGGTATGTACAAGATCGTCATGGAAAAAATTGGCCCTTAAGTGGCGAAAAAATTCAAAAAAAATAGAGTTAGGCAACTGGGCGTAAAAATTTGAATAAGTTATCTATATTATTTCAAAAATATGTAAGAATAGAATTTGTAGCAAATTGAATGTAGTTTCTAAAATACAAGGTTTATTTACAAAAAAATAAAATATTTTGGTGAAAATTTGAAATTTCAATGCAGTAGTACTTAAATTCCAAGGAAAAAATAAGTAGGTCTCTGTCTGACCACCTTAACCACAATAAAATGATAATATTTTTTCATAAGATTTTATATATAAGTAGAGGACTCATGTGAGGATGTGATGCATTATTGTTTGTAATTTTTTTCCAAGTAAATAATTAATTATGAATTTTTTATTACAACTTTTAAAAAATATAAAAACTCATATGTCTGACCACCTTATCTTGGTCAAAACTTCATGAAATTCATTTTTTTTTTTGTTTAATCCTATAGTATGCAAAGCATAGAATGTGACACATGTTTTTGAATTAAAAAATGTAATACTATTTGAAAGCTATATATATTTTTCAATCAACCTATTATTCAGGACTTTAGTCGTAATTCAAATAGAAAATGAATAATAATTATTTATTAAATTCAAAGTAAAGCATAATTATTATTGGTGGAAATAAGAGAATCTCCTTAAAAAACCCTTTTCATTTCATCAATTTTTGGTAAAAAAAAGTCATTAGCCACATACCCTACACATACCCATCAACATACCACTTTTTGGTCCATCATGATCCTGCACATACCCTTATGTGGAGTTGAATTCTTTTCAATTATTTGAGATTGGAGCACTGATTATGTATTTCTCCTTTGATATGTTACATATGTGTAGATCTTGTGAATTTTTTTGATGTGGATTCTTTTTGGTAGGCTATAATTCTTGGTCATAATTATTACATTGATATGCTTATTATAATGAGAGATGGTTATTGAGAGCACTTGATATAGTTTTCCATTTGAATCTGTAGTAGTAGTTTATGGTACCTAGAATATTTGTTCACTTTCAATAGAGTGTTGGAAAAATATTGCTCATGATGTTGTTGGTATAAATATGTATTTTCCCTATATAGTCTTATCTAGGTCCTATTTACATTGTTAAGTCCACTTAGGTCCTAGGAGGGGATCTTTTTAGTTAGCTTTAAGTAGGGGGGAATCTTTCTAGTTAAGCATTAGTTGTCACTTATCTTATGTAATTGGATTTTATTTAATACTTGTGTCCTATGTTATTTAATGTTGGATCATTTTATTTAATTATGAAACGACCATGTCATGTTGGTACATCATCACCCTTTCCTATATAAGAAGGCTTCATATGTATATTGTAAGCTCAATTCAATTAGTTGAGATAATTTTGAGCTGTGTAAGTCCAATATATCACTACAATATTAAGAATTGCATATTGGCCATATTTTCTTCTATCGAGAAATAAAGGACATGCTCTTTGTGATGTTTTAGGTCTAGGATCAGGGAGATGGCTTCTAGATTCAAGAGTATCTCATCATATGTCATCTTCATAGTCTATATTCTCTTCTTTCAAGCCTTGTAGTGTCTCCTATTTTGATGGGAAACATTACTTACATGATTGTACTTGGAAAGGTGTCTATTTGTTTTATGGAAAACACTTTCCAAGATTTTTTGTGTGTTCCTCATTTGATGAAAAATCTTCCTTCCATACATGGTGGAGATGGGAGGACTATGGAGTTTACACTTGATTTAGTCATCATTCGAGACTTGGAGAGTAGAGAGATTATTTCTATTGGGATGGTTTATCATTCATCTTGGTTGTATATCTTTGTATATTTTTCTTCTTATGGTGACATTATTCCTTCAGTTGTTGATCACACTTCTAGTGTGAATCTTGATTCATAGAATAAATTTGGCTTCTTAAACTTGGGTGTTCTTATATATGATCCTGTTCTTTAGACTTTCATTTCATATCCTCTAAATTTTGTTGCCTTTGATGATGCTCATATTGACACAATTTTTGCCTCTTTCAATTTAGTGTAGTGGGATCTTCATAATTTTCTAGCTACATCTACTTGGGATGCATACTTGAGAGAAATAAGTGGGTTTTTTGTTGCATCACACATTTTAGTTTTGGGAGGCACTATTGATTGCACACATCTTCTCTTTGCTATAGATGATTCTTCCTCATCTTTTTCAAGGGAATTCTCTAATCCTATTGTTCATTCTCTACATGACCAATCTTTACTCTTTATATGAGTGGATAATTTTGGAAAAAATTTGGAGGCATATTTGTCTTTGGAGTGTGTTCTACATGTATCTCTAGGAGGTTTTGGATTGGCATCTTTGAATGTGTAGCCTAGAACGCCTATTTTAGAGTTTATCATCTTTCGACATCAACATGGAGACACTTGAACATCATTCAGAGATATCACATATCATTCTTCTTCCCTCATGCTCCTTTTTGGAATAGGAAGACTTCCTACATATCATCCTAGTTTTATTTCTTCCTAAGGGGAGGAACATTTTTTGATGAGATTGGATCATCTTCAACATTCAATATAGAGTTTCTAGCATTACAAGAGCCTCACCGTTGAATGGGGGGGTTGTATGGTCTCTCTTCTTCTCTCTTATGGTGGGCTCATTTTCCTCATATGGGGTTTTGTACATCTCATACATTATTGAGAGTATTTTATATTTCATCTCTCTTTTGGGGAGGAGTTTTGTCTAAATGGGTTTTCTCCATTTCTCCATTTTTGAGAGATTGCATTGTATATGTACATGGGTACCTAACATGGCCTCATAGTCAGGACCCATCCTTCAATATTTGCATAATAATCGACTCTTTAAGTTGTTTTTAAGGGGGGTGTTAGTGTAATAGGTAATTTTCCTATCTAGTCCTAGCTAGGTGCTATTTACATTCTTAAGTCCACTTAGGTCCTAAGATAGGATATTTGTAGTTAGCATTAAAACTAAGGGGGATATTTCTAGTTAAGAATTAGTTGCCACTTATTTTATCTAGTTGGGTTTTATTTAATGCTTGTGTCCTATGTGTTGCATAGGTGGTTGTTGTTACACCAAAAGATTGACCTATTAATGCTCAATACAACCACCAAAGTTAATGAATCCATGAGAGGTAGTTAAACCATATGATAAACTTGAGTGTTGCACTCCATAACACAAGGAGACCAAGGGTGCACACCTTGCAACAATCCCACCCCAACACAAGTGAGGGTTTCAAACCCATGACCTAGGCTATGATACTAATTGTTGCATAGATGGTTTTCATTGCACCAAAAGATCAACCTATTAGTGTATGATACAACTGCTAGAGTTAATGAATCCATGGGAAGTGGTTAAACCATGTCACTAACCCGAGCACTATAATGCACAACACAAGGAGACCAAGGGTCCACACCTTGCAACACTAGGTTATTGAATGTTGACTCATGTCATTTAATTATGACACATCCATTTATTGTTGGTACATCATCACACTTTCCTATATAAGAATGGATTAATATGTAGATTGTAAGGTCATTTCACTCAGTTGAGATAATTTTGAGCTATGTAAGTCCAATATATCACTACAATCTTGAGTATTTAATATTGGCCATCTCTTTAATTAATTGTTGCAATGTCATGTTCTTTATTTTTCCTCTTGTAGAAGGTTGTTTTTGGTTTTTGCAAGTGATTTTGGAGGCCTGAGTCCTTGAGTGACTCTAACATATGCCATGAATAAATTAGTATTACTTTCAATGGGATCTTTATGCAATTACATAATGTATGTTATATCTTCTTTATTTCAAGATTTTGGTTTTAAGTTGTTATTTTAGTGTGTTGTGAGCCATGGATAATATTTGATTAGAGTATGGATGATCATTTACAATAGTTATTGGTGTCATGAGGATTTCTTGGATTCTACCCTTAGATAACAGCAATAGATTAATGACATATTTGGTTTGATTGACAAAAGATGTGTGGAAATTGTATCTCCATAGTTTGGAAATTGAATTTTTACTCTACCTTTTGGGAGCTTGTGGTGTGAGTTCTTTGATTGTGTTGAGCACATGGAAGATATTAAGTTAGGAGATGGTTATTACAATGCATAGAGAGCGTGGTTACATAGTTCAGTGGAAGATTTTGTATTTTTGTGGATTCATCATTTGATGACGGATGTTTATCTTTGTGTGTTTGGAGATGTTTCTTAGTTTAGAATATGATTATCATTTTTTCATGATTTAATATCGATTCTAGATTAGTGTTTTTGCATGTTCTCTTTGAACCATGATATTTTTATTCAAAGGTGATAGATCATGATGTCATGTTTGTGTTCCTAATTTTGCAGTTGGAACTTTGATAGTGGTCTTATTTGGTTCTCTTTGGTTTTGAGTGTTAATCATTTGCTTGGAGGTTCATGATTTTGTAGGGTTGCATTTGAAGTTGATATGGATCGACTAATGAATGATCATGGAGGCTAGAGAGAATTGGGCAAGGCTAAGTGTTCTCTTATTTATGAGATCATATGTTTATATGGTTACTCTTTGATGATAATTTCAATAGAAAGAATGAGAAGCATACACCTACTTATGGATGTGAATGCATTATTGTCCTTTATTGTAAGCTCTAATTGATTGGATTATGGATTTCCATTGTTCTCTTTGTTTTGTTCTTGAGCTATGTTTATAGTTTTGAGGACTTATTTGGAGAAGTACAAGTGTTGGTGTGAATAGCCTGGATATTACCTATCTAGTTCCACTATTAGGTCCCTTTCACATCTTATCACTTAGGCTTACTTAGGTTCACATAGGACTTTATCACTTTATGTTTCCTATCATAGGATTAAGACACTTTTCATAATCTTATGTTTAATTTTATCATGTCTTAGGGGTATGTGCACGATCATGATGGATTAGAAAGTGGCAATATGATGGGTATGTGGTTGATGACTATTTTATTACCCAAAATTAATGAAATGAAAAGGTTTTTTAAAGGACATTCTCAGATTTCTACTGATATAAATTATGCTTTACTTTGAATTTAATAAGTAATTGTTATTCATTTTTTATTTAAATTACAACTAAAGTCCTAATTGATAGGTTGATTGAAAAACATCTATAGTTTTTGAAATGGTATCACATTTTTTGAATCCAAAACATGCATCACATTCTATGCTTTGCATACTATAGGATTAAAAAAAAAATGAATTTAATGAAATTTTGACCAAGTTAAGGTGGTCAAACATACAAGTTTTTATAATTTTTAAAAAGTTGTAATAAAAAATTCACAATTAATTATTTACTTGGAAAAAATTATAAAAAAAAAATATGCATCACATTGGGGCATGAGTCCTCTACTTGTATCTAAAATCTTATAAAAAATATTATCATTTTATTGTGGTTAGGGTGGTTTGCACACCTACTTCTTATTTTTCCTTGAAATTTAAGTACTACATTGAAATTTCAAATTTTCACCAAATAGATTTAAAAAAAACCTATTAGTTTAGAAACTACATTCAATTTTCTATAGATTCTATTCTTACATATTTTTGAAATAATTTATAGATAACTTATTCAAATTTTTATGTCAAGTTGCCTAACTCTAATTTTTCTGAATTTTTTGCCACTTAAGGGCCTATTCTTTCCATGATGATCCTACACATACCCTAAGGTTTCTCATCATTAGTTGTCTCATGTCATAGGATTAATAAAATTTTCATGATCTTATCTAATCTTATGTCTCACCTTGGATATATAACCAAGGGTCTCTCACACATTGTAAAAATAACCTCAATTGATTCTCTTTGCATTCATTGATATAAATACAATTTATTCTTGTCATATTGATCTTTTAAGTATTTTGTGCTTTCAATAGGCCTTTAGACCTTGGGTGGCTATCTCCATAGCCAAATATTACATGGTATTAGAACAAGTTGAGTTCCTTTGGTTAGTATTTTTAGGAGATCTTGATTGAAAATCTTGTATTTTCTTGAAGCATTGTGTATTCTCTTCTCTTGGATCTTTGGATGATCTAGAGAATTAGATTTAGGTGTGATAGAAATACCAAATTTTGGGGTTTCATTTTTTGTCTTTATATTGTAGGTGTATTTTGGGAGCTTGTTGCATTAGATTTGAGCTCACCATTGCATCTGAAGTGTTTGAGAAAGTCATATCTACCTTTTGTTTCATCCTAGTTAGACATTGTAGGCCAAATTTGCAAGGATTTGAAGATTGGGTGTTGGTTGCCAGATCAAAAAGATAGCCATATATTTGGGGAATTTTGGATTAAATATGACCTTTCCATCATGCCCAAAAGGCCTAAGAACATATAGATTGACTATAAAATCATTGATTTTGGACAAGTTTCTCTTAGAGGAAAAAATATTTTAGTAGGCGGGCTATACATATTCGAATTTTTTTTGAAAAAAATAAAATAAAATTATTTTGCAAATTTTTCAAATAAAATTTCAAAAAAATAAAAAATAAAAAAATTGTAGTTGTTTTATTTTAACTCAAAAGTTTTTATTTTAAAAAAAATTACTTGCGGGTTGTAGGGCCTGTCGTGTAGGTACCCTATTGAGTACCCTATAATACTCACAAGCCTGCAGTTGGTAGCGACATGGGCCACTACCACCTGCCATGACCACTGGTCGTGATAGGGGGAATTCCCTTGTCGGCTCTGCCTGACTTTTTAAATTTATTTTTTAAGGTATTTTTAAAATAAAACTTTTTAATAATATTTTTTTAATTCAATTTTTTCAAATAAATAAAACTTTAATGTAAGGTTTTTACTTTTTAATTATTATTTTTAATAAATATTTTTAAAAAGTTTTCTTTAATAATTTATTATTAAAGCTTTTAAAATAAAACTTTTCATAAGTTTTTATTTAATATTTTTTAAAAGTTTTTTAACAAATATTTTTAAATAAAAAAATGTTTTCTTTATTAATTTGTTAATAATTTTTAAAAAAAAAAAAATTATTTATTAATATGTTTTATTAAAGTTTGTTAAATTCAAAAAATTTAATAATAATTTTTTTATTATTTTTAATAAATTCTGTAAATTTAACTTTTAATTAATGTTTTTCAAAAACAAATCTCACATCAATAAGAAAACTTGAGAAAATCATTTTCTATTGATCAAGCCTTGTCATGCACCATTTGTTCCTCCAACCGACAATGAACAAGGGCTAGTTGCTCTTGTCATTATGGCAACATCCAATTGGAGGGAATATTTCATAGTCATCTGCTTTGAGGTACATTTTGTATTGCTTCTTCATCATTATTTCAAAATTTGCATCATTATTGTTGTGTTCCTCTATGTCTATGTACTGTTGTAAACAAACTAAAATAAAGTGCCACAATCTTGTTATTTCAGTGTACTCTTTCATATTTCATGCTTCTTTGGATTGATTTATGTATCCTCTAATGTCCCCAAATTTTTGGTAAAGTGACTTAATTAATTTAAGTTGTCCAAAAATTAATATTATTTGAAAAGGATGACTTTAATTAATTATTTTTAATTAAAATAAAGTGGAAATAATAAAATATTAAAAAGGTCACTTTATTAAATAAAGTTTCTTTTAGAACCTAGAGTTAGTTACAAGTTGGATTCTTCTAGAAGATTTGGTGGAGCCTTTAAAAGGAGTTGACTGCAAGGAATTTGGGTATCCATTGTTGAGTTGATATTTCTTAGGCTTTATGCAAAGGCTTGAATCTTTGATTCAACTAAATATCTAAGGATGAAAGACTTTAACAGATTGGAAAGGGTTGGATGGAAACCTAACTCTTTTGTAGGAGTGGATTCTCAACAAAGTTCACATTGGCCTTATTGGTTTCAGATTTGGAGCTTCAAGGATATTTGCTCTAGAGAGCAATTTGGGAAATATTTCGAGTCATATCCAAAGATGAAATTTTTAGTTTATTTGATATTATCAGGTGATAGCTATTTTATATTGGTGGAAATTATTTGTAGTTTCTATTTAAAGATTTTGATGATTTTCAGTATTGAAAAAATATAGATAGGGTTGGCCATTTTGGTATATATATATATATATTCACAATTTCTTGTATTGATGAAATAGATGGACTTGTGTGGTTTTTTAATATTCTTATTGATTGGGGAAGAATCAAAATCATACATATTTAGGTTTGGAACATTATCTCTATTTTGAATCAAATATTATACTTCCCCAAAGTTATTTATAGAAGGAAACAAGTATAGAGACATTTGAATGGTTGTATTACTTGCTGAGATTGCTTCTTTGTATACTCTTGTATATCTCCCAGGGGACATTTGTTGGAGTTGTGAGACTCTCATATTCTTAGAATCATATCAATGCCAATGGTTGATGCATATATTCCTTTATTGTCAATGAATACCAGAACCAACTAAGTGATAACTATTGGATAGTTAGTGGCAATAATCCCAAGCTTGACCCTTGGTTGCTGAGGGAGACTCTCCCTTTGAGATTTGATTACAAAACATTACAAAACATAACACATGAAGGATACAAATACACAATAATAAAAAAATTTGGAAGACAAAATTTGCAACTTATATTATCTTCAAATATGTAAAATATTACAAAATATTGAAGCTCATGGGCTCCTCTTCAATCCTACATGCAACACTTGCAACAAATATTCCTTCAACAATTTGGTAGCATTTCAGTAGCATCTGGGTGTGACAAAAACTCCCTTCTCCTCTCATCTTTCTCTCCCCTTAGGGTTTTCATCACATTCTAACTTTACTAGCAAGCTCCTCTACCTCGAACCACCCACACCATTATCTAGCTCATCATTAAGATATTTGATAGAATTTACTAGATATTTCCAAATCTTGCTTCAAGCTGCCCAACATTTAATTCTATTATAGAGAATTTTCCAAATTGGCTCTCTATTAAACACAAGAATATGTTATGCATTAAAAATACATTCTCTTGTCAATTTGATCTAATTCAATCTCGATCACATCTACAATCTGTTCTACCACCTTTAAAATCAAATCTTCATTTACATTGGTTGCTAGTGTTGTTGGACCAATTAATTATTTCTCATGTGTTGGTTACTAGTCAAAACCCTTATTCACACTATCATAGCCACTGTAAATCTTTATATTCGAATATGGACCATCAATCTTCTCTTCGTGCTATGATCCAACGTTTCTCATTCATCTTCATATATTTAAAACCTTGCCATCAGATCAACCACCTTGGATCCTATGTCATTTATCTTCACTTAATAACAATCATCGTTGGATCAATTGCCAAACAATTTTCACTGTAGATCTCCTCCATACATTGCTTGTCATACGTGGGTCCACCAAAACGTGCATCCAAAGCCTGCTATACTGTGAGCTCTGACAACATGACAACAAAAACTTTGTGGGGCTTGCAAGTTGTTGCCATTTGTCATTCACATCATTGCCACACAACTCACAACAATGATGTGAATTTTTCTACCAAAAAAATCATCCTTCACCATTTTTCCTTATCAGCCTATCAGGTCCCACCATATGCCTTCCATTGCACATCACTAAGTCATTAAAAACCCGAACCTCAAAACCTCAAAGTTGCTAAGTTAGGAGGTTAGGAAACTCTAGAACCTCGTGGCTTAAGTTAGAAAAACTTGGAACCCTATGAATCCTCAACAACCTTAGCCCTTATTGAAATCAAACAAAAAAAAAAAAATTGGTGACATAGGATTTCCAGTACACCATGGATGCTCTTGCATCAGTTTCTATGCATGCTCTAGTTGATTTGTGATGTCATGTGTATCTATGACTGAAGCCATTGGTTGCATATGACTCGCATAACCTATGTGAGGAAGCAACAACTATTATTAGCATGGAGACTTGTCACTGACTTAGATTAATATCCACTTATGTACACTGGGAACTTGTGAAAAAGTTTGGAGAATGAGAGACATGTGAAATAATTCTTGCACCATTGGGACTTGTATGAGTTTGAGTATCTTAATATATATTGAGCCTCTTTTTTGAAGACAAATAGTGGGATGTACAAAGGTAGAGTCAAAGTAGAATAAATACAAAGACATCTTCATCAGGTCAGGTCATCAAATATGCAACTAGTTATTTGAATTATTAGGAATGTCAAAGAATTGACCCACTAAACAAAAAATAAGAAAAATCCAAGCAAAGAGACATGAAGTTGGTAAGTCACAAGAGCTTCTTGGTGATTTGGAAGTCAGAAAGACAAATTGTGAAGATAATAACAATTGCTGGATGTTGACAGTGGAGTCTTCAAATTCATTTATACCACCCATATAAAGGAATTTCCATTATTTGAAGAGGCCAATAATTAACTCTTTGAAGAGGATGATACAATATTTGGACAATTTGAGAGCTCTTATTTAGATAAGACAAAGTAATTAAGTTTCAGAATTAAGGAAAACAAAGCAAGCTTCCAATATAGTCACAAGTATTATTTGAGATGTTTATCATAATCTTGGAGGTTATTAGATACCTACTGTATAATTGGTTGATTTTCTAGTAGAGAGGCATCTATAAATAGGTAATTCCAACTTGCATTCTAAACAAAAAACTTTATAGTAGAGTCATCCTGTGAATGCTATCCCATGATACAAAAGTAGTGTCTTTAGATGTTGCATTGTTATTATTATTAATTAAATAAGTTCTTCAAATGGAATCATATCCATGCTTGTGTTGTATTAAAGAGAGTGCATGCATTAACACACTCAAAACTTTAGAATTGTAAGAATTGGAACACCTATGAAACTGGTAAATCATATAATATAGGTAATTCATCATTAGTTGTCTCACATCTTAAGATTAAGACACTTTTCATGTTCTTGTCTAATCCTATGTCTCACCTTAGGTATATAACCAAGGGTTTCTTAGACATTGTAAAAATAAGCTCAATTGATTCTATTTACATTGATTGATAGGATTATAGTTTATTCTTTTCATATTGATAGATTCTAAGTACTTTGTCCTTTCCATAGTATTTTAGATCTTGGGTGGCTATCTCCATAGCCAAATATTACAACAAGAAATGGTTTTTGGCTTTGGGCATATAAATTTCATTGTGAGAATGATTGCTTGGTTTGATCTACCTTTGGTATGAGAGGTTTACATCTATTTCTGCCATGTTTCAATTTGATTTGAATATCAGATTTTAACATCCCTTCAATATGAGAATGGTGAAGGAGGTCTTATTTTACATCGCTTGGTAAAAGTGTGGAACAAGGATAAGGTTTGATTTGTAGGTTCTCTCTTTATTCGTGGTATTCTTCTTGGATGTTTAGTTTTACATGTTTGAGTGTGAAGAACTTGGGAGAGCTATGGAGACCAGTGGTGAGAGAAGTATTGCAACATATTTTTTTAATAGGATTTGCATATCATTGTATGTTTCCTCAATGCTATGTAATGGAGGAATTAGTCACATGTACTCTATGTGAAGTAATATAGGTAGACTTGGTATGATTTGATCTATTTTTAGATTTGACATTACTTATGTAGTGAATTTTTTTGGATATATGTCTAGTTACCCTCTTTGATATCTTGGTTTGTTGGTTACCCACATGATGATGAGTTTGCATGTTTCATTGATTTTGGATCTATGAGTTATGTCGATTGTGGATTAGCTACCCACTTTCTTTTAATGGGATGAGTTGGATGTGGAATGTCTATATCCACAAGATTTTTTCATGGTTAATGTAGACTTTGTTGGTTGGCCTTGTTTGTGGTCATTTGTACATTGGTATGTTGCATTGAGATAGGAGGATGTATATACAAAGACTTGATTGCAAATTTTGGTTTGATATGCTGATGGTATATGAAGTTCTAGCTATGATTTGTATACCCTATTTTGAGGTATGGTTAGCTTGGATGAGTTTTAGTTTGTTTTGGTTGTTATTCCAACTTGTATGAGTAGGAAATTACTCATATCCTTTGTTATCATTTGAATTTTAAATGCTTGTGTTCATGTAAATAATGGTGTAGGTTTCAGTGACAATTGATATGTTTCACCTTGGCATGTTCTTTTTTCTTCAATAGGTGGCATGTTGGAGGATGTGAAGGAATTTTTTCTTGATGGTGGTTATCATGGTTGCTTTTGCATTTATTTTGTTGGAGCATGAAAGCATGGTGAAGATTCAGAAGGTACATGTTTTCCTAAGAGATGTTTTTTCCTTGTTTGTGAATCCTATGAGTGTATTTACAGTGTTGATGTCAAGTGGGAGAATGGTAGATTTAAGGTTCCATCCACCTTGTAAATCCCATGTCATAGTTCCAACATCCTTAGAAAGTGTCCCTAGACACTTAAGGTAAATTGGTAAAATATTTTGTAATATTAATTCTCACCATTGTTTGTAATATACTCTTAAGGGGTGATAGGTCCACTACCAGTGCTAAAGGTGAATTATGGACATAAATATTTAATATTATTTTCCCCACATGTGGATGCATAGAATGGGAGAATAAATGACAAGGAAAAGGATAAATGAGTGACTATTGGGATTCTCCAAGTGGGAGCTTGGAATCAGGAAACAAGTGTCTCTTGGTATTCCATTATTTATTGCATTTAATGTAATGTTTATCTCCCATTTTTGGGTGTGCCAGTTGGAGGGAAAGTATTGGAACTAAAATCAATGTCCTTTCACATTCTAAGAAGGTATTCCAAGGGTTGGGGACGTTTGGAATGAAGGGTCATCTTTGAGATCCTTGTTTGGTGCTTAAGATGTTTTTACTAATCTATAAAATTGGTTTCTTGGATGTAGAAAATATGAGCAATAGTTGAATGTAGAGTTTCATTGTAGGAACAAGGATATGTGGAGACATAAGGAGGTTGTTTTCAGGTACACAAGTAGTGCCATGGCTGAGGCAAAGAGGAGAATTGAAGTGAATACATATTATAATCTCATTTATTTAAGGATAATATATACTTTGCCTCTCTTCTTGATGGATTTTCTTTTCTGCAAGGGTTTCTCCACATAAATCCTATGTCAAGTGATGTTCTCGTGTTGCTGATTTGTGTTTCATTACTACTATCTTATGGTGACGTTTTTCTTTATATATTGTTATTATAACTTCACATAAGATGGTGTTAATAAACATGTTATGTTGGCTGATTTTTGGCATCATAAAGAAGATGGATCTAATCATGGTAGTTCCATATTAAGGCAACTTAATTATTAGATTTGAATATAAGTTTCAGATTTTCATGTTGCTATAGTCCAAGCCTTGTATCTCATCTATTGAAATCATATTTAAATAGAGATTGATTTTTTAATAGTTGCTATTGAGCATGTTTATTTCTCATCAAATACATGAGAGATCCAAAATTTCAATTACCGTACATAGATGCAGACATCTATAACCCTATTGATACTACCATTTGAAATAAAAATACGAAAACTTTAAAGTAGTATATCTCAAGAAATACTTTGATTGCAGAATATACACAAAATAGATCAGTTAAAAAACATTTGAAACTCTAAAATAAATGCAACTAGTAACTATGAAAGAAAACTCCATAAATTTTGCCAACATCTTAATGACTTGTACCAAAATATGATCTATTAAACGTGGATATTAATGACTTGTACCAAAATATGTTCTATTAAACGTGGATAATAACAAAAAAATGTTCTTAGGGACTCCATTGATTACATTGTATGCATAAAATCGATTAGCTGAAAAGGTTTCAAAACCTGACAACTAAAATCTACTGAGTGTCAAGCTGAGAGATCAAGAATAGGGTATGTAGAAATGCATTTGAAATATGAAAACAGGTTCAAGGCACGTAAGTTGTTTGACAGAATGTCTATTAGAGATATAACTAATTGCATAGAATGTTTACATTCATTGAAGAAGAAAAGAGTTAGGAATAGTTTAATGTATGCAAAATATGAAATCATGGTTATGCACATAAAATGTATGAAAAAAGTGGAGACGTAGACATGACAGAAGAAATGTTTCAGAAAATGCCAACAAATTTTCCATAGATGAGACAAAGAAATGTTTGAGAAAATGCCTTCCCCATAAGACACGTTCAAAATGCTTTTCCATGGTGGGTGCACACTTGGATTCCAGAAGCTTTGCAGCATCTTCCAAGCATATGTCAAATGAGAAATTTTAGAAAAAGATAGGGCATGTGGATCACCTAACAAATGCTTCGTTTTCAAAAGGGATTTGTGGAAAAGGCTTTGGAAACTTGGCGAGTACAAAGTTCAAAGTTCCCTAGCCTGCTTGACTTTGTTGAGCATAGTTGTAAACGTCATGGTAAGCACATGTACTAAGTGTAGAAACATATAACTGGCACATGAATTTTTTAGTAGAATTTCTCGAGGAAATTTGTTTATGTTAAGCAACTTTGAAATGGAGCCAAGTCATGTATAATCTTTTGACAAAATGTTCCAAAGGGGCATAGTCTAATAGAAGCTTGTAAATATTGGGATTATTTATAATATGAAGAAATGTTTTCAAACAATATTAAATAAATTTGTTATAATTTACTAATAGGCATGGGAATAAAAATTCTCTTTTAGAGTAGTGCAAAAGGTCACTAGGATATTTATATGTTGATTGAGAGGACTTTTGTATATGGATTTATATCATGGTGGAATGTATTAATAATATTTATTGTATATTATTAGAGATATGTGGTCAAACCATTGTTTATCAATAGAAATTAATTAGTTTAGATCTTCAAATGAGATGGGAAAATAAAAATGGTAATGGTGAAATAATAGACAATGAGGAAACTAGCTCAAAGTATACTTTTTCAAATAGATGTTTTAAGTAAATTGATAAGAAAGTAAAGAAGGATTTTTTAGAAATTAAGAAGCTTTTAATTTAGTTATAGGTCTTTTTAAATTTATGTATCTTGCTCAACTATTTCACATCAATTCTCAATGAAGGATTTGCATCAATGAGGTAATTAAAAAGCATGAGAGTTATATTGGATTTATTATTAATTCTCATATAGGATGGATTAGATAATTTGAAAGTATTGGATCTTGAAGCTTTTGGATCCCTTGGATTATTGTTGACACTAATATCATTTGATAGAATAGTTTATCTTAATGATATCCTCGTAAAGTACCTTATTAATGCATAGGAGTAGGTATGCAACTCTAATCCAACTCTTCTAATAATGGATTTGAGCCAAATAGTTACTTAAAGTCTCTTTCATCATGATAATATTTGCACCTTCTACAATAATATAAGGAATCAACCACTTCAAGGTACTCACAATGTCCATTGGAACACTAGCTAAGATATATGAACCATTTTTATAAGTTAGTCATTTAATTTAATTTAGGAGAATAATTTTTTTATATTCAATATCAATGAGCTTCCTCTCTAAATTTGAAGAGTGGTTTCATCTCTCATACAATTCTATTTTGTGTTTTTTGTAAAGGAAAAATGAAAATGATAACAATTTTTGGGGACTAAATTGTGAACAGGATTTAATAATTTGATGTTTCTATAGGAAAATCAAGTGTATCGCCTATGATTAGAGTCATTTCATCCTTGATGATAAGGTCTAAATCCAATTATGGAGAAAGATAGGCCTTCTTGATCCTAACATTTAGAAGCTTAATTATGCATATTCAAAAAAAGAAAATTTATTGCCAGTGATTCCTAATTTTATCAACATATATATTTGGATCCAGTCATTTCATCTTTAGAAAATGAATGATGATGCTCATTATGACTAATGTTATATCATTATCTTTTATACTATTTGGAGCCAACATAGGTCCCTTAACAATTGTAGTTTGTCATGGTTTCCCTCATAGATCAAGAATCATTTTCTAATGTTTCATGCCGATAACACATAATATCTTGATAAGAACCTTACTGCTTTTATCATAATATGTGTTATTTGTGGGTGGCACATGAGAATATTATTGAATTTTTTTCTAAATATTATTTGGAGCTCGTACATAAGTGGCTCAAGATCTTGATTGCAGGTTTAGTAACATAAAGGTAGATCAAGCAAAATAATTTGTTGTCATGTGTCATGCCAAGAAATGATAATCTAAAGATTTTTTTCTCAAATATCAAATTGTAATAAGGATTAAAATAAATTATTGATAAATCTACAATCCAATCTAATCAAAATTTAAAATATGCAATATAACTTTGAATCCATATCAAAAAAACATTGTAAGTTTTTTATCAATATTCTTCCATCAAAAGTACATTGATGAATGAATTTAATAAAATTTATGAACATGAAAAATATTAGCAGAAATAAATCAATAAATATAATATGACATGTTTTCTACTTCAAAAATAAAAAAATTGTCAATGTGGCAAACAGTTCCAAGTTATGGTGATCCTCTCTTGAAAATAGTAGTGACTAATGTGAAAAACTTGAAAGATAATTTAAATAAAATTTTGTAACTCAATAATATTAGAGATCATCATATTAGTTTTCGTCCTTCAAGTAAAAAGGATTGATTCAAATTATTTAGCTCTAGATGATACTAATTGGATGCCATATTTAATTGAAGAACAATATCTTTTAGGGAAATTCCTATCAGTTGAACTTGGCTCCACTGGTGGATCCATAGCTAAATGTTTCGAGTGTTTAGGGAGATACTGAGGTGACAACGACAAAGGAAGATGAAGCAACAACTCGGGTCAAGGTGAAAACTCTTTAGAAATTGAACATATGGAGGAGTAATGTCAATAATATTTTTGCATATTTTTGTCTCTTTTGAGAAGCTTATAATGTATGAAGGTCTATATTTTATATTGCCTTGGATGATATAGATTTTGTATAGGTCTTGAAAGACCAAGTGTTGATAAGGTCAAATCTAGCCAGCTTATACATACACACTACTTTCAATCTAATGTAGTATTAGTAGAGGTAGTTCTCTTTAGGGTTTTGAAAATGAATAGCTCTAATGATGGAAAAATTATATTTAACTCTTATTTTACTAAAATATAATATATACATGCTATATTCCTTTTACCAAAGAAAAAAACTAGTTCTAGTAGAAGTGTAAAAATTTCTCAATGTACATGCAATGCTCATATATCCCATTATTTTGAATTACCACTTTAGCCATCTAGCATAATCTACAATTTTTTACAAAAATCGTCACATCTTGTTGTAAATTGTGGCTAGTAATAATTGTCACTAACAAGAGCAACCACCTTATATCAACCAAAATGTCTATCTAATCTACCACTATGTTTCTTCTTTATCATGTTCTCTCACATAGAACTACTTGGAATACGCAACTGGATTCCTCTAAACAATATCCCATCTTGGATTAGGAAATACAACCATTTTACCTTATCTAAACTAACAAGTTCCATGCAAGTTCTACAAGCCTCTACAATTTCTATAGGTCTTTAGGGTACAAAATCATAAGCTCATCAAACCCAACAACCTCCACCTTCATCTTTGTCAATAAAATTTTCTCTCTACTTAAGGCACCTACAACTCTTTTTGACCTTCCACTCTTATGCTTCAAAACAAAAGTATAACTCTAGAAAAACTCAACCCATTTTAAGTGCCTTTGATTTAACTTTCCTTGACTATTAAGATATTAAAAAGCCTGGTTATTATTATATAAAACAAAATCTTTTGGCAACAAATAGTGGCTCCATTTCTTCAAAGCCTAAACTATAGCATAAAACTCATGATCATAGACAAAATATTTCTTTTTAGCATAATTTAACTTCTCACTAAAATAGGCAATAGCCTTGTACCTTCTTGAATTAAAACAACTCTTATGACACTTCCACTAGCATCACAATCTACTTCAAATACATTATTGAAAGATAGAATTACCAAAACAGGGTTATCTATTACTTTCTTCTTCAACATGTCAAAACTATTAGTTGCTTCTATATTCCACTTAAACTCTTTTCTATCCCCTCTCATTGTTTTAGTTAAGGGAGCATAAATGCTACTAAAATTCTTAATAAGCTTTATGTAAAAAAATTCTAGACCATGAAATGAACAAGTACCTCTATAACACTCCTCAATATAGGCCATTCAATGATATCCCTCACTTTGTCTAGATCTATTTTAAGACCCTCAACTAATATAATAAGTCCTAGATACAACAACTCTTTCTTCACAAAACTATATTTCTTTAGATTAATCAACAATTACTCCTCCCTTAACTTCTCAAAAAATATTTGGATATGCATTAGGTGCTCCTCCATTGTCTTACTAAAAATCAAAATGTCATCCACATAAACAATAACAACTTTTCTTATAAAATATTTCAATACCTCATTCATAAGCCACATAAATGTGCTTTGTGTATTGGTTAGCCCAAAGGACATGAATAATGACTCATAGAGGCCCTCTTTATTCTTGAATATTGTTTTCCACAAATCTCAGTCTCTGATATGGATGTGATGATACCCACTCTTTAGGTCAATGTTCATGAAGTACAAGTTGGCTCCACTCATACAATCCATAAGTTCTCCATCCTTGGCAATGAAAATATATTTTATTGTAATCTTATTAATTTCTTGAGAGTCCATACACATTCTCCATTATCCATATTTATTTGGTTTTAGTACTATAGGTATGGCACATGGACTCAAACTTTCTCAAATAAATCATTTCTTCAATAGCTCTTGAACTTTTCTATTCAACTCCTCATTCTTTGCAAGGGTCATTCTATGGGCTTCCTTATTCAAAAAATAGCTCTTGTTATCAAATCCATTTGGTGACTAATCTTCCTCACTGGTGGAAAACCCTCAGGTACATTATCTAACACAATGTCATGAAAATATTGTAACAAGTTTGAGACTTCTAATATATTTTCACCTTCATCTTTATTAAATCTAGGAATCAATGCATAATACATATGCACATGCTTCATACCATCCAAAACAATTTTTCCATAAAAAAAAAAAGTATGGCACTAATACACACCTTTTCATCCACTTCCTTCATTGTCTTCAACTTATGGTGAACCCCATCCTTTGTCAAGGAATAAGTGTTTGCATGTCTATTATGTATTACACATCAATAAAATTTCCATAGGCTCCCAAATAACATATGAAAGCATATATAGGCATGATATCACACAATACTTCATCATTGTAATTCCCAATCTTCAACTTCACTAAAAATTTCTCATTGAACAAATATCCATGGTCCTTTTGTAGCCATACAATCTAATACAAATGTGGATATGGATGTCTCCTTCTCTCCAATTGAAATTTGTTATCCATCTCCTCTAAAACAAGACTATCAATGCTACCATTATCAATGATAACATTACAATCTTTACCCTCACATTTACAACTTGTGTGAAATAAATTCTTCCTTTGAACTAGAGATTTCTCCTCATTTAAGAAGACCCTCCTTGTGAAAAGAAATTCTATTTCTACATCTTCATATATACATGCATCTCATGTTATTCCTTGATGTTGTGGATGCTTCTATGCTTGATATGCTTCTTCTCCACATTAGAAATAGGTTCCATGGAAGCATCCTCTTCCAATAATTCATCTAAACTTTCCTCTTCCTCTTTGTTCATCATTATTTTGTTCATGATGGCAGTAGGACTTATCTCCTTATTCGTTCTAATTGTTGCTAGCTTCTTCCTTATTCTTTTGGTCTTTGTTTCATCCTCCATATGATATTTTTTCAGTCCTTCCAACATGACCTCTTCCTCTTTTCTTGCTTTCAAATCTTCAATTCATCTTCTCTTCTAGCTTCAAGACAAATTGATATGAATATTCAATAATAGTTATCCTAACCAAAATTAGCTTCTCTGGAATTCTTAGATTCAACTCATTTATATAACAAGCTGCCTTCTACCTATTGGCCTCAAAATAGAATGTTCTGATCATGACCCTGTGAAACTATTCTATGTACTCTTTGACAAACCTTCATATATCAAACCTTGCATCTGTTTTAACAACTCTACCTCATAATCAACATGAATGGACTATCTCTTTAGATTTTCCACCAACTAGTCCCATCTTGTTATTTTCTCTTCCCCTCTTCTATTTATTTTAAATTCTACTTCCTTCCACCAAATATTGGCATGACCTTTTAGCTTGATCTTTGTAATTTTGACCCTCTCAAGGTCTTTCACCTCCTCATACTCAAATTAATCCATATAATTGGTACAATCAATCAACTCTTTTGGGTTAATATTTCCTGAAAATATAGAAACATCAATCTTTGGCCTTTTTCCAATCTTGGGGATGGTCTTAAATAATCTAATTTTCTCAAGATCGATTGCATCTTGTTATTTTTCAAATTATTTTTCTTCTTTATCTTTATCTTCACTTTTATCTCGTCTTCTTGGTTCAAACCCTCTATGCAACTCCTCTTCCAGTGCTTGAACTTGTCTTTGAAGGGCTCTAAAATCCTCTTTAGTACAACAATATTCCTTCAACTACCATGGTTTATTCATGAAGGAATTCTGATCACTTTTCTCAGAAATCCACAACCACAAGCCCTTGTGTAAACTACCTCATGTTCAACAATCTGGGTATGTGTAGGATCATCATGGAAAAAAATAGGCCCTTAAGTGGTAAAAAGTTTAGAAAAATTAGAGTTAGGCAACTTGACATAAAAAATTGAATAAGTTATCTATATTATTTAAAATATATGTAAGAATAGAATCTGTAGAAAATTGAATGGAGTTTCTAAACTACTAGGTTTATTTTAAGAAAATATATCTATTTGGTGAAAATTTGAAATTTCAATGTAGTAGTACTTAAATTTCAGGGAAAAAATAAGTAGGTGTATGTCTGACCACCCTAACAACAATAAAATGATAATATTTTTTTATAAAGTTTTATATATAAGTAGAGGACTCATGTATGGATGTGATGCATATTTTTTTGTAATTTTTTCAAGCAAATAATTAATTATGATTTTTTTATTACAATTTTTAAAAATTATTAAAAAATTGTATGTCTGACCACCTTAAATTGGTCAAAACTTCGTGAAATTCAATTGTTTCTTTTAATCCTATAGTATGTGAAGCATAGAATGTGACACATATTTCAGATTCAAAAAATGTGATACAATTTGAAAGGTATACATGTTTTTCGATTAGCCTAACAATCAAGACTTTAGTTGTAATTCAAATAGAAAATGAATAATAATTATTTATTTAATTTGAAATAAATCATAATTTGTATTGGTGGAAAGCTAAGAATCTTCTTTAAAAACCCTTTTTGTTTCGTCAATTTTGGGTAAAACATAGTCGTCAGCCACATACCCTACACATACTCATCATACCGCCACTTTTTGGCCCATCATGATCTTGCACATACCCATCTATTTAGATATTAAAAAACTCTTGCTCTAATACCACTTGATGAGGGGACTACTCCACCCAACACCCACACATAACATTAGAAAAAATATTAACATAGAAAATTGAAGAAAGAAAACAAACCACTTTTGATAATTAAATTATAGATTCAGAAATTGCAATGCTACAACCACATGTGCTTCTTTCACTACAAAGAAAATAAACTCTAAAAGAAATCTCCACAATTTGGAGCCATAATCTACACTAATGGAGCCACCTCCCATAATCTTTGTTTAACCTTTTATTTGAAACCAATAACTACCTTAGAATAGTCTTGAAAATGTAACTCCCCTTTTTGTTTGGGCATATAGAACCTCTAACCATTCATTTTCTCACCAAGGAAGATATTTTAGTGAAATTTATGTTTTGGCAGTACAACGTTTTGGAGCTATAACTTTTGACTCAGGTGTGATTTTCTATTATACTATATTGTTGGAAATTTCTCAAAAGAGATCTACAACATTGAATTCATTTAAAGATAATTTCATCCATATTTCGAGCTTTTTTGAGGCTTCTAACAATTTTAAATTTAAGTTGGAGCTATATTGGAGAAATTTATTAGGATGAGAACTTTAATATCTCCAAAACAATACATGATATTGAGATGATTCTTTTTCCATTAGATACATTCTTAATTCCTCTTCCTTGGGGCAAATTTTTAGGTCCATATGTGTTTGTTTAGGCTGGCTTACTAAAATATTAAGTGATTTTTTTACTTGTTTGGACTCTTGACTATCTTGCAACCTTTACGTGTCATCATGAGACTCAAAACAACTTAAGGAAATAAGGAAAACCATCTTTTGAGTGATGTAGTATTTCCCTTGTACCAATATATTCTCCTACATCATTTGATAAAATACCTTTAAAAAGTGTTAGTGAAGATTTAAAATTCTGTTGCACTTATACAAATTTTGTTAGGATTAAGGTTTCATCCACCATGTAAATCCTATTTCATGGTTCCGAAATCCTTGGAAAGTGTCACTAAGCACTTAGAGTGAATTGGGAAAAATATTCTATAATAATAATTCTCATCATTGTTTCTAATATATTCAAAAGGGGTAATGAGTCCACTAGCAATGGTAAAGGTGACTTTTGGACATAAATATTTAATTTTTTTTTTCTACAAGTGGATGCTTAGAATGGGAAAATAAATGATAGGGAAAAGGATAAATCTCTATTTTTTTGGATTCTCCAAGTTGGTGCTTGGAATGGGGCAAAATGTGGCTCTTGGTGTTGCATTTATTACATGTATTTGATGTAATGTTTATCTCCCATGTTTGGGCACCCAATTTGGATGGAAAGTATTTGAGCCAAAACTGGTGTCCTTTCACATTTTGATAAGGTGTTCCAAAGGTTGGGGATGTTTGGAATGAATGGTCATCTTTGGGATCATTGTTTGGGGCTTAAGATGTTTTCACACATCTATAAAGTCAACATCTTGGATGTAGAAAATATAAGCAATAGTTGAATGTACAGTTTCATTACAAGAACAAGGATAGGTTGAGGCATAAGGAGGTTGTTAATAGGTACATATTTTTTTAAATGGTTGAGGGAAAGAGGATAATATAAGTGAGTGTATTGTAATCTCATTTATTTGAAGATAATGCATACTTGGCCTCTCTTCTTAGTGGATTTTTTTTTCTCGTAAAGGTTTCTCACCATAAATTGTGTGTTATGTGATGCTCTTGTGTTATTGATTTGTGCCTCATTGCTACTATCTAATGGCAATTTTATTCTTTATATATTGTTGTTTTAACTTCACATAAGATGGTGTTAGTAAGCATGTTATGTTGGCTGATTTTTGGCATAATAAAGAAGATGGATCTAATCATGATAATTCTATATTATAAAAAAATAATTTTTATATTTGAATATAAGTTTTAGATTTTCATCTTTTGATTATTAGGTAAAAATAGGTTTTGAAGGGACTTGAAACACTTCACATCAAAATGTTGTTGAAACAAAGGATATCACAGTGAAAATAATAGCCCACAAACAACAAAATAACAACAAAACAAAAGACTAGAACAAAAGAAGAAAAATAACTACTTCATATTCTTCAAGGTTTTAGCCACCTCCAATTCATGATTGTAGTGTATATTAACTAGAGATATCAACTCGATCTTCTATTCAAAGGATTTTTCATGCTCCCACAAGTCCTAGCACTCGTTCCCTTTCCATCATCTAGTGTAGCCTTTTTATCCTTATCTTTATTAGTAACATCCATACCCTTCTAGGCAATATATAGTTGGTCCTCCCTCAAATCATTGAGTTTCTCTAAAATAACCTTGAGGGAATCCACACTTTCTTGATGGAATAGTGACTAACATGCATCAATTTTTGAATATCCTCACCAATATTTTTCACCTTGGTCTCGACTTCTTGCAGACATTCCTCATAGTTTTCCATACCTTGAAGGTGGTCTTCACAATCTTTTTGAAGTTAGAAAAAAAAATTCACATCTAGAATCCTATCAATTAACAACTTACAAGGAGGCACCTTACTATGAGTGATAAAATTTTCTTTAAGACTTTTGATTTTAACATTAATTTTGTTGAATTCATTCATATTTCACTTATCTAGCTTGAGGTTGTAAGTTTCCACCTCCTTAGCCATGAATAAAATGCCCAACATATCCATGTTCTCATCATCAACATATGAAAAATCATCAAAAAGAGGGTGTATTAGATTTTCATGTTGATGTATTCCAAGCCTTGTATATCATCGATTGAAGTCATATTTGGATAGAGGTTAAATTTTCAACAATTTGTATTGAACCTATTTATATCTCATCATTTGGTATCATAGCTTAAGGTGAATTTGGTTCTTGATATTCTTTTTTTCTTTTAATTTCTTAGCTTGGAAATCTTGTGGAATTTTTTAAGAAGGAATTGGAGGTTGTTGGAAGGCTTGTAGGGCTGCAATGAATGTTCAATGAGTTAACTTTTTTTTGTAGATTTTTAAGATTTAAAACCATAGATATTGCCAATGTGATCTATGATGGGCATTGGAAGCTCATGATTATGGATCTTTATGGAGTTGGTTATGCTTTTGTAACTTGGAGCTCTTGTTTGACATTATGTGTATATACTCTTCTTTGGTGGTTTTCTTTCTTTTTCTTGTGGTCATGTGCAATGAGAAGGTGTTCATGTTGGATGGGTAGAGATAACCTAGTCACACAAAGAAGCACCCTAATTTTGGACTATAAAATGGAGTTCCTATTATGGTTTCATGGTTTTAGCCCTTGGATACATGAAAGAACTCGAAGTTAAGAAACTAACCTCTTTTTGATTTATGGAGTTGATATGTTTCAGCTATTATAAGGTCCTAGACAACTTAGTTTTCCTATTTGGTTGCATTTTACTCTTAACTTCAACTATGCATTTGTAGATCTATGCTTATTCCATTATTTAGATAACATGTTTGATGCAAATTTTTGTATGGTTAAATATATTTTAGATTTCAAAAGACGATTTTGCATGCTCTACATGCTAAATAAAATATGTGGTATGTATATTTGTGATAATAATATATTCAGGGATTTCTTGATGAAGATAATTATAGGTTTATATGGCTTCTTGGAGGATTCTTACTAATATATGGTTACTCTTGTGTGGGTTTTTTTGGTAAATCAGATCTAGTATTGACCCTAGAGTTTAAGTCTTGAAAATCCACATATTATATATATATATATATATATATATATATATATATATTACATGATACTTATGGGCATGTGCAGGATCATCATGGAGAAAACAGGCCCTTAAGTGGCAAAAAATTAAAAAAAAATAGAGTTAGGGAACTTGATGTAAAAATTATATATATATATATATATATACATGATATTTATGGGCATGTGCAGGATCATCATGGAAAAAACAAGCCCTTAAGTGGCGAAAAATTAAAAAAAAATAGAGTTAGGCAACTTGATGTAAAAATTGAATAAGTTATCTATATTATTTCAAAAATAAGTAAGAATAAAATCTATACCAATTTGAATTTAGTTTATAAACTACTAGGTTTATTTACCAAAAAGAAATCTATTTGGTGAAAATTTAAAATTTCAATGTAATAGTACTTAAATTCCAAGGAAAAAATAAGTAGGTGTTTTTCTGACCACCCTAACCACAATAAAATGATAATATTTTTTTATAAGATTTTAGATATAAGTAGAGGACTCATGTTTGGATGTGATGCATATTTTTTTGTAATTTGTTTCCAAGTAAATAATTAATTATGAATTTTTTATTACAACTTTTAAAAAATATAAAAACTTGTATGTTTGACCACCTTAACTTGGTCAAAACTTCATGAAATTCTTCTTCTTATTTTTTAATCCTATAGTATGTGAAGCATAGAATGTGACACATATTTTGGATTAAAAAAATGTGACAATTTTTGAAAGTTATAGATGTTTTTCAATCAACCTATCATTCAGGACTTTAATCATAATTCAAATAGAAAATGAATAATAAGTATTTATTAAATTCAAAGTAGTGCATAATTATTATTGCTGGAAATATGAGAATCTCCTTTAAAAACCCTTTTCGTTTTATCAAATTTTGGTAAAAAAAAAGTCGTCAGCCACATACCCTACACATACCCATCATATCGCCACTTTTTGGGCCATCATGATCCTGTACATACCCTTATGTGGAGTTGAATTCTTTTCAATTATTTGAGATTGGAGCACTAATTATGTATTTCTCCTTTGAGATGTTACATATGTGTAGGGTGGCTTTAGAATAGTGGTTTACACTTTATTAGAGGAAGGAAATTTTGCATTTTTCTTGTTCACCATATTTCATGGGTTCGGCCAAACACAATGGTTCGACCGAACTGATGCTTCGACCAAACCAAAGAAACCCTAAAAAAAAAACAATATCTAAATAGGTTCGGTCGAACATGGGTTCGACCGAACCCTCTAATATGACAAAAAGAAAAAATTCGTTCATTTTGCCCTGTCACTTTTACTATTTGTTTTACCAGTCACTGTCCCTACTGTCCCTGGTGCATGCAGCAACTTGAGAGCGTGACGACAACCAAACGAAGGTGTTTCTTTCCGGCCAAAGAAAATTTGAGTTCGTCTATTCAAAATTCATCATTCCAATTTGGATATCGAGCACTATTGACAGGTTAAAATGAATTCAAATTGCATTTGTTTGAAAGTTTTTCAAGCATTTTCAATATAGTATTTTACTTCCCTATCAAAACTATCAACTAAACTACACCCATTGAACTTGCATTTATATTTGGCATGTATTTTAACTTGTTCAATTTTTTTAAATGAATCCAAGGGTTTGAGTAAAGGAAAATGAGTTTCCTCCCAAAGTTAGTGCAAAGAAACATTATAATGGCTCTCAACATAGTCTAAAAAATGGAGATAAATAAATTCCTAAAGACTAGAAGTGTAGGGGTCAAGGTCACAAAATAATTTTAAAACTACAAATTTAGGGTCAAACTTGTAGATGAAAATGTAAATTTCATACATGTAGGAGTGAACCATGAAAGTCATAGCTTGGTTTGTTAAGGTGTCATAATATTAAATCTTATAAAAAATCAAGAATCATATCATTGATTATGTACATTACAATAAAATATCTCCATATAACAAATGAAGCTAAAAACCCTAACCCTCTTTGTCAATTCTATAGTGTGCTTGCTACATGAGTAATTTTTTTTATGAAAACCATGTTTAGGAATGAAAATATCCAATCCCTTATGCTTTTAAACTAAAGTTTGCAATGCTTATGGTTCTTTTGGCCTTATAGATTCTTGAATCATTTTATAATATAAAACCTACATATAACCTACTTTGGCTCTAATAATTGTAAACCCTTTAGGAATTCTAAATTGTTGCATCTTGTCTTGATTTTCCCACCATTGTTATTCCTTTTGAAATTTTTACAACTTAGGCAAAGAATCCTTGCACTTATATAGAGGATCCTTAGGTATGTTCTTAAAATTATTTAAGGTTAAATGACTTAATCTAAAATAAAGGCATATACGGATCTCTTGCAATTGTAACCTCTTTACTAGTGTTCAAACATATTTGATACCTTGATGGCATGACATAGATGATGTTGCTTGATATTGTTTTATCCATGGATACCCAAGTAAAATATGAGATACATCTAAAGAACAAATAATATGACATAGAATAAGAACTTCCCTCATCTTTTAGACCAAAAAATTAAGGTAAAATAATGTATCCTATAGTTTCAATCAACATATCATTAGTCAATTTTAAATAAACCCTCAAATATGCATATGCTTGTTTATAAAATGATGATAAAACAAAAATTATTCAATGCATACATTTTATTGGTGAGTAAGATCAATAAACACACCCTTACATGGTTCATGATCCACACAAAACCAAAGGACCATTATAATTATTTGGTAATATCTCACAATGTGAAAAAGGTGTCGAAAAAATTAACATACCTAAACCGTAAATTGACTTGTCATAAAGTGGGTGGGTAGCTTAGTGGTGGAGATTTGCATCCTAACTAGTTCATGGAAATTTCAACATGGTATTAGAGCCAAGCTAGGTGCATTTGACACCTATGTTGTGGCTCAAGGGAGTGTGTTGGAGAAATGATACACACCTAAGCCATAAAAGGACTCATCACAATGTGAGCCATTAGCTCAATAGTAGAGCATCCTAACACCAAATGGGAGGTCCTAAGTTTGAATACTGGTTAGTCCATATAAATTTCTATAAAAGTCAATCACTCTAGTACATAAGAAGAAGAATAAGTACCCTTATAATTTTTATTAATACCAACAAATCATTCCTCACATACATAGGTGAATCAATGATTTCAAGCTCATCAACATGTATATGTACCTCAATCTCATGACCCTCATATAAAACCATTTTATTAGATTTATTTAGTGTAAAATATTTAAATTTTCATTAGGAGGAACAATTGAAGGATTGACCCCAATATTAACCCCCTCAACTTATTTTTTTTTATCAATCAAATCCTTAATCAATTATTCCTTAATCCCATAAAATGTTGAGTATAATTACTATTAACTCTACAATTTAATAACAAAATTCTTTCTCATTATATCTTTTGGGAATAACTTTAGATTTATCTAATGGCCTAATAGGAGGAAGTGTAATCATGCAAGCACTAAGTAAATTTTGAAGCACATTTTACAAAGGAAAAAGTTGGAGGCTTTAGAGTCACAATTATATTAGAAACATTTATAATGTATAGTTTGTATAATGGTAATTTCCATTATTTTTTACTATCCTTTTGGAAATAATTTTTCTTTTCAAATTTACAAGGGTAGGATGATGTAGATGAAGCATTAGAAGATCCATAATTAAGTGCGGTAGCCTCTAACAACTTTAGTTCTTAACATTCATCTCACTTGCACATGCAAATGTTAAGAATGTATATACTTTGTAGATCCTTGTTTACAGTCAAAAAATCTAAAATAATAAACTTCAATCCAACATTCCCAATATTTGCATTGACCAATTTCAATATTAAAAAATAGACCCAAATGGAAGATAATACTATTAAATTTCATGGGAAGAACTTAGCCAATAACTTGTCATCATACACAAAATCCAAATATGTAGCACTAAAGAACCTTGAATGTGTCATGGGATCTCCTTTAACATTGTGCATCTCAAATCTAGGATCCAAAAATCCAACAAAAAATGGATATGTAAAATTTTCAATAGAAATTGAATTGTGTTTGATTTTTATATGTATGTCTTTTTTTGTTTCCATTAGGTAAGGAATCAACATTACTTTTCATCTCAACAAGCCTTTAAACATTAATGTCAAGGGTAGATAGAGGCACACTAGGATTAAGGACATGAATGAAAGTGGCAAGATGAGAAATGGAAGGTGGTGTATAAATTTGTTGTGACATAATAAATGAGTGTGGAGTGACAAAGACTTGCATAGGAATATCACAGTGAGGGGAACATGGGAAGTGTAAAAAAAACCAATGAGAACTAATGTGGAGACAAGAGAACTATGTGCATCATAATAAGTAATCATGAGATGAGATCTAGGAAAAAGGAGAGGATAAATTTGGGGAGATTTGGTGGAAGGAGAAATAAATTGCATAAGATAGATAGGAGTACAACAATAAGGAGGAATACATGAAGAAGAAGCTTGGGATGGAGGGAAAATGGAACATCATTCAAAGGGATTGTTGAGCTTATCCTTTTACCTATTTAACTTTAAGTACTTTCTTTCCACATGGCTTATTAATCAACATAGTATATGAAGGAGATCAATCATTGTACTAGGATTAATATTACTAGCCAAATTTGCAAGATCCAAAGAAAGGTTGTGTGCATCAAAGCTATATCTTGATTACCATTTTCTCAACAAGGGCCTCATGGTCAAATGATTCTTCTCCATTATGATAAATTTAGTATCATGCATATTCCCAATCATACCAATTTTAGCTTGATTCACAACCATGGTGGGATTGAACTATGACTTCTTATAGTTAGGAAAAGAGGATGATTTTGGTATTAGAAGGAAATAAGGATCGAACAATGTTTAGATTTGATTAAGAAATTAGACAATGAGAAAGCACTTAAATCTAAAAACTAAATAAGATTCAAGAAAACCTTTAAACTACTTGGGTATCAAAGAATGATTTACATAATAAAAAGTTGAAAATCTACAAATAGAAATACCAAGTTACAAAAACAAGAATAATCGTTATGGTAATAGAAATCTGAGAAAATGCTTCCTCTTAAAAAACATAACATTAAGTACCAAAACATGATTCAAGTACCAACACATTCAAGTACCAAAACATTAAGTATGATGATTGGGATGAGAGGATCAACTTGGGGAGGATTATTATAACATCATTAGTTGGAACTTTTTAATTTTATCTCTTTGTGTTCCGTGTTGTTTTTAATGTTTTTAATTAGAGTGCGGATGATGTTAATATACATTTAATGATGCATTTTGAAATTTATTTAGTAAAGGTCTCATTTTGTACATCTTTAGTAATTGTATAAAAATTTGGAATATTTTGGTTAATACATCTTATTGGAAAACCATTCATTGAAAATTTTTGAAGCCCACAACCGAATGGTTTGTGATGACCTCTTGCCTTCAAAAATTTCTATTATGCTCATCAATTTCAAACCATTTTGGGGTTCTTGAATGTTTTTAAATTTTAACAAACTCATTACAAAAAGATGGATTTTGAATTTCTTTTTCTTTTTCACATTTAGGTTCTCTATTCTTATGTAATTTGGAGACACATTGAGTTTCATTGGTTTATGTGAGATATTTATAACAAGTATGCAATAAAGTCAAACTTTATTAGATTTGATTCAAGTAATATGACATATTTATTTTGCTTTCCAATCTATAATTTTTTGATGTTCTCAAGGCTATATAATTGAAGTTCATTTATGTTAACAACTATTAGATTAAATATTTTTATCCCAATTATTTTCAAATGATTATATACTTTAATCTTTGTATTCTTATTCTTTCTTTCATCGTTTCATTTATAATTTGAACCATTTAAGGATGCTATGTTATACATTATAGTTGTCTTCCAATTCTTTTTAAATCAAGTTAATAGTATGAAAATATTATTGATGAGTAGATGAATTATTACAAGTTCTATTTTAGATTTGTATTCTTTTTATCTAGATATATTATTTACCAAAGTCTCATTGTTTTTTTTAGATATATAACATGGAAAATGTAGATCATGTTCCATCTGTGCTAGATTCTTTGTTTGCAAATACTAGTAATGAGATAAAAAAATTAAGAGATTCATTAGCACAGGGTGCAAACTCGGGGATATATAATGAACCATGCATGTTAATATTGCATAGTCTAGAAAAACTAAAAGATGAACTTGAGAGGACTAGTGCATATTCCCTAGACAGAGTGACTACTATTCTTTCCCGCATGCAGGAAGAAGTACATGGTGATGTTCCCCTTAAACAAATACAAGATAGTTTCACCAAAGAAATGATAAAAGCCACTTGTTTTCCATTTTATCAAAATGTGCTTAAGGTTAGGGGATACCAAGTCACTAGATGTGTTGATCATGCTATGGCCTCATTGATCTACCCATAATTTCTAGCAGCACATGGTCTATACCCAAACAATGACCAGATTCCATTGTATTTTATTCAGCAGTTGTATGTTGAGGTCCATTTGGGCCTCAAAGTTAACTACCTGGACATTCCACCATATGTTGGTCAGAGGCATGGTAGGATTGCTGATAGGCCCACCTATCGTCGAGTAGATAAACCACCCCCAATGTTTAGGGTATTGGTTGGTGACAGGTTTCCTACTCTCACCCCAGCTCTAGCCCCCATAGTAGATGAGGTTGTTGTTGCTTCCCAAAAGGAATCAATTGGCACTGTAGGTGACATTGCGGCTGCCACCACTAGGATATTTGATGATCGTGTAGGTCAGTATTTGATATCTAGACATTCCTGATCCACACCATTTTCAGCACAGTGGACCACTATGGATCCTTTTACAATGACCGACATCCCTACTCCTACACAACTTGATGCACTTACAGGAGATATGTCACGCATGACTCTACATTGTTTGGTCGAGGACTCAAGTGGAGGCATATGCCTATTACTGCATCAGAAATGTAATTCCAGATATGGCGTTAGAGATCATTAAAGACATAGAGGTCATTCGCGTCATAGGGATCCCATCACTCACTGAAAGCACTAGTAAGGATCATAATCCATCTACGCTCATATGTTAGCGTACGTATCATGGGTTTTACTGATATGTTGATTGGTTTTGGTTCATCATCACCGGTGCCATCTCACCTTCATAATCCTCTACATTCATCATTTTTGGCACGACATGGGATAGATCAGATGGATGCAGATATTGATTTGTCGCTTGATCGTTTGGTCCATATGGTGGAGGCGAATGTTTCAAAGGACTTAGGTCATCCGATATCAGATGATGTGCATGTATGTGTGCATGTGCATGTTTTAATTCTTTTTTCATTAATTTTTAAATTTCTTTTTAACTAGATATTCATTTAAGTTGATATATATGTGTATATATATTGTTATAGGTGGACATACCTCATATCACTCCTAGCCTTGGTCCAGATCGTGTGCATGATATATGTGACTTTGTGGATGAATCTACTATCAGTGGACATGTGAGTTTTCATAAAATATATATTTATGTATGCATAGATAAATACAAGTTGTAGATTGATATTTAAAAATACAAGTTCATTTAAAAATAACTTCAAAATTTATTTTAATAAAAACATATATATTAACACATCTTGTACACAATTTTATTTATGTGGCTTAGCACATCCATCAAAGCAGACTGCTTCTCATTCAGATGGCCATTCGCCTAGGAGTAGACATTCTCCTTATTAGCCATGCATTCTAGATTTATGATCTTTATCACATGTGTATTTGATTATATGATGATCTTTAAAATAGTCACTGATATTTGATGATCTATAACTTAGACTTGCTTATATGATATACATACATTTGCTTATTTTTTGATCTTTAGTATTCGACAATAGATGATCTTTAATTTACATTTTTCTTTTATGATATATGTACATATATTTTCTTATATGATATATACATACATTTGCCTCTTTGCTTATAATATGTGTTATGTTTATATGTATTGAATCCCTTTACATATATGTACATGTGTTTGTTTATGGTTTAAACATGTTTACACATAATATATGTATGCATTTGCTTTAAATATTCAATATACATACATGTTTTCTTATTTTATGATCTCTTACAACTTACATTTCCTTATATTCAATATACATTTGATCTCTAGTAGAATTTTAGGGAAATCAATGTCATTTTATAATTAAGTTCATTCATGTTGATCACAATAAATATTTTTTTTTAAATGACTTAAGCAACATGAACCATTGAGCTGAGAACAAGATATAATCTTTTTGACAAGTAACTTGAAATTCAATTCAAATATAATTTTAAGAAAATTCAATTCAAATTATATCGAGCTATTATACGTTTTTTACAAGTAACTTGAAATTCAATTCAAATATAATTAAGAAAATTTAATTCAAATTATAAATTCTGTATATACATTTTTCACAACTAACTTCAAATTCAATTCAAAATATAATTAAGAAAATCTCAATTCAAATTATACCTCTAATATTTATACATTTTTGGACACTTTACTCAAAATTCTAAAATTACTAGATATGTTAGCATACCTATGAATCAAAATAACACAAACTCCAAAATGAAATAACTTTGTTTGCTTACTACTTGATTCATTTAAACTAGATCTAGTTATTCCATGTACACTTGAATAATTTTGATCACTTGAGCCAAAGCAGGACGGAGAAGTTTTGCAATACTTTATCAGTGAGAGGCAAATATTGAGCTCAACAAGTTTTCATTTTTATCAATCAAGGAAAATTTGAGGATAATTTAACTAAGTTGGTAGAGGACTTGTTTAGAGTCATCTTTAAGTTGAAGAAGAAAATGGGACAACAAAGAAAAGAAAAAATGCATTTCAAACGAAAATTGTCAAAAGAAGAAGAACAAAAGAACAAAAGAGGCGTGATCAAAACTTGGAAAATTATCATAGAAAGAAACAAGGTACATGCTTTTTTCTTCTCTCTCTCACTCTCAAGTGTGTGTTTAGTACTTTTACCTTGAAGGTTTCTAACCATCATTGCACTTAAATGACTATAAATACTTTTAAATATCCTCAAGTCAACTTGGTCATGCAAGTTGCAATGTTTATATGATCCTTGACTCCAATTCCTTAAGCCAATTCTTTTTGTTTCAATATTTATAGTGTTTTGTGTCTTTCATATTTTATTTTCATCACTTCAATGTTCTCAAATTATTTTTATGTTTTATGCTCTAGGGATTCCTCAAGCAGGAGTTGAGCCAAATCTAGATATTGGATCAAACGAATTTGTTGAAGAACACATGGACCTTGAAGTTAGGGAGGAGACTCAAGTTCAGACAATTCTTGTTGGAGAGGGGTCAAGATTACTTCCTTCTACTGGTATGGATGAGCATATAAAAATAGCACAAACTTCTCACTTATAGCTCATCATGTTTTATCAATTTGTTTGCTTGCATACATAAACTTCACTTATATATTTAACATCATCTCTCACTTTTGTTTGCAAAATATTTTGTGACACATGTGTATGAAGGGCTCAACAAGATGGAAGTTTTCATGCTCAAGTCGATCCAAATGTATACATTGGATCAAATCAATCCGCTCAAGAATGCATGGTCCTTGAAGATAGGGAGGAGGCACAAGTTGAAACAATGCATGTTGGAGAGAGGTCAGGATCACTTCCTCCTACTCCAGGTATGGATGAGCATAATAAACTAGTTGAGAAGGTGGGTAAACAAATTTCTCATAGAAATTTAGATCATTTACTTGAAATGGATATGGAGAAACTCAAATATTATGCCAACCAGCCTTATAATAAGAGAAAAAGGTCAATGACTAAATCTGTAAATGGAATGATCAATCATCATTTCAATCATCTTGATACACTTGAAAAAACCCAATTGTTATCAATAAGCATTTCTTTTGTGATGAGCTCAAAGAGTCATTACAATTGTTGGGTGTCCAGTCATCATCAAATAAGAAGAAACACATGGGATTACAAAAGGATATTATTCAAAATGTTAAAAAGGGTTTAGATTCCATTGGGAAAGGATCTTGAATTGTGGATAAGGCCACTACAAGAAGGGTGATGTTGACATCTATTGTACATCAAGATATAGCAAGAAAAAGAAAAATGTCAACACTTTCAACTGAAATTGGTTATAGTAGAGCCACATTGATAAAATATAAGAAAAAGAGAAAGTGATGAGAGTTTAGCAATTAAGCAATCATGTGTAGAAAGCCCCCATCTCGAATGTGATTGAAGATGTTGTTAGAACTTGTCCAAGTTTTTGGCATGATCAAACTCATTCCATCATCAAATACTAGAGATGTTATGAGATATATAGGATTGACCTAGTATTTATGAAAATCATATCAAACATTGGCTACACACAACACAGTTTGAGATGTATATGAACTTTGTAATGCATATTCATATAAAGATTGGGCAAACAATGTTTCAAAGGTTAAAGCCATATTATGTGAAGATAAACAAGTTTTTTGAGACTTGTTGTTATCATATTGAATTTGATCTCTTCTATCAGGTGTTTCAAAAGATGAGAGAAGAAAGATGTGGGTTTCAAAATGCACCTCCTAAACAAGCAAGTTTGTTGATAAAGTCTATATTATGTGATCATGAAAATGGACCTCAAATAAATTGCATAAAAGGAATTTGTGAGACATGTGGAAATTTGGCTAAATTTCCTTCAAGAATTGAGGATACTGACCTAACAAAGACAGTAAATTGCAAGAGGTAAGTACTATTTTTAGAGAGTTTATTTGTTTCAATTTCTCATAGATCAAGCTATTTGGATTCTCTTTGATGTAATGTTTCATTGATCAAGTGTGGTTTATTAGTTATTCACATAGTTTATTGACACAGTACAAGTATGGGGTTGCAAACAAGTTTTGGGAAAGAATCCACAAGGTTGATCTATGTAGAAGAGGAGATTCCCATTGAAATTCTATGTTTATTTTCAAAAATTAATGTACTTACTCATACATACATCATTCATTTTTGCTATGGCAAGCACAATTCCAAACATTGAGTAGATACTTTCCCCTACGGAAATTTCTATCAGTATTGATTCAGAAAATTACTCCTTCTACATCAAAAAGGAGATCAACGAGTACTTTTCAAAGCATATCACTATTATGGTTCATGTGTGTTATCGACATGCACAATCAGAATTGGATGGTGTTAAGAGTACAGATGAAGAACGAGTCATTAAAAAAAATATCACTTTTATATTAGTGATGATAAAGAGCATGACACACTTTTTGTCCAACATTGTTTTACAATATTTTTTGAGAATTTGAGAAGTAGGGGTGTCAAATTTGAAAATCATTTTGTATGGTCAGATGGATGTGTGGCACAATTCAAATCTTCATGACCATTCTATGCACTTTGTAGATATCATAAAATCTACAAAATACCACATGTTTGGAGTTTTTTTGAGAGTGGGCATGGAAAGGGTGAGCATGATGGAGCAGGAGCTTGCATCAAACGAGCTTTAAGAAAGCATCAAATGAGTTATCCAGAAGATCATCTATACAATGCACATGATGTTGTTGAATGGTACAAGAAACACTTTGCATCAAATGTGGTCAGCACATCTTCAAGAACAAACCGACACATTCCACATAGAGTGTTTTGGGAGATATCGGGTATGTATAAATTACATTAAATCAAAAATTTGAATTTATTTAAATTTAAAATATATATACATATTGTTCACATAAGTTTTTTGTTGTACATATGTATCTAGGCATGGATAGAAGATCGATGCATGGATGCAAGAGGGTAGAAAAACAAGATCTTTGCATTGTGTTAGGAGTTCATATAGTCGCCATGGATGGATATCAGACACAAAGAATTACTCTTGTTTTTGCACTAAGTGCACTGAGGGAAACTTTGATTATGCATGCAACAATCAAGAACTTGGATATGTTGGTAAATGGGATACAGTGCCACTACTTGTTTCAGAAACATATGATGAAGACGAGGAAGAAAGATTTGAAGACATTCCTTTGATTTCAATTGATTATGACCATATTTCAGGATTGGTTAGAAAAGGTACACATGTAAGTTTTCAATAATTTAAATTTTATTATATATATCTAGTTAACAATCTTTAGAGACATTTCTAACTTTTTTATATTTGTTTTGTGTAAATTTAGTGTATAGGAGATTTTTTTGCAGTCATAGCAGAGCCTGAAAACATCGAAGGTGTTAGCTATTATTTATTGCATTGCACAGAAGAGAGGAATAAGCTAACCAAACCTAAAACAAGTGATGGAATGTTATTTCCCACAAGTGAGTTTGAATTTAAAATTTTATATATGTACATTGTATTCACATGTGCACATTACATTATAAACATTAAATATATATTGTACAAACCTTGTGCATGAAAATATTGCACACACATTCATATGTCTTACCTTAGGTTCATGTTTACCATGCAGGTTCTGTTGTAGTACAAGGGACATATCTAAAGCAAGTCAAATTTGTTCAGCATGGGATTCATTGTGTTGAATATCAACCTGATAACAAGGTATATCAATATAGTCACTTAATAATTGCTGCTAGTCTACATCTCCATGCAGTTACACATGCACGTGGCTAAAGATAATGGAGACTAGATAGTGATGATCATCAAAAAATTCTACATGTTATTGAAGAGCATGCTGAACCAGAATCTTTGACTTAGATTATATCCATGGTTTTCAAGTTCACTTGTAACCTATACATGTTCAAATGAGAACTTATAGTAACTTGTACATAGTTGTAAATCATTTTGTGTAAATTACAATTATATGTACATATTTGTTCCATGGAAAATTCTTAAGTTCAAGAATGTTTGATAGCATCATCTCTCACTTTTTTTGGTTGCATGTAAACCCATATTATATGCTTTCAATCCTTATTTGAAACGTAGTGATTTTTGTTTAAATCATTTTACCTAAATTACAATTATATACAACTTATATTTGTTTCATGGAATTCTTAAGTTCAAGAATTATATACACTTATATACAACTTACATAATTTGTTCGATCGAATTGTTCCATGGGATTCAACTATGTAAATTTAAAAATTAAGTATTATCTATAATTATAAAATTATTAATACATTAATAAAACATAAAATGCAACATAAGATCTCTCTCCCCTCTCTCTCTCAAGTCTCTCCCTCTACCCCCTCTCCCTCTCTCCCTCTGCCCTAAACCCTTAAACCCTACCCTTTTTCTCTCACCCACTCCCCCCCTCTCTCTCTTTAAAGTCTCTCCTTCCTACCCACTCTCCCTCTCGAGCTTCTCTACCCTTAACCCTTAAACCCTACCCTTTGTCTCTCTCCCACTCCCC